>OZ023267.1:135389486-135731986 GCA_964006375.1 Tillus elongatus
CAGTGCTCTTCGTCACGCCCAAGACCAGTTCTGATCCCATAAATGGTTCTGCTGACCGTCTCTTCGCAAGACTGTCAGCTTCTTCATTAACTTTGACTACCGAGTGACCCGGCACCCAGATGAGGGTCACCTCATTCTGCCCAGCCAGGTTGCTCGTCTTGTCTCGGCATTCACTTACCAGCCTGGAATTTACGTGGGCTACTTGGGGCCTTAAAGGCTGCCTGGCTGTCTGTGGCTATGAGGATCCACTTGTTGGTGTAGCCCCTCCTCGTGTTGTCTCGCACGCACTGAAATATGGCGTACATTTCGGCCGTTGCATGAGCTCCGAGGGAAATACTGTGACTTACCCTCGGTCCTTTCGAATAAACGCCTGCTCCCGTCCCACGCTCCCCGCCGGATCCGTCCGTGAACCTGACGAGCGCGTCACGTGGTAGACCCATGGTCCATTGCTGCGGCGTCTATGATTCTCTCGATTCTTTTCGACGGCTTTCTTGCTTCTCATCCAGTAGCTTATTTGCCTCAAGATGGTTGTACAGTTTCACAACAATTATAGATGTTATTATTATTATTATTGTTATTATTATTATATGTGTATGTATTGACTATATAGCAAATCTCGCAGTCATTGCGTTATCACTACTACTATTTGTAAAAATCAGCAACCCCTTCTACGTGATACTTTTCATTATCAATCAGTGTACAAATACCCTTTGAGAGCTGTTACTTTGAATCACTTAAAAGATTTGATGTCGCATAATTAATTTTATGACAAGTAAGCATCAAAATAAACCAACTAGCAAAAAATGTAAAAGCATTAATGTTTCGGCATTCTTCATCTCTAATAGTTCATAAAACTGGTAATAAAACATCACAGTAAATTAGATTCGACGTAAACCAGGAGCATAAAGTAAGGTCACCAAGGACAACTATGAAAATTTTTCACTAGAAAATGGAGATATTGCAAAACACTGTAAAGCCTTTAAAAAGAGTTGTATCATGAATAGGAAATTAATTGAGAAGAAGAATATATTATCGAGGAAAAGTTCGGGACGCAACAAATGCGTTATGGTAGTGAATTTTTATTAAATGTTTCAAACTTAGATAACTCAATTTTCGATAAACTTAGAAAGTTGAATTTGGGTATGTAGTGAGGCCTTTCCCAAGGCAACATTTCCACCAAATGTCATTAAAATAGCTTTGTAATTTTTGGAGAAAAAAATTTTTTTCGAAAGAAAACTTAAAATTTGAAAACTCAATTTTCTATAAACTTAGAAAGTTCAGTTTTAGTATGTAGTAGGGTCTTTCCCAAGTAAACGTATCTGTAAAATTTCATTAAAATATTCTTGTAATTTTCGGAGAAAATAATATTTTTTTCGAAAGAACACTCAAAATTTTCTCGGAAAACCTTGTCAGATTTTCCTGGCTAACGAACTCATCCAATCCATTAATAAAAGAAAGGCACTTGCCGAGTTTCATCGAAATCAGTTAATTATTTTTTGAATTATCGGTTGGAATCATATATATATATATATATATATATATATATATATATATATATATATATATATATATATATATATATATATATATATATATATATATATATATATATATATATATATATATATATATATATATATATATATAAACTGAAACTGACCCCGGTTTTAGGGGTCCTAGTTCGCGCTCATTTGAAAACTTTTTTGCAAAGTCTCACCATCGATACCTCTCTATTAGTGAATTTTTTAATAAAATTCACTAAAAAACAAACCCCTTTTATCTAAGTATTTCGCCGTTCTCCAATTCAGATATTTAAAATAACTTTGTCAGGAGTTTGTTCTTGAGAGGACCCCCAAATTTATTGGACACCCCTGAGTGACAGGTGTATTTAAAGTTAGTTGAGACTGTCCTTGTAAATATTCTGTGAAAAAACTTAGAAAGTATACATATATATTAAATGCATATAAAAGATGTATTGAAACAATTCAAATATTAAGAAATTGTAATAGGGTTTGTTAAGGGTTTTTAAATTATTTCAAATAATTTGGACTTTAGAACTCAATTTTTCCTTAAGGGATACTTACCATTTTGATGGTTGAGTAAAATTTTGGGATGCAGCAAGTGCGTTATGATAGCGAATTTTCATTAAATGTTTCAAATTTAAATAATTCAATTATTTATATAATATCTATCAGAGTCTGGATAACACCAGACCATCATTGTGTGTCTTGGTGGACCTAAAAAAGGCATTCGATACGGTTGATCACACAAGATTGTTTGAAATATTGGAGACAATGGGGTTTAGGGGAAGACAACAACAGCTATTGCAGAGCTATCTGTCTGACAGATATCAGGTGGTGTGTGTGAATGGTGTTTTGAGTGATGTGGTAAAAATGAACTGTGGTGTTCCGCAAGGAACCATTCTAGGACCCTTATTATTTAATATTTATATAAACGACCTTTTTATGTTAGATCGCTAGGAAAGATAGTTGGATGCGCGGATGATGCTGCTATATTTTATAACGCAGCATCATGGGATATACTCAAATCTACAGTTGAATCGGATTTTCGAAACATCCTGGAATGGTTTCAAAACCGGTTGTTAACTGTAAATGCGGCAAATACAGTGTATATACCATTTTCGTGTTACGAAAGAAACTCACCAACTTTTACCACCTTGGAAATATGTGATGGCATGAAGATAAAGAGTGTGAAGCATGCGGTGTATTTAGGTGTTACTATAGATTCACACATGAAATGGGAGCACCACATTTTAAATGTAACTAAAAAGATTCGCTCTGTGCTGGTATAATTTGGAGTATTGAAAGAGATGTTACACATCAAGCACCTGAGGACTCTATATTATTATTTAGTGGAGAGTCACTTACGCTCTGCTATAATAGCTTGGGGTGGTGCTGCAAGGTGCCATATATCTCAATTACAGATTGCTCAAAATTGTCTCATAAAGGTGATGTATGGTAAAGAACACACATATGCTAATGATGTTTTATACGCTGAGACAAAACTGCTGGGTATTAGGTAGCTTTTCTATTTTAACGCTGCTGTATACCAGCATATTCATCGATGTGAATTGAAGGAGTTGAGTCACAACTATAATACGAGACACTGCGCACACGCATCTAGAATGGAAAGAACTAAGAAGACTATTGCATAGCGTTCCTATGCTTACCTTTGCGTAAGAATATATAATTCTATACCAGCCCAAATTCGCCAGCAGCATGGACTTCCAGATTTTAAAATCGGTTTAAAAAAGTGGATAGTTGAAATAGATTGTGAAGTAATCCACAGGGTCATAGAAGTTAATATGCTGGTGTAGTGGTCTTTCCTTTATATTTTGTGTTTCTTGTGCCTGGCGCCTGACCTGTGGGCCCGCGCATGTGTAAGGGTGTGTAGGCTACCCATAGTGTGGCTTAAAACATTTGGGAAAAGAAATTGTATCTATTGTCGAAAAAGGATAATTATACTTTTTTATATTTTCCGCGAATCCCTGGAGTTCGTCTGCAGTTTTGGTTTTTGTTTGTATTTCTTTACAGTGTCAGAGTGTGTGCACTAGCTTATTTTTATAGAGAATGGTGCTACAAGTATCACCAACAAGTCTTCGACTTAGGTGACTTTTAACGTTATTGAACAACCAGGCTCTTGATTATTCTTGTAAGTTGTTTTGTGAGGAAAATGTATATTGTTCAATAAATTATTATTATTATTATTATTATCTATAAACCTAGAAAGTTGAGTTTTAGTATGTAATAATGTTCGATCGAAATGCCTAACGAACTCATTAAAGCTATTAATAAAAGACAGTTACTTGCCGAGTTTCAGAAAAAAGATTGTTATATCCGGAGATAATTTTTTTTCGAAAAAAACACATTTTCCGGGAAAACCTGATGCGATATTCCTGGCTAACGAACTTATCCAAGCCACTTGCAAGAGGAAGGTATGTACCAAATTTGATCAAAATCGGCTCATTAATTTTTCAGTTATCGTTGTGATACATATATATATATATATATATATATATATATATATATATATATATATATATATATATATATATATATATATATATATATATATATATATATATATATATATGTGTGTGTGTGTGTATGTGTGCGTAAACATATAAAAATTTCAACGCACCTTAGTGTCGGGTTCTGGGGACCCAGATTCGCGCTCATTTGAAAAAAATTTTACACAGTCTCACCATCGATACTTTAGCGATTTTTTTTAATAAGCATTCGCCAAAAACTTAACCTCTTGTATATAATAAAAATAGCGCGGAGCGCCTTTTTTGGTTTTGTGACAGTTATATGCTTCCACGTACACACAGTACAACAAAAGAGAAGCTGTGGGAAGAAACTAGCCAGCGAAAACAACTACTCTCCTGGCTAATATCAGGACGAGCGTTGAATCACATCGCCTAGTAAACAATTTCTTGGCGCATTTTGGTCGAACTTTTTTTTTGTTGTGAAAAACACAAATTTTAGCAAATTTTCGTAGAGAAAATTCGGTTTTGAAAGATTCAAAATTTTTATTTAGATAAGCAGGAACTGGGACCCCTAGAACCCATATCCGGGGTCAGTTTCAATTTTCATATATTTATATAGGTATATTGTACATATAATTTTCGTAAAAAAATTCCGCGGATATTTTTTAGGAAAATTCGTTACCATAACGCAATTGCTTCGTCGAACGTGTTTTAATTTGCATTCATGTGAGTTCTTTAAAGTATGGTCTTTGTTGATATTTTGGGGTTTATTATTCGATTAGTTAGAAGTCAGAGGTTACATCTTATTTGTGACAATGATAACACGAACAGAAGTCGGAATATTTGTATCGCGGGAAAATCATTTGTAGGTTTAATGCTTAGTCTAAAGTACAAACCTGTTTTTATAGGAAAGTTTTAGCGAATTTTCATCAAAAAAATCGTTCTGAAAAGCTTTAGAAAAAAATTTCTTCAGATGAGCGCGAATTTGGGACCCTAGAATCCAAACCAAGGTCCGTTAACATTTTTATATGTATATATGTATATATATATATATATATATATATATATATATATATATATATATATATATATATATATATATATATATATATATAGGTATATATATATATATATATATATATATATATATATATATATATATATATATATATATATATATATATATATATATAGTATGACTCCTGGGCTCTGGATGCTCACGCATGTGATTTCTTTGCCTCCGAGGCGATTTTGGTTATTTCCCTCGAATTGAAGGTCTTCCTAATGATGCTGCAAATGTGCACTGGTTGCCTGTTGTGATTCCGTGTATTTTTGCTTCTTCATCCAGAGTGTTCCCATCATCACCTGGCTATACCGTACTGATGATAGCTAATAAGCTTGAGACCACGTGTATGCGGTTGTCTCCTTGCGGCCTTTCCCTTAACCTTTTTCCTTGTATAATATACAGAAATGCCGTGTGAGAAATCCTTTTATAAATAATATGACTTCTGGGCTCCGGGTGCTCACCCAAGTGATTTCTTTGCCTCCGTGGCGATTTTGGTTGTTGCCCTTGAATTGAGGGTTTTCCTAATGTTGCTGCAAATGTGCACTGGTTGCCTGTTGTGACTCCGTGTATTTTTGCTTCTTCTTCCAGAGTGTTCCCATCATCACCTGGCTATACCATACTGATAATAGCTAATACGCTTGAAACACGTGTATGCGGTTGTCTTCTTGCGGCCTTCCCCTTAACCTTTCTCCTTGTATAGTATACAGAAATGCCGTGTTAAAAATCATTTTTTAAATAGTATGACTCCTAGACTCCGGATGCTCACGCAGATGATTTCTTTGCCTCCGTGGCGATTTTGGTTGTTGCCCTCGAATTGAGGGTCTTCCGAATATTGCTGCAAATGTGCACTGGTTGCCTGTTGTGACTCCGTGTATTTTTGCTTCTTCATCCAGAGTGTTCCCATCAACACCTGGCTATACCGTACTGATGATAACTAATAAGCTTGAGACCACGTGTATGCGGTTATCTCCTTGCGGCCTTGCCCTCAACCTTTCTCCTAGTATAATATACAGAAATGCCGTGTTAAAAATCATTTTATAAATAGTATGACTTCTGGGCTCCGGATTCTCACCCAGGTGATTTCTTTGCCTCCGTGGCGATTTTGGTTGTTGCCCTAGAATTGAGGGTCTTCCGAATATTGCTGCAAATGCGCACTGGTTGCCTGTTGTGACTCCGTGTATTTTTGCTTCTTCATCCAGAGTGTTCCCATCGTCACCTGGCTATACCGTACTGAAGATGGCTAATACGCTTGAAACACATGTATGCGGTTGTCTTCTTGCGGCCTTGCCCTAAACCTTTTTCCTTGTATAGTATACAGAAATGCCGTGTTAAAAATCCTTATATATATATATATATATATATATATATATATATATATATATATATATATATATATATATATATATATATATATATATATAGATAATGGACTATCATCCATGTGTGTGATTTTTGACCTGGCTAAGGCCTTCGACACGATAAACCATGATAAGTTGCTATTACTACTGAGTGACATAGGTTTCAGAGGAACCCCGTATAATCTAATAATCTAATAAAGGATTACCTATCCAACAGACAGCAGACGGTTAGAGTAGGCCATGTTGTTAGTGCGCCCCTTCCGTTCCTCTGTGGAGTACCACAGGGTACGGTATTGGGTCCCATACTATTTAATATCTACGTAAATGATTTATTTAGAGTTAAGACCGTGGGAGAAGTTGTGGGCTTTGCAGATAATACTGCCGTATTTTATAGTGACACTGATTGGCACAACCTGAAAAGAAAAGTGGAAAACGACTTGAAGAACATAGTAAATTTTTTTAGCAGCAGGCTGCTCACCATAAATTATACTAAAACAAAGTTTATTCCATTGTCGTGTTACAGAAATAACCAACTTGAGTACGAATATATAGATGTAATACAGGGTTCTGACACTTTTAGTATATCGTCTTGTAGTACGGTAAGGTATTTCGGAGTTGTAGTTGATTGCCATCTGAGGTGGGACCATCACATGGAGTATCTTGTAAAAAAGTTGAGGAGTATCTTGTTTAACATGAGGACTTTGAAAAAGGTATTTACATGTGATTATTTACGGATTATCTACTGCGCTCTTGTGGAGTCACATCTCAGGTACGGGATTGCGGTGTGGGGAGGAGTCGCGGACGCTCACCTTCGGCGTCTGGAAGTAGTACAGTGGTATATACTGAAGGTGATGTATGAAAAACCACGGCTATATTCGTCAGACCAGTTATATCGGGACCTTAAACATTTTGACGTGAAGCAGTTGTATCTGGGCTCTATTCTGACATGGCTGTTCAAAAATATAAATGTCTTAAACACAGTGGATCATCCTTATAGCACAAGGTTAAAGGAAACCTCGGGAAGTATACCGAGAAGCAAGAAATCTATAGGGCAGAAATCGCTGACTTACCTTGCTCCAAGATTGTACTTCAGAATTCCACCTGAGATTAGGGAATTACACTCCGTCAAGCTCTTCAAGGCAAGAATCAGGCGGTGGATAGCATCACTACATAGAGGCGACGTCCATGGGTTGATTGATTTAAGTATTTTGATTTTGGTTTAGAATCGGTTGTTGCTTATGTGGAGGATCGGTTGACGGGCTCGATAGTTCAGAGGTGTTCTTGATTGCAATGAGTGTAGATGGGTGAATGCAGGTAATGTATGTGCGCATCTGTGCTTAAATGTGTGTGTGTGTGTATGTGATGGTGTGTGTGGGTTTGTGACTGTGTACATGTGTGTGTGTTTGAGACTGTATGTGTGTGTGTGTATTTTCGCGTGAGTATGATTGTGCAACTGTAAGCTTGTCTGTGCGCTTTCAGGTGCATTTATGTCTGCAAAGGGATGTTCATTGTGCACGCCGCCTTTGGCGTACTGATATGTGTGGGACATGTACGGCTGACGGCAGGGTCAAGCGAGCGAAACAGGGGACAACGGTTTTAAGTATTTCCACTAACAAGGTTCGCCTTCAGTGGATTGTTTAAATTATGTATTGTTGTGGCTCATTTTACTAAGAATTATTTGTCCTATTTAATAACCTGTACTTTTTGCATATTCTTGTAACTTGTATTGTTTTGTAACTAATGTGCAACAATAAATATTATATATATATATATATATATATATATATATATATATATATATATATATATATATATATATATATATATATATATATGTAACCGATGGCACATATCTTCATTGTATGAAAACCGGGGACGAGTTCGTATATCAGCTATAACGGATATTTTTCCCCCAAAAATATACAAAAATATTTTTGAAAACGTTATATTTTTGTAAGTATCAGAGTAGCTGGAATGAGACCCTACATGTGGCTAGAAATGGTGTACGTAAACCTATGTTGTGAATTTTAATTAATTTGGTTTACAATAGTTAGGGTTTTTTGCAAATTAAAAATAAAATCTTCAAGACATACATTGTAACGACTTGGTGGTTAAAGTCCAATGCCTGGCAGACAGAGTGGTTAACTACCATGCGTAGATTGATCCATACCACAAGTATAAACCATACATCAACGGTAACCAAACAATAACTGTCATACAACGTACTACCCGAACCATGAAATTAAAAACTTGCCAAGTGATTGTTATTTAACTGGTGAATTCAATTAATTTTTAAAATACACTATATTTGTAGCTTGGTGAGCGGTCCCACATACAGTTTTAGCACAGCGTAGATATATGATGCTGTGGTTTTAGACTGAAAGTGTAGCATAATATAGTAGTAATGTAAACAAAATCCAATCAAGTCTCGATCAAAATGGTTTTAAAATAGTTTCTTTTATTTTTAAACTTAAACACAAGACGTCATATAAGACTGAAACAGTCGTTGAATGTGTTTCAATGACAATTCCACAAATTCTGTAATTAATTGTTACGTATACTTTTAATATAATGTAATATATCCCGGGCATGAAGCCGGTCTTAAGTATCATGAAAACAAAACGTTAGTTAACGTATCCTTAGATAGCTCAGTGGTATCGTGGTCGTCTACTACGCAAAAGGTTACGAGATCAGTTCCAGCTCGTTTTTGTTTGTTTGATTTTGACATTTGGAGAAACAATAGTGCATAGATTTTAAATGTTTTTAGAGCCTGAAATTATGATTTTCAGCAAAAATTTGTTATTGTTGATATTGAAAAAGCCGGTTCTATTAAGTTGACTAAAACGAAATAATTCTGGCGATTAATAAGGAAAATAGCAGCTACGTTTATAATTTGGTAGATACTTTACTCTTCTAAATATGAAGTTAGTTTCCTTCTGGAAATCTTCTGTAACTTTTATGAAATTTGTAATACAAGTTTCTTTTAAAGAGACTTAGACTATCTATAGATATAGCAAAATTTAATTTTTAGCTTCATAGAAAATTGAGTTTTGGTCATTTTTCTCAAAATGAGTTAGAACACAAGATTTTTGATAATAGAGAGATATCTATTGTAACACTTTCGAAAAAATTCTTGTACGCGTACTAGGACCTCTAAAATCGATCTTCAACGTCTGTGTAAGTATTAATGTATTAATTTTAGTAAAATATGACGTATGATAATAGTGTACAATTCTGATGAAAATTCACTACTATAACTTACTTGCTTCGTCCCGAAATTTTTGTTTATTATAATTATCAATGAAAGAGTGATAGATTATCCATCTTTCCACAATATGTTGTGGTAATTTGGGTTCTCCAAGTGTACTTATATGTAAAATGAACCTGTGATATTTCTCCACAACTGTATTTCAACACCTGAGGATCGCTCTGCTGACAAAGCTTCACCAGGAAGAGTCCTGTATCTCGGAGGGGGTAAGTTCAAGTGTGGCACAGCAGCGAAGTTCGTCAAAAGATTAATTATCAACAGTGGCAGACAGGAAATTGGACAAACATACGTAAATAGAAGCAGCCACATAAGAGGGTCGGCAAAACATGTGGCTGTGAAAGCCCTCGTTGATAATTTACCGTGGTCAAGAATTCAAGAAGTTTCTCCAAATGCGAATCAAAGTAAGATGCAGGTCATCTGCTACATGTTGTGAAAATTTTTGAATATATTATCTAGTTAAATATTTGGGCTACCATTCTTCAAGAAATCAATCAAGTATGGATTGAAATTAAAAAGGAAGATATACAGCTCTGGCTCGTTTGGTTGTTTTAATGGAAGATCTGACCAAAACTTTGAAAAAATTGAGAGAAAATCTTATGGAATGTTGAATAGAAGTAAAATTGGAGTTAATCCTAATCTGACAAATTAACGAAATCCTGAACCATTCAACCTATTGGTATATTTTTGGTTTCCTCCCTTATTATGACAGATATGAAAAAATATCGATAATCAAAATGATGAGCTATCACTCAAGCTCTCAAATGATGTTTTCAAAGTTATAGCTCATCACCCACATTTCCGAGATAGCATGAATTTTATCTTTCTTTGTAGCAGTTACGCCCACTAGCGGTCGAGTTACGAATTTCAAAATAATTTCCAGTCATCTCCCTTGCTTACTAAATCAATAAGGTTTTTCTCCCAAACGTCTATGACTTAACGTTGTCTAGATAGAGCCGCTCTTATGCAGACACCCTATTATAAATTTATATATATATATATATATATATATATATATATATATATATATATATATATATATATATATATTATTGTAAACGCGGATGGGGTGTCCTTTTTAGGTGTAACAATTATTGTATATGAAGGTGTGTTTATATTGTATAATTTAAACTATATATGTGTAATTATGTATTTTATACAAGTATTTTAAGTGTTTAAGTGTTAAGATTCATAAAATGATATAATATATAGGGTGTTCCATTTAAAAAATCAAACATTGCAACCACTACGCTTTTTAGGATCACCCTGTATATTTTGTCGCAACGTGCAAATATGCACCTACGGCAGCCTTGCAACGTATGTTAAAAATCTTGTTTGTATCGTTTTCCGTTTGTGAGATATTCAGATGTTTCCATACTTTAAACTAACCCTGTATGTATGTATGTATATATATATATATATATATATATATATATATATATATATATATATATATATATATATATATATATATATATATATAAGCATATAAAAAATTTAACTGACATCGGATGTGTGTTCTAGGGCGCTCATTATGTCCCAAAGGCCTGGCGCTGGGTTAGGGGGGTCTTCATTCTCAAATCAGGAAGAGACGACTACACGCTGGCCAAGGCGTACAGGCTTATCAGCCTTACATCCTTCCTGATTAAGGCATTGGAAAAGATAGGTAGATAGGTTTATGTTGGGAGGGATCCTCAGGGATTACCCCTTCCATAAAAGTCAGCACGCGTACCAGCGGGGGAAATCGACGAAGACGGCGCTCCACGCTGTGACGCGAAAGGTGGAAAGGGCCCTACACTACGGGGAGAGCACATTAGCTGTGTTCTTCGATGTGGAGGGTGCCTTTGATAGGGCAAGGACGGATACGGTCTGTGCCGCCCTACAGGACAGGGGTTCGCCGAGGTCCCTAATAAGCTGGGTGACGAGTATGCTGGAGAACAGGAGAGTCTCGCTGACCTTGAGGGGCCTAGGTCTGCACGTTGGGGTGCCGGGCGGCTGTCCTCGGGGAAGCTGCCTTTTGCCTCATCTATGGTGTCTGGTCATGGACGGCCTCTTGAAGCGGCTCTCCGAGAATGGCTTCTACGCCCAGGCGTACGCTGATGATGGGCTGGTCGTAGTCACCGGCAAATTCCTCGGCGTCGTCTGCGAGTGTATACAAGCTGCCTGTAGCATAATTGAAAGGTGGTGTGGTGAGCTGGGACTCTCCGTAAACCCGGCGAAGACAGAGATGACCCTATTCACCAATAAGATGAAGTTGGAGAGGTTCAGGGCGCCCGTGATGTTTGGAAAACCTTTAGCTTTAGTGCGGCAAGTCAAATATCTGTGGGTGGTCCTGGACTCCAAACTAACATGGGGGTCGCAAATAGAACGAGTAGTGAGTAAGGGAGTAGCGACCCTCCGGCAGTTGCGTTGAGTGATAGGGAGGACATGGGGACTTAATCCTCGAATCCATCGGATTTACACTGCGATCGTCAGGTCGAGGATCCTCTATGAGGCGTTAGTCTGGTGGTGTGGTGTGAACCCAACTACCACCAGCAAGCTGGCCAGACTTCAAAGGCTGGTAATCCTGGGTATCACAGGCGCTATGAGGACGACACCCTCAGCCGGGCTAGAGGTCTTGTTGATGCTGCCACCCCTTCCCATCTGTATCAGAAGGGAGGCTATGGCGTCGCATCTTAGAATGCGAGACTCTGGAAACTTATGCGGAAAGGGGGCAGTAATAGGGCATGCAAGAGTCGCCAAGGAAGTGGAAAAGGAAAATCCGATTTCAGCCATCAAGGTACGGAATTCCGAGGACGATATTAGGTTGACTAGGCCACATACCCTCAGGATCCCCAGTAGGGATTAGTGGAGGGAAAATGAGGTTGCATTCCAGCCCGCAAGCCTGGTCTGTTTTACCGACGGATCGCGGCTGGAGGATCAACAATCCTCCAGGGCAGGAATATACATCGAGGGCCTGGGGGTGCGCGAGCCTTATGCTCTGGGCGCATATACCACGGCATTCGAAACAAAAGTGTACGCTATCCTGTTTGTGGCCAATAGACAGGATGTGAGGAGGAGCCCCGAGAAATGTGTATACATTTGCTCGGATATCCAGGCGGTCCTCCGGGCAGTCTGCGCGGCCAGAATCAGGTCAACACTGGTTCAGGAGTGCGCTGACGC
This sequence comes from Tillus elongatus, assembly GCA_964006375.1. Lineage (NCBI taxonomy): Eukaryota > Metazoa > Arthropoda > Insecta > Coleoptera > Cleridae > Tillus > Tillus elongatus. The sequence goes on from OZ023267.1 coordinate 135,402,347, forward strand.
CCTCAAACGACTATCCAGAACAAAGGAGGTGCAACTGGTGTGGGTTAGGGGACACTGTGGCGTAGCGGGGAATGAGGTAGCGAATAATCTCGTAAGGCTTGGTTCCCGGCGGCCGTTCTGTGGCCCGGAGCTTGCGATAGGCATAAGTAGGAAGACGGTCTCTGTCACTTTAGACAGGTGGACTGAGGAAGCTATGGAGATGCACTGGGGCCGGTTCGTGGCTGTAGGCAGGCGACGGACTTCGTGGAGGGGCCGAACAGAGGTAAAGCTGTCTGGCTACTCGGTAGGAGTCGCATCCTTGGGGTGCTGACAGGTCACTGCGCCCTTAGAAGACACATCACATTGATAGGCGTAGAGAGGGATCCCATTTGCCAAGAATGCGGCGAGGATGAAGAAACATCATACCACTACCTCTGTGAATACGAGGCTTTTGGGAGTCGTCGAGCAGAATTGTTCGGTACGAGTACTCTGCAGAGGAATCAGGTAAGTACCGTCCAATTGAAGACCGCCACGGCCTTCATCTGGAGGTCGAGGCGGTTTGGCGACGGAACCAAGGAAGAGTAGTGCATGGGGTGCTGGGGTGAGCCCATTGTGGTCTACTTGCTTGGAGTTAGCCTCCCCACCACTGCTACTACTACTAGGGCGCTCATTTGTAGAAATTTTTTCAAAATTCAAAAGTCGCTATCTCCTCATTAGTGAATATTTTCTAAGAAAATTCACTAAAGAGAATAGCTATTTTTTGTGGAAAAACCTTTTAGCGAATTTTTGCGTAGAAAACGTTTTTAGCGAATTTTCCTTAAAAATGTGTTATTCGCTTGTATGAGAATTCGCTACCATAGCGCACTTGCCGTGTCTAGACTTTTTGCACTTGATCGTCTTGATAATTTTAAGCATACTGTTCCGACTTTATTATCATCAAATGAACGGTTCTACACATCAGCCTCTCTTGTCCCATTGATCGAACATTCACGACTTTAAGTTTCTTCTTGATTGAATCTTTTTTTTTAAATTAAATTGAGGATGCAGTTTACATTAGGAAGTACTTACCTGACTGAAGACTAAAATTAATATTTTGAAAATCAATTAGTGTACATTTTCTTGGATCTAACGATGAAGCTGTCTGAGTTTTTAAATAGATATAATCCATCTCGAAATCACCCGCCGTATCTGTTTGACACATGGAGTCTGGGAAACAAAATTCTAACAACATGAGAAAAAATTATTAGCTTTCACAAATTAAACTTTTAATTATGTCTGACCATGCCGGTCTAAGTCCGCACATATACTAATTTCTTGTAATCATTTTTCTTAAAACATCTGTATTATAAGAAAGTATGTCACAATGTGATAAGAAAGGCAGGGTTAAATTGTTATCAAACAACAAACAAACTATATGCCGCTTATTTGCTATTTTATAGCGACGCAAATATTAATATCAAGCCAAAGAGCATAATAAAAAAATATATATATTTCCAGAAAGACGGATAACTCAAGAAATTAACGTACAATTTTGAATGATAATTTTTAGAATATAGAGATTTTATCTTTGATAATTTGAAAATCAATAGAAATGGTTAAAATAGTTAGAGTTTTTTATATCGAAATCTGAACCGTTTCAGAAATACAGGGTGTTGCAGTTTTATATTTTTCTGTTTATAAATTCAATATCTGCTGAACTAAGTGAAATATTTTATTGACATTTGGTGAAAGCTTTTGACTTAATAAGTTACATGTTCAATCATTATTTTCATTTCTCTACTTCAAGCAGTGGCGTAAACTACAAGGCTGTGATTTCCACTTTTGTAACAAAAGAAAGTACCTAAGGCTAGATACATTCTCACCACAATTCTGCCCTGTTAAGGATAAACGTCGTAACTGCAACTTTGATGAAATTTGAGATTTTTTGACGTATCACTTCAGATTAAGCTTCTGCATCTCTTTGTTAAGCTTAAATATCGCAATTACCGCAGAAAGAACCAAAGGAATATATTTGTCAGATGTCGTAAGTACAATTGTAGCCACACTGTTAATACAAAACGTCCAAACTACAACGTATTAAGCCTTTGTGTCGTATCTACACATAGATATGACAAATACCCTTAACACTTTGTACATACGACATAAATTATTACCATAGAAGTAAATACGACAAATCTACTTAACAATGTCTATGCACGCTTTTTAACGTGTCAGTCACAAAAGTGAATAACCTAACCTTAAAATAATCAAATGCGTGGTTCTTGGCGCTCATCGCTGATTTATATTGTTTAAAAGTTAGTTACCGTGGTTATTTAGTGTTTTTACTTAAGGTTGGTATTATTTACAACTTCTTAAGTATTAGAAAAAAACAAGATCTATAAAGTTATATAAATATATATATATATATATATATATATATATATATATATATATATATATATATATATATATATATATACAGGCTGTTTCAAAAAACATGCACCATCGCTCGTGGGGCAATTCCTTACTAAAAAATAAGAAAAAAAGTTCATGTGCACATGGGCCCGGAAACGCATAGTTTCCAATATACAAGGAGTTGAATTTTAATTCTTTTTTTAATTTTTTATAAATAATTTCAAAACCACTGAATTGATTTTAATGAAACTTGGAACTTGAAAGTGTATTATGAAAGTGCAAATTTTCAAGTGAGAATCTGCTTACAACTGCGTCAGTGGCGTGCGTACGGGGTAACTGTAAAAATTCATTTGGGGAAAAAATATGTGCGCCACTGTCTTTTTCCAATTTTGATACATCAGTTATGAAGCTTATTACATAAGCCACAAAAGCTACCTCTTGGTATTTTTTCGTTCAGGGTATCCCCTAGGAGATATGATTAATTTTATAAAAAGGGGCAAAGTACCGATTCGTTGGAGTAATAATAATAATAATAATAATAATATATGTTTACTGCAACCATAAGAATATGAAAAACAAAACATACAGTAAACATTACAGCAATAAACGTGCAAATAACTAACCTACGTAAAACTTATTGGTGATAAACATGGAAATGAATATTACAAACATTGATAAAAAATGATAAATGAAAAATAAAAATAAAAAATGAAAAAAGTAATCGTAAAGACACCATGATTTTTCCAAACTCTTGTTTTTTGTACATTACTCGATTGACTTTAATAACAAAGCGACCAGTCCATCGGTGACCGTATGTGTTGGCTAAATATGTTCTTACAACTGCTGCAAAATGTGCGGGCGCACCATCATGCTGGAACCACATTGTACCATTTCTCATAAAAAGCGGTAGTAACAACGGCAAATCATTTTGTAAAAAGTTTAAATATGATTCATGGTCAAGACGATTCGGTAGAACAACAGGACCAATTATGTGATTTTCAATAATAGCAGCCCAAATATTGATGGAAAATTGATACTGTGAATTTGCAACTCTTAGAGAGTGTGGGTTTTCATCGGCCCATGTATGTAAATTGTGAAAATTTACGATACCTTTTCGCGTAAATGACGCCTCATCAGTAAATAGTACACGTTTAGAAAAATGTTGGTCGTGCCTAAGTTTGTTTAAGAACCACTGACAAAACATTACCCTTGGTAAAATGATAGGGATATAAACTTTGATCCTTCAGAGTTCTGTGAACTGATGATGCCGAAATATTACCCAGTTCGGTGGCAATAATTCTCGTACTTGTACTAGGATCACGTTCAACTCTATTTAATATTGCCTCTTCAACTCGTACAGTTCGGCGGTATCTTCTGCGTCCAGAGTCAGCTTTAAAAGGTTTTAAAGAACCAGTTTCTCTCAAATGTCTTACAATACGTGGGAAAATATTTATGTCAGGAATTCTTCTTTGCGGATAAGTTTCCTGATAAACTCGCACAGCTTGTCTAGCATTTTGATTTGTTTGTCCATAGATTAACAACATATCAGTCAAATCCGCTGAAGTGTACTTAATGAAAACCATTTTGAGAGGAGTAAATAATATTAATGAGCAGCTCAGTATCAACAAATAACTAAAAACGAAAATACTGCACCGTATCAAAATTTAAAGAATAGCACGAAAACTCTTTTGACGCCTACAAAGCACTTCAAAATTGTATAATTTAGAGAACTGTCAAAAATTATAGTTTCATGGCACTTTACGATTACTGTTTTCATTACTCCAACGAATCGGTACTTTGCCCCTTTTTATAAAATTAATCATATCTCCTAAGGGATACCCTGAACGAAAAAATACCAACAGGTAGCTTTTGTGGCTTATGTAATAAGCTTCATAACTGATGTATCAAAATTGGAAAAAGACAGTGGCGCACATATTTTTTCCCCAAATGAATTTTAACAGTTACCCCGTACGCACGCCACTGACGCAGTTGTAAGTAGATTTTCACTTGAAAATATGCACTTTCATAATACACTTTCAAGTTCCAAGTTTCATTAAAATCAATCCAGTGGTTTTGAAATTATTTATAAAAAATTAAAAAAAAATTAAAATTCAACTCCCTGTATATTGGAAACTATGCGTTTCCCGGCCCCATGTCCACAGGAACTTTTTTTCTTATTTTTTAATAAGGAATTGCCCCACGAGCGATGGTGCATGTTTTTTGAAACAGCCTGTATATATATATAGTTTTATAGATCTTGAGAAAAAACATTTTGTAACTTATTTATTATATAAATGCCACAAAAGAAGTCCGAATTTTGTTGAATTGGCTCAGCCGAGTTTACTAATGTAGTTTAATTGATTTTAAAATATACATGGTGATTTTGTTTGCACACGCCGTGTTCGCGTAAGATTACTACCCTCCAGTTAGAGGGTATACCTTTAGAATGACTTGAGGTGAGAGCATATTTATTCTTTACTATTTTTTTCTAGTTTTAGATCTATTTACAGGGTGTCACACAATTTCTTTAGTTTCTCATTTTTCATGTCGTCTAAAAGGTATGGTCTCTAGGGGTCGTAAATCTTATACGAATATCTTTTAAAAAAAAAATTCTTGGAATTATGTCAATTTTGTGAATCCAAATACATATTTCTTGAAATTGTAATAAGCAAATTTCGTCTGTAAAATATCTATCCTTTACATTCTTTTAGTGAATTTTCTTTAAAAAAATTCACTAATGAGGAGATCCCGAATTTTTAATTTTGAAAAAATTTCTTCAAATGAGCGCTATTTAGGACCACTGGAACCCAAATCCGAGGTCGGTTTCAGACTTTATATATATATATATATATATATATATATATATATATATATATATATATATATATATATATATATATATATATATATATATATATATATATATATATATATATATTTATGTGCCACACCAATAACTAAAAAAAATAATGGACCGATTTTGATAAAACTTGGTGAATACCTTCCCTTCGCAAGTGGCTTGGATAGGTTCGTTAGCTAGGAAAATCCGCCGAGGTTTTCCCGGAAAATTTTGTGTTTTCTTTCGAAACCAAATTTGGTACGCGGGTTTATATCATTATAGGTAGGTTACCCACCAAAATCTGTAGGTATAGCTCTGTAGGTTAAAGGACAAAAAAGTTAGAGGCATTTAAAGAAAAATAAATTTGGGTTTTCCTCAAAACGTCAAAAGTCGCGATTTTAAACGTCAAAATTGGTAATATTTAGGCAATGAACCTGAAACTAATATGAGCTATGGAAGGAAAATATCTCAAGTATAATGTTTTACAAAGCCTGAAGTCTTAGTTTCAATCGTCATTGGCCTTCATTTTACTAAAATATTCCCAGAAAATTCATTTCAAATAGACCCTTTCTCTGATGCTTTGGCAGTAGTGTTGGCTATAGAGTTTATCGGTTAATCGTATATCATTTTTGTCGAATATTTGTAGAAAATCTTTAAAGCTTAATATATCCGTCATTATGCAAGATACGAAAAGAAATTGTATACATTAATTATAGGGTGTCTTGAGCTACATCTTAAAAAAATATTTCTACAATTACAGGACGGTCCATAAGTCGTTGGTGATTCAAATTTTCTTTTTTAGTGAATGTTCTTTTAAAAAATCACCAATGGGGAGATCCGTGTTTATATATCAATCAATCAATCAATCAATCAATCAATCAATCAATAAATACTAACTAACTAAGAGAACATTGTGAGATGTACAAAAGGGTCGCCATCTCGGTGCGGAAGCAGGTAGTGTGTTGTCACGACAACTCCAATTAACACAAAATGTTATAAATGGAGACTGTACAACCAAAAATTTTTGTAAATTGTCATCCCGAACCCATTTCTTCCCTGATACAGGGACAATGTGCGTAAGGCTAGATGTATTCTCACCAGAATTAGAAATGCAGACTGGTTTCGCTCTAATTAAAGCTGGTCGGTGCGCTAGTGCGCTATACTAATTACAGCGGGATCACACCTATAAAGTAATACGGCAAGGGTAGCCAGCCTAGTAGAACATTGTGAGATGTACGACAGGGTGGCCATCTCGATGCGGAAGTTAAGTCGAATAAAAGCTGGTAGAAAAAAGCTCTCAACATAAGCAATGCCCCAATTACTTCTCAGAACATTTAATTTTAAGAAAATACTGCATATTCAACGCAGCTTATGTCTTATGGTAATGAGCGAAAACTTGTTAAAATGCGACGAGAGTTGCTCAAATCAAATCCACTTCTAATGATAAGTGCCTTGTATATTAACAATGCCAGTACACTTAAATATCTATTTGCATTTACCTAGACAATGACTATTATATTTTATGATGATTTAAGATGAAAAGCACATTACTTATAACGTGCTTTTATTGCTTCACTCAGTCTTCAATCAGCAAACGCATTTCCTGAATGGCAAATAAAGTATTAATTTACTACAGAAACTATATATTATCTTAATTTGTTTACTCTGTCATTATCTTGTCCATGAGTTTTCATTATTTGCACAAATCTTTTGATCCTACATGCAATTATGATGAGCATTTCATCCAAAGTTCAGCCGTTTGAGTGGCTAATGGTTACACAACTTTGTTCTTACCCTTTGTTTATCAACATTGAAAACAAAAAACTGTTAAAAATTAAGGAAGTACTTAACTCGCTTGAATTGTGCTTTATCATCGCAATTTGAAAGGCAATGTGGTCTCTACTACTCAACACACAAAGCGTCGCTGAAGACAATTTTGCCTTTTAGTGAATTTTCTTTAAAAAATTCACTAATTAGGAGATCCCGACTTTTGAATTTAAAAAAATTCTTCAAATGAGCGCTAATTACGCCCCCCAAAACACATATCCGGGGTCAGTTTCAATTTATATATATATATATATATATATATATATATATATATATATATATATATATATATATATATATATATATATATATATATATATATATATATATATATATATATATATATATATATATATATATATATATATATATATACAGGGTTTTTCACGATAGCCGTGCATTAGAAGTTTATGAAGTTCCCTGATATCCTAAATTTTGAAATTTTGGCAGCGGTCACAATTCGTAATTGTCTTTTATCCTAAAATATTTTCAAGGTCACACCACTTCCGGTTAGACCGGAAGTAGTCATCTACTTTGCTAATTTAAATAGAATACCCTGTTTTTTATTGCATATTCGAATTTTCCATAAAATTTTGTGAAGATTTATATTAAACTTTCCTATCCCTATCTTCAACTGTTCCAAAGATATTGTGATTTTTCTGTATTTCGGTGATTTTGCAACCTTATTTTTAATAGTTTGTATTTCACATGTTTTTAAAGATCAAAGGCCCGAATTTAGAATTTCGTAACTTGTGGGAGGGAGCTTTCATATTATATGCCTTAAGTTTACCTGTGTCATACAGAGTGTTCTAAATTTAGTTACTAACTTAGACATATTCAACGTGGCAAAAGTTTTTTTTTTCAAATAGAACACCCTGTATATTATTAAAAATTCGAGTTCTAAATTTAATTCTACACCGGTTTGATATAAATTTTTCTATATTTATCTTCCATATGTTGCTTGTTATTAGCATTTTTAGGTAACAATCTCCTCTTCTAAAGAGTACACGTTAGCCTACACAACAAATACAGCTGTGATTGTCAGTCAGATAACAAAAGTGATATGATTTCATAAAAATATTTAATGTAAATATTTAAATAATAATAAAAAAATATATTAACAATAAACAAAAACCTGAACAAAGACAAAAAAAAGTTAATTCAAATTTAAATGCTATGGTCAAGGCATTGCAAAATTCTACGGTTCATCTCATTCGTAGTAGCTCTTTTGATTTCATTTGGATCTAAATCTCTAAAAGCTCTAATTACACGATTTAAAAGATCCTCTCTACTTTGCACTGTTGTGTCATACACTTGACTTTATATATGCCCCCAGAGATAAAAATCGGCCGGCGTTAAATCAGGAGAGCGGGGAGGCCATCTCCAAGGACCGTTGGGCCCAATCCATCTCTCTTCAAATAATTGCGTTAAATGCCAGTAAACTTCACCGGTGAAGTAGGCAGGCGCGCCGTCTAGGTGATACCAGCAGCTTTGCCCTATATCTAGTGGTAGCCTTGCCAGAAAATTACGGACATATCCCCTAATAGTTCCAAATACTTTTTACCGTTTATATTTTCTTCGTAAATTTCATAAGAAACCTTATTGTCCATAATAATGCAAAGCACATTAAAACTAAAATTTGTTTGAAAACATCCTTCTCTAAATATATTAGGATTTTCACTTGCCCAAAAATGACTATTTTTCCTATTCACAATTCCTTCCCTTCTAAATTTCGATTCGTCGGTCCACATAATTTTAGAAAGTTCTTATCCTGTTGAATATTCAGGAACATGTGTTCGCAGAATTCCACTCTTTTTAAATGGTCGCCAGGTCGAAGTCCTTGTAGTACTAGTTTTGAATATGGGCGTATTTTATGAGATTTCAATATTCTATGCACAGATGAACTTGATATTTCCAAAGCTCGAGTAGCTGCAGGAATAGAGCTACGTGGGTAAACTTGAAAATAAGCCAAAACATTTATCTCATTATCTTCATTTTCAGTTACTGGCTTTGGATCATGTCGTGTAGTTTTGACACTTCCAGTCAATTTAAATCGTTCCTCTATCCTTGCGAATTTTCCTCTAGTCATTGCCGATAGAGTCGGATACCACTCATTAAACATCCTGCATGTTCTGCTTATAATCCGATTGCATTCCCCATGAATATAAAATAAATTTAAAATATCCATGTTAGAGTACTCTTCACTATTCTGCATTTTTATTGGCTTATTATTTCTATAACGTGACTAATACACACACTTAGGTTAACTTTAAAATATAAATGACGCTTTAGAATTTATGTGTTGTCAAAATTCTGTTTTCTGACAGCCACAGCTGCCTTTATTTTGCAGCGTAATGTATATTCACTAGAAAAGGAGTTTGTTACCTAAAAACTCTAGTAGCAAGTTACTCGTAAGAGATAGGTATAGAAAAACCTATATAAAACCGGTGTAGAATTAAATTTAGAACTCGAATTTTTAATAATATACAGGGTGTACCATTTGAAAAAAATGACTTTTGCAACATTGAATATGTGTAAGTTGGTCTTTAAATTTAAAACACTCTGTATGATACAGGTAAACTTTAGGTAGGTAATATGAAGGCTTCATCCTAGAAGTTATAGTATTCTAAATTCCAGGCTCTTATCTTTAAAAACATGTGAAATACAAAGTATTATAAATGAGGATAGAAGTTTCAAAAATTTTTTAAAAATCACAATATCTCTGAAACAGTTGAAGATATGGATAGAAAAGGCTAATATAAATCTTCACAAAAATTTATGGAGAATTCGAATATGCAATAAAAAATAGGGCATTCTATTTAAATTAGCAAAGTTGATGACTACTTCCGGTCTAACCGGAAGTGATGTGAGCTTGAAAATATTTTAGAATAAAAGACAATTACGAATTATGACCGCTGCCAAAATTTCAAAATTTATAATATCAGGGAACTTTATAAACTTCTAATGCACGGCTATCGTGAAAAACCCTGTATATATATATATGTATCACACCGATAACTCAAAAAATAATGGGGCGATTTTGATAAAATTTGACATGTACCTTTCTTTTGTAAATGGCTTGGATAAGTTCGTTAGTCAGGAAAATCGGACGAGGTTTTCTGGGAAAATTTTGAGTTTTCATTCGAAAAAAATTCTTATCTCAAAAAGTGATAATCCGATTTTAATAAAATTTGGCATGTACCTTTCTTTTGTAAATGGCTTTGACAAGTTTGTTAGTCAGGAAAATCGGACGAGGTTTTCCGGGAAAATTTTGAGTTTTCATTCGAAAATAATTTTTATCTCAAAGAATAATAGGCCGATTTTGATAAAATTTGCTATGTACCTTCCTTTTATAAATGACTTTGACAAGTTCGTTAATCAAAAAAATCGGACGAGGTTTTCCGGGAAAATTTTGAGTTTTTATTTGAAAATAATTTTTATCTCAAAGAATAATAGGCCGATTTTGATAAAATTTGCTATGTACCTTCCTTTTATAAATGACTTTGACAAGTTCGTTAATCAAAAAAATCGGACGAGGTTTTCCGGGAAAATTTTAAGTTTTGATTTGAAAAAAAATTTATCTTAAAAAATAAAAAATCTATGATAACCAAATTTGGTAGGTAGGTTTACGATATAAAAAGTAAACTATACACCAAAATTTAGATTTCTATGTTACAATAAAAAAAAGTTATAATAAAATATTTGGTGCCAGATCATTTCTATGAAAATTCACTACCATAACGCACTTGCTGCGTCCAGGCTTTTTTTAATCAAACACGCCTTATGTTATTGCATTTTTTCATTTTCCATCGAAATGTAATGCATGTTTGTAAGAAAAGAAATTCTGGATGCAGCAAGTGCGTTATGGTAGCGAATTTTGATTAAATGTTTCATATTTGAATAGCCCAATTTGCTATTAACCTATAAGGTTGACCAAAAAACGAGTTTTTCCGGGAACACTTTAAGTTTACTTTCGGAAATTTTTGTACATTTTCAAGCAATAAAGTTATTTTGATGAAACATGGTACATTGTTTTTACTATATAGGTTATACTGGTAACCAAATTTGATGCCTGCTTTCTTAAAGAAACACACATATATTTGCTATTAAAATATTTTTATGAAAATTCACTACCATAACGCACTTGCTGCGTCCAGGCTTTTTAATGAAATTTTCTAAGAAAAATTCACTAATGAGAAGATCCCGACTTTTAAATTTTTTTAAATACCTTCGAATGAGCGTGAACTAGCCCCCCTAGAGCACACATCCGGGGAAGTTTCAATCTCTCTCTCTCTCTCTCTCTCTATATATATATATATATATATATATATATATATATATATATATATATATATATATATATATATATATATATATATATATATATATATATATAGGGTGTCCCAGTTTATTGTATCAGGACTTTAACAGTCAATAGGACAGATCATTCTAAGGCAAAAAAGTGATATAACCACAACCTCTAATTTGCTTCCTAACGGAGATACAGGGTGTTGAAATTTAATATTTTTGAACAATCTTTTACAATACCTTTGGAACGGGGTGAGATATTTGCATTCAATTCCATACACGTTCTATATAGATTTAGGTTATTATTCGGTGGTATTCTTGTCCAAAATGATATACTGAATGTTACTTTTCCGGGTTCCGTAGACTATTTCAAATAATATAACGTCTTTCACGTACACCATTGACCTCTTATAATACCCCTTTCTCAAAGAGCAATCTCTTCGTAACATTTTTGGTTCCCTGTAGTTTTATGCTATCTTGAGCGGTTATCGAAATATTACTAGTTTTTTGAAGCAGTTATGTTTTTTTTAACTTCAACACCCCGTATCTCCCTTAGGAAGCTAATTAGAGGTTATGTTTATGTACATTTTTTTCTCAAAATGATATGTTATATTGATTGTTAAAGTCCTACTACTAGTTCCTAAGGCAAATACAGAGTGTTGAAATTTTGAAAAAAAGTTACAAAAAATTTCAACGGTATTTCCCTTAGGAAGTAGTAGTAGAACTTTAGCAATTAATAAAACAGATGATTTTTATAAAAAAGGTTCATATAAACATAACCCCTAATTAGCCTCCTAATGGAGATACGGGGTGTTGAAGTTTTAAAAAAAATAACTGCTTCAAAAAACTAGTAATATATCGATAACCGCTCAAGATAGCATAAAACTACAAGGAAACAAAAAATTTTTTAAGAGATTGTTCTTTGGGAAAAAGGTATTATAAAATGTCACTGACGTACGTGAAAGAAGTTCTATTATTTCAAATGGTCTACGGAACCCGGAAAAGCAACACCCAGTATATCATTTGAAACAAGAATACCACCGAATAACAATCTCAGTCTACGTAGAACGTGTACGGAATTGCATTAAAATATCTCACTCCGTTCCAAAGATATTGTAAAAGACTTCAAAAATATTAAACTTCAACACCCTGTATCTCCGTTAGGAAGCAAATTAGAGGTTATGTTTATATAAAATTTTTCTCCTAAAATGATCTGTTCTATTAACTGTTAAAGTCCTGCTACTATAACCTGGGACATCTTGTATATATATATATATATATATATATATATATATATATATATATATATATATATATATATATATATATATATATATATATATACAGGGTCACTGATAAGTCTGGAAACGGTCGATTATCCGGGAAAATATACAAGGTGTCGAAAAAAGTTTTATACAAAAGTTTTTGGGTTCTTCAATGTCTACTAGGCGGTGATAATTTTATTTATACAGGGTTGGTCATACAGGCGTGGCACACCAATATTAATTTTTTTTTAATGGAACACCCTATATATTATTCGATATTTCAATCCTTCTTTTAATTTTGAGCAACATTTATGAGAAGCATAATGTACCTAAACTCAATCGTTTCCGGGTAAAAAAATAAATAAAAATAAACGTTACTGTTTATAAAATCTGTTGGATGAAGAACAAAAATAAATGAAAAGTAGAATATCTCTTGAAAACAATCTGTGAGTGTGAAAAGAACCGGTTGCGATGTTTTTAACATTGTTTGGAATCCCAAGATAAGATAAGATGCCCATAAGAAACGCAGTATTATTCTTTTGTTTTAAAATGTTTCCAGGACAACGAATGTCAAACATTCATTCAGTGTCAACAGTTTTGAAACATTAGTAATTTAGTGTCAACAGTTTTTGTGCAAAATGGCAAGTTTAAGTGAAACCGAACGTATCGAAATTTTAATGATGATAGGGTACGGTGATAGAACACGAAGTTTTGCTCAAGTGGTGATTATGTTCAATGAGTTGCATCCTGAGCGGGAATCGATCTCCAAATCCACAGTTTCGAAAACTTTGCATCGTTTTCACGAAACTGGCGGTATCAAGGATAAACCTAGAACTGGAAGGCCAGTAACCGTTACAAATGAAGAAAATTCTTTGAATGTAATATTGGATGTGGTGGAAAATCCGAAAACTTCGGCACAGCAATTGGCTTTATATCACAATATGAGTCGATATTCAATTCAAAAGATTACGAAGCGGCAAAGTTCCGTCCATATAAAATTCATTTATTGCAAGAACTGAGTGAAGACGATTTTGATCGCAAAATCGAGTTCTGTGAACTTATTATGGAGAAGTTACGCCAAAATTTTAACTTTGCCAACCACATCTTGTTTTCCGACGAATCTACATTTTGTTTGAATGGACAAGTCAACCGACACAACTGTAGGTACTGGTCAGACGAAAACCCACATTGGATGGAACAAATTCACACCCAAAGACCGCAAAAAGTAAATGTTTGGTGTGCTATTATTGGTGGACATATCATAGGACCTTATTTTATACACGGTAATTTGAACTCTGCTCGATATTTGACACTTTTGCAAGAATCAATTGTTCCAGACGTTAGTCGATTATTTCCGAACAATAACGACCCAAATCTACCAGCGGAAGAAATATGGTTTCAGCAGGATGGGGCACCCCCTCATTTTGGAATTGAGGTACGGGAATATCTGAATCAAACCTTTCCTGGCAGATGGATAGGGCGCAGGGGAACTATTGAATGGCCAGCTAGGTCTCCCGACATGACGCCGCTTGACTTTTTTTTGTGGGGTCATGTAAAAAATTTAATTTACCAAAATAGACCGCAGAATATTGAAGAGTTGCAAGCAAGGATTGTGCATGAAATTAATAACATTCCTCAAAACGCTCTTGTAAATGCAGTGCAATGTTTTGTTAAGCGAATTCATTATTGTCAGGAGGTCAATGGAGAACACTTTGAACATCTTATAAAATAGGATTTCAAACAATGTTAAAAACATCGCAACCGGTTCTTTTCACACTCACAGATTGTTTTCAAGAGATATTCTACTTTTCATTTATTTTTGTTCTTCATCCAATAGATTTTAAAAACAATACCGTTTATTTTTATTTATTTTTTTACCCGGAAACGATTGAGTTTATGTACATCATGCTTCTGATAAATGTTGCTCAAAATTAAGAGAAGGATTGAAATATCGAATAATATATAGGGTGTTCCATTAAAAAAAAATTAATATTGGTGTGCCACGCCTGTATGACCAACCCTGTATAAATGAAATTATCACCGCCTAGTAGACATTGAAGAACCCAAAAACTTTTGTATAAAACTTTTTTCGACACCTTGTATATTTTCCCGGATAATCGACCGTTTCCAGACTTATCAGCGACCCTGTATATATATATATATATATATATATATATATATATATATATATATATATATATATATATATATATATATATATATATATATATATATATATATATATATATATCACGTACGTTCCTTTTGCAAATAGCTTGGGTAAGTTCGTTAGCCAGGAAAATCACATTAGTTTTTCCTGGAAAATTTTGTGTTTTCTTTGAAAAAAATGTGTGTCTCCGGAAATAACAAAGCTATAGCAACCACACATAAACATATACCAGGCATTAAACATACTACCCGAACCAACAATCGTGAAATCTCTGCCGCAATTAGGAAACATGTCAAACGACATGAAATTAAAAATTTGCCAAGTGGTTGTTATTTAAATCAATTTTTAAAAGACACTATATTTGTAGCTTTATGAACGGCCTCAAATATAGTTTTAGTGCAGCATTGATATATTATGCTGTCGCATAATATAGTAAAAGTCAAAACAAAATCAACCCAAGTCTCTATAACAATGATTCTAAAATCGCATCTTTCATCTTTAAACTTAAAAATAAGACGTCATATGAGACCGAAACAGTCGTGGGATGTGTTTCAATGGTAATTCTACTAATTCTGTAACTAATTGTTACGTATACTTTGAATATAATATCCCGGGCATGAAGCCGATCTAATGTATCATGTAAACAAAATGTTAATTGACGTATGCCTGGATGGCTGAGAGGCGTCGCGCTTGCCTCATAAGCAGAAGGTTACGCGATCAAATCCAGCTCGATGAATGTTTGTTTTTTATGTTTTATTTTGACATTTGGAGAAACAATAGTGCACAGATTTCATACGTTTTGAACAAGTTCTGCTTTTTTTTTAAAACGCCTGAATAAATTTATCACCTTTGAGTCTGATATTATAATTTTGTTATTGTTGATATTGAAAACACTGGTTTGATTAGGTTGACTAAAACGAAATCATACTGGCGATTAATAAGGAAAAATTACTGCTACGTTTATAATTTGGCAGATACTTTACTTTTCTAAATGTGAATTAAGTTTCCTTCTGGAAATCTTTTGTATAACTTTAATGAAATTTGTAATACAAGTTTCTTTTAAAGAGACTTAGACTATCTACAGATATAGCAAAATTTAGTTATTTAGCATCATAGAAAATTGAATTTCGGGCATTTTTCTCAAAAGGAGTTAGAACGCAAGATTTCTTTGATATTAGAGAGATATCGATGGTAACACTTTCGAAATATTTCTTCAAATGTGCGCGTACTAGAACCTCTAAAATCGATCTTCAAGCTCTGTATAAGTTTAAAGTATGAACTTTACTTATATGCCGTAAAATAATAGTGTCTTATGAAAATTCGCTACTATAATGCACTTGCTGCGTCCCGAAATTGTTAGTGAACGCAATGACTCTCAAATTCTTTAAGTGATTGAAACGAAAATCTACAGCTTAAAAGAACATAGACAGACATGGTTGTGTACCAATTTTCAAGCCTTTTGTTTAAAGAAAAATAAAGTTATTCGAAATTAAAATGAAATTAATCCTCGATATTACTTCAGATTCTGCAATGCAATATCTACAGTGTTGGACAAAGACAGATGACGTTACCTATATTGCTATACTATTTAAATAAATGGTGGATAAAAATCTAAACAATGGAAGTTACAAGTATCATTGCAGGATGCCAGAATGTAGAACATTGTGAAATGTACGACAGGGACGCCATCTCGTTGCGGAACCAGGTAGTATGTCGTCACGACAGCTGTAGTTAAAAGAAAATATTATAGACGGAGACTGTGTACAATTTTGTAAATTGTCAGCCCTAACCCATTTCTTTCCTAGTACCAGGACAATGTTTGCTTTTAAAAGCGCTAAATTTTAGCATGCAACTGCAAGCGGCTTGATAGCTGATTGACGTTAGACGACACCGCTGATCTTTAACAGCAGCAAGTTGCTTGCAAGTTTAACAAGCGCATTATTTCTACGCTTCGTCGCTTGCGCTTGTTATGTAGCCTGATAAGTACACTTGGAGAACACCCAAATCACCACAACACATATTTCAAAGACCTTACGATCGTTTCGTTGACCAAGTCAACATCTTCAGAGGAAGAAAAATTCTAAAATTCAGAATTTTTCTTCCTCTGAAGATGTTGACTTGGTCAACGAAACGATCGTAAGGTCTTTGAAATATGTGTTGTGGTGATTTGGGTGTTCTCCAAGTGTACTTATTAGTGCTCATCACAGGTTCCAGTTTTCACATAGTGAATTATGGCTCCCAGGTCAACGGAACTGAATCTATATAGAAAGCTAAGTACTAAGATTAGATTTTTGGGTGCTGATATTGCTTTTTTAAGATCATGTAAACAGAAGTCGGTTTTTCCTAATTTCATTAATTTCAATGTTAAAATTTCTAACAACACAAAAGTTGGTCAAAAAGTTTTAAAGTGTGCTAAGCAAAAATGGTTAGATTTAGAAAGGCAATATCTTTACTCGAAACGTAGTGTAGAATTTTTCTTCCTCTGAAGATGTTGACTTGGTCAACGAAACGATCGTAAGGTCTTTGAAATATGTGTTGTGGTGATTTGGGTGTTCTCCAAGTGTACTTATTAGTGCTCATCACAGGTTCCAGTTTTCACATAATGTAGCCTGAACCTAACATATTTAAAGCACGGATATAGATATTGAAAATAAATATTGGACGATGGTTATATATGAAAATTGTGAATTAATGACTTAAAACAATACAATTTTGTGGAAAATAAAAAATCAGTATGTCAGTAAATCATATTCTAAGAGCAGTCTTAACACTCTGTTTTTTAATTAAGCCACGAAAACAGGACCCCACAGCCGTTATTATTATTATTATATAACCGGGGGAAATAACTAATGCATTATGTAGTGATAGTAACAGTATGGACATTTTAGTTAATTTTTATCAAAAAGAATTCACTAATAGAGAGGTATCGATGGTGAGACTTTGCAAAATGTTTTTCAAGTGAACGCGAACTAGGACCCCTAGAACCCATATCCGGGGTCAGTTTCAATTTATATATATATATATATATATATATATATATATATATATATATATATATATATATATATATATATATATATATATATATACGATATATATATATATATATATATATATATATATATATATATATATATATATATATATATATATATATATATATATATATCCAACCGATAACAAAAAATTCTGGACGCAGCAAGTGCGTTATGGTAGTGAATTTTCATTAAAATGTTTTTAATTACAAATATGTGTGTGTTTTTTTTTAAGAAAGCAGGCATCAAATTTGGTTACCAGTATAACCTATATAGTAAAAACAATGTGGCATGTTTCATCAAAATAACTTTATTGTGTGAAAATGTACAAAAATTTCCAAAAATAAACTTAAAGTGTCCCGAAAAAACACGTTTCTTGGTCAACCTTATAGGTTAGTAACAAATTGAGCTGTTCAAATATGAAACATTTGATCAAAATTCGCTACCATAACGCACTTGCTGCGTCCAAAATTTCTTTTCTTACAAACATACATTATATTTCGATGGAAAATGCAATAACATAAGGCGTATTTGATTTAAAAAAAAGGAAATTCGTATCACCAACGACTTATGGGCCACCCTGTGATTGTAGAAATATTATTTTAAGATGTAGCTCAAGACACCCTATAATTAATATATACAATTTTTTTTCATATCTTATATAATAACGGATATATTGAGCTTTATTGATTTTTTACGAAAATTCGACAAAAATTATATACCATTAAACGATAAACTCTATA
This sequence comes from Tillus elongatus, assembly GCA_964006375.1. NCBI lineage: Eukaryota > Metazoa > Arthropoda > Insecta > Coleoptera > Cleridae > Tillus > Tillus elongatus. The sequence goes on from OZ023267.1 coordinate 135,420,907, forward strand.
GCTAAGGCTACTGCCAAGCATCAGAGAAAGGGTCTATTTGAAATGAATTTTCTGCAAACATTTTAGTAAAATGAAGTACAATGACGGTTGAAACTAAGACTTTAGGGTTTGTAAAACATCCTTCTTGAGACATTTTATTTCTATAGCCCGTATTAGATTCAAGTTACTTGCCTAAATGTTGCCAATTTTGACATTTTAAGTCGCCACTTTGACGTTTTGAGGAAAACCCCAATTTATTTTTCTTTAAATGCCTATAACTTTTTTGTCTTTTGAGCTACATAACTAAATTTTGGTAGGTAACTTACTTATAAGGACATAAACCTGCGTACCAAATTTGATTGCCCTTACTTTGTTAATTCCGGAGATATAATTTTTTTTCAAAAGAAAACACAAAATTTTCCGGGAAAACCTGGGCAGATTTTCCTGGCTAACGAACTTATCCAAGCCATTTGCAAAAGGAATTTTTTCACCAAATTTAATCGAAATCGGCCCATTATTTTTTGAGTTATCGGTGTGATATATATATATATATATATATATATATATATATATATATATATATATATATATATATATATATATATAAACATATAAAAATTGAAACTGACCCCGGATATGTTTTCTGGGGGGCCTAATTAGCGCTCATTTGAAGAAATTTTTTCAAAATTCAAAAGTCGGGATCTCCTCATGAGTGAATTTTTTTTAAGAAAATTCACTAAAAGTAATTAACCAACTTGGATGAAACTCTGTAAGTACCTTTCTTTTATTAATAGCTTGGACGAGTTCATTAGCCAGGAAAATCGGACAAGATTTTCCGGAAAAAATTTTTGTTTCCTTTAAAAAACAATGTTTATCTCCGAAAGTTACAAATCTATCTTCATGAAATTTGGTGGATATGTTTCTGTGGGAGAGGCCTTACCACAATCGAAAATTCAACTTTCTAAGTTTATACAAAATTGAGTTATTCAAATTTGAAACAGTTAATGAAAATTCACTACCATAACGCACTTGCTGCGTCCCGAACTTTTTTTAAAGATACAGCGCGCTGAGACTGACAGACTATAATATAATTTATATCAAGACAAATCAACTAAACTAGGTATATAATGATTGTCTTAACAGGATGTATTGAATAACATTTTAATTATATTAATTTATATAAACAATCTAAAATGAAATAACAGTGTTTTGGGATAAATTAAATTATTCTCTACGTCTGTATTTAGTTTATAAGGTTATTTTTAACTTTTAATCCATGTAAACAATATGCTGTTAAAAGTGTTTATTTTGTACACGTGGAAACATTCGTGGCTGAGGAATTTTATTCTGTTGATTAAAAAACTCAACTAACCCACCTGTTTAATCACTACATCGTGAATTTATAATTAATCGTGGAATATTTTATTATAATTTTTTGCAATGAATTGTGTTTCCTTTCTTTAAAGGAACCGTATCGACATATTATGCCAGCAGCGGTTGGATAAAAATAGGATAAGAATATAAGGACACAGGAAATGGTTCTCCATTCGTAATATTTTGCATATTCTTTATATATATATATATATATATATATATATATATATATATATATATATATATATATATATATATATGGTGTGTCCCAAACTCGATGGGAATGTATTGCTATCTCCGTTATTATTAGAGATAGGGAGACGATTAAATTAGCAATGTTTTGTAGAATTTCAATCTCGTTCCAAATATGACTTGTATTTTGCCCTACCTCTGTTCGTTTTCGAGTAATTTAAAAAAAAAATGTCGATTTCTATTTTCTTCAATATCTAAGTAGGCGTTGATCTGACATATCTAAGACTTTCACATTATCAGGACACTTTTTACAGGGTAATCTTTTTGTGCTATTCTCAACTTTAGATTGTCATTTGTTTTTGAGCTACAGGTATCAACGTTTGTTTTTATTATGGCAGCCATATTGGATTTTTTGTTCACGTGATAGCCTGTAAAAACAGCTTTCCAATGATGTACAACATGCTAGAGAAATCTTGTAATTTCACTGACAATTTTGAGAAAAACCGTTTTGAGGATAGTGGGTTATGTAATCCAATACCAGAAAACAAATGACAAAAAAGTGATCAAAAAGCAGTAGGCCATGGAGTCTAAAAATAGACTTCTACTTTTAACATAATTTTCCGTAATAATTCACGATAAAAAATATTATGATTTAATTTACAATACTTAATTAGGTAATAATGCTAGGTAATATTATGTAAAACAGTTTAATAACGAAACCCGGCAATAACAAATAGAAACATAAACTCCACAAAACAACACAATTAGAAACGGAACTCAACAAATAATAAAATAGAAACTTAAAAATACACTCAATAGAAAATTGTTCAATATGGCCACCGTTTTGTTCAATGCACTTTGTACACCTTTTTGAAACATGCCTGCAAACTCTGGTGAGGGTGTTTCGGTTAATATGATTTATAGCTTCCGTGATTCTGTTTCGTAATTCATTGATATTTTGTGGTGTATCGAATTTATACACATCATTCTTCAGAGTACACCAAAAATAAAAATCCATGGGTGTTGTCAGGACTTCAAGCACACCAATGAACCGGCCCATTGTTACAAATGGCACGATTATTAAAATTTTGGTACAAAAATTCTTTGACGATCCTAGCATTGTAACCTGGACAACCATCTTCTTGGTACCAAATCTCGTCGAAATTATCATGAAGTCTTCTAATTGTTGGTAAGATATCATTTCTCGATAGATACCTTTCCCCAGTTAATTTATTTCCAAAAAAGAACGGACCAACAATGAAGTTACCTAAATTTTTTTTAATTAACTGTCTAATCTATAAATAAAAGTAACAGTTTTTTACCGAATAAGACGCACCAAACATTAATACCAAATCTGTCTTGCAATCGTCTTTCTTTCTTTAGATGGGGATTTTTATTTGCCCAATAATGTCTATTATGGCGATTATACACACCACAATTTGTAAATCTGGATTCACCAGTCCATATTATTTTCAAATGAAAATTTTCATCTTGCTGACAATGTCCTTGATATCATCTGCAGAATTGAAGTCGCTTAGGGTAATCGTCAGCATTTAAACCTTGTACGATTGTAGGTTTGTATGGATGGTAATGACTTTGTTTTAATACGCGGTGTACCGTACTTTTTGGAAGGTCAAGTTGTTATCTATAAAACCGAACAGATTGCGAAGGGTTTTCGTTTGAAACCTGTAAGACGGCATTATTTCCTTCTTTATTTCTAGGCATTGGTGGTTTCTTTGCGTGGAATGACTTTGTTTTAATACACGTTGTACCGTACTTTTTGGATCGTCAATTTATTCACCATAAAACCGAACAGATTGCGGATGGTTTTCGTTTGAAACCTAAAAGACGGCATTATTTCTTTCTTCATTTCTAGGCATTGGTAGTTTCTGTACTTTTTCAAGCAATAAAGTTATTTTAAGGTTATGCTGTTAACCAAATTAGAAAGGTATTCACCAAATTTAATCAAAATCGGCTCATTATTTTTTGAGTTATCGGTGTGATACATACATACATATATATATATATATATATATATATATATATATATATATATATATATATATATATATATATATATATATATATATATATATATATATATATATATATATGAAACTGACCTCGAAAATTTGTTGTAGGGGGCATAATTAGCGCTCATTTAAAGAAATTTTTTCAAAATTCAAAGTCGGGATCTCCTCATTTGTGATTTTTTAAAAGAAAATTCACTAATAACGTTATTTATATTAACTTTTAAAACGCACATTCTGGGTTCTAATTAAGTTCGTTATCAAAATAGTATTGTAATTTTATTAATTAGGTAACCTCTGTCACGATGACATAATATAAATAAAATAAATCTACATAACAAGCCAATTGTGGGTAAACAGTGGCCTCTCACTATAATTTGTATTAGAATGTTCAAATAGAGACAATTTAACTAAACTGATACTATTTCCATATTAATAGCGGTTTTAGTTTAAAAAATTCACTAATGAGTAGATCGCGACTTTTGAATTTTAACAAAATTTCTTTAAATGAGCGCGAACTACGACCTCTAGAACACATATCCGGGGTCAGTTTCAATTTTATGATATATATATATATATATATATATATATATATATATATATATATATATATATATATATATATATATATATAGTATTGTGCAAAGCCAATTACTCCCCCCCCCCACACAGACACACACGCACACACACATATATAGTATTCAGTTTTTGTGACGGTAATATTGTTAATTAATTTAAAAAATTGTGGGAAAGCCGTCAGTTACAAAATAAAACTCTTTATGAAATATGGAAAAAATAAAGTTTACAATTTACATAAGGAAAATATAATGGTTCAAAATACTTACATATAACTCGAGTTTTACTATAACTAATTATGGAATAACAAACATGAAAAAAAACTTTTTGTAAATTTGAGTCGAAAAGTGCCAAACTGACATATGAAGCTAACTATTGTGTATTTGAATTTGTTTTTTTGTGTTTGTCTAGGAAATATAAATAAGGGTAGTAATTTCTAAAATTTTTAGTGAATTTTCTTAAAAAAAATTCACTAATGAGGAATTTTGAAAAAATTTCTTCAAATAAGCGCTAATTAGGCCCCCCAGAAAACATATCCGGGGTGAGTTTCAATTTATATATATATATATATATATATATATATATATATATATATATATATATATATATATATATATATATATATATATATATATATATATATATATATGTATCACACCGATAACTCTAAAAATAATGGGCCGATTTTTATTAAGTTGGGTGAAAAAATTCCTTTTGCAAATGGCTTGGATAAGTTCGTTAGCCAGGAAAATCTGCCCAGGTTTTCCGAAAAATTTTGGGTTTTCTTTCAAAAAAAATTTATATCTCCGGAATTAACAAAGTAAGGGCAACCAAGTTTGGTACGCAGGTTTATCTCCTTATAGGTAAGTTACCTACCAAAATTTAGCTATGTAAGTCAAAAGACAAAAAAGTTATAGGCATTTAAAGAAAAATAAATTGGGGTTTTCCTCAAAACGTCAAAGTGGCGATTTAAAATGTCAAAATTGGCAACATTTAGGCAAATAACTTGAATCTAATACGGGCTATAGAAATAAAATGTCTCAAGAAGGATGTTTTACAAACCCTAAAGTCTTAGTTTCAACCGTCATTGTCCTTCATTTTACTAAAATATTTGCAGAAAATTCATTTCAAATAGACCCTTTCTCTGATGCTTGGCAGTAGCCTTAGCTATAGAGTTTATCGTTTAATGCTATATAATTTTTGTCGAATTTTCGTAAAAAATCAATAAAGCTCAATATATCCGTTATTATATAAGAAATGAAAAAAATTTGTATATATTAATTATAGGGTTTCTTGAGCTACATCTTAAAATAATATTTCTACAATCACAGGTGGCCCATAAGTCGTTGGTGATACAAATTTCCTTTTTTTTTTTAATCAAACACGCCTTATGTTATTGCATTTTTGCATTTTCCATCGAAATATAATGGGTGTTTGTAAGAAAAGAAATTCGGGACGCAGCAAGTGCGTTATGGTAGCGAATTTTGATCAAATGTTTCATATTTGAACAGCTCAATTTGCTATTAACCTATAAGGTTGACTAAGAAACGTGTTTTTTCGGGAACACTTTAAGTTTACTTTTGGAAATTTTTTTACATTTTCACACAATAAAGTTATTTTGATGAAACATGGCACATTGTTTTTACTATATAGGTTATACTGGTAACCAAATTTGATGCCTGCTTTCTTAAAAAAACACATATTTGTTATTAAAAACATTTTTATAAAAATTCACTACCATAACGCACTTGCTGCGTCCAGAATTTTATCTTTCTTTGAGTTTATTAGTGAATTTTTATTTTAAAAAATTCACTAATAGAGAGGTATCGATTGTGAGAATTTGCAAAAAATTTTTCAAATGAGCTTGAACTAGGACCCCTAGAACCCATATCCGGGGTCAGTTTCAATATATATATATATATATATATATATATATATATATATATATATATATATATATATATATATATATATATATATATATATATATATATATATATATCCAACCGATAACTCAAAAAATTATTAACCGATTTTGATGAAACTGGGCAAGTGCCTTTCTTTTATTAATGGCTTGGATGAGTTCGTTATTTAGAAAAATCGGACAAGGTTTTCCAGGGAAATTTTGAGTTTCCTTTCAAAAAAAAAAATTTTTTCTCCGAAAATTACAAAAATATTTTAATGAAATTTGGTAGATATGTTGCTCTGAATAAGCCCTTACTACATACCAAAACTCAACTTTCTAAGTTTATAGAAAATTGAGTTTTTCAAATTTTGAGTTTTTTTTCGAAAAAAAATTTTTTCTCTGAAAATTACAAAGTTATTTTAATGGCATTTGGCGAATATGTTGCCTTGGTAAAAGTTTTACTACATACCAAAATTTAACTTTCTAAGCTTATCGAAAATTGAGTTATCCAAGTTTGAAGCATTTAATAAAAATTCACTACCATAACGCACTTGCTGCGTCCCGAACTTTTAAATTTTCGTTAAAAGTAATTTCAAATTCTTCTAAACACATTCTATTGTTACTTAAGGTTTCACAGTGTAAAATAGAAACATTACTAAAATTTATATTGTGGCCAGTGTCGAGATTATGTTCAGACAGAGCGCAGAACTTGCGCTCTGTCTTAAATTTTCCGAAAGTGTCACCAACGACACCTATTAGTGAATTCTCGTAATGAAAATTCACTGAAAGAGAATTTGAATGGCTTTTCTAATCTTAAAAAAAACTAATGTGTTACAAATCGCAAGTTTCTTTGTTAGTGAATTTTCTTTAAAAAGTTCACTAATGATGAGATCGCGACTTTCAAATTTAAAAAAAAAATCTTCAAATGAATACAAACTAGGCCCTCTAGAACACATATCCGAGGTCAGTTTCAATTTTTATATGTTATATATACATATATATATATATATATATATATATATATATATATATATATATATATATATATATATATATATATATATATATAAAGTCTGAAACTATCTCATTATAGAGAATTTTATCAATAAAAATTCGCTAATAACCCTAGGTGATTTATTTAAAAAACATATGTTTACTTTGTATCTTAAAAATATGAGGCTCAATTGTTTTTCTAAAATACGGTTTAAATTGAATATAAAATGGCTTCTAACTTTCCGCTTTACTGTTTTTTAAAGCGAAAAAAATATGGGGATTAAACTATTACTGAATTTTTATTTAAAAAATACACTAATAGAGGGGTATCGATGGTGAGACTTTGCAAATATTTGTTTTCAAATGAGCGCAAACTAGGACCCCTAAAACACATATTCGTGGCCACTTTCATTTTTTTAATATGTTTTTATATATATATATATATATATATATATATATATATATATATATATATATATATATATATATATATATATATATATATATATATATATATATATATATATATATATATATATAATAAATAAAAGTACGTAACAGACTTGGATGACACTCGGCAAGGACCTTCCTTTTATTAATAGCTTGGACAAGTTCGTTCTCCAGGAAAATCGGACAAGTTTTTCTGAGAAAATTTAGAGTTTTCTTGCGAAAAAAATTATTATTTCCGAAAATTACAAAGCTATTTTAATGAAATTTGGTGGATATGTTTCCTTGGGAATAACCTTATCATGTATCAAAATTTAGATTTATATAAAATTGAGTTATTCAAATTTGAAACATTTAATGAAAATTCACTACCATAACGCACTTACTGCGTCCCGAACTTTTGATAATAATCACCCAGTAAATTTCTTGGTAAATTTTATCGTGTAAATAGAAACAGGAAATCGACAATTTGAGATCGTTAACGTAATTTTATTATAATACAAAATAAAAATAATAATAATGAAAATAACAGACACATTAACAATTAGGTAGCCTTTGGCAGCAGATAAAAAATCGACAATAAAATAAAAATCAAACACTCGTCAATGTTTTTCACTAAACCCAAACTCTTTATGTTCACCATTTTCACCCCTTCTGGCAAACTCTGCACCTTTATTATAATGTTCGGCTTCACCAGCCGCTTTTTTATACCCAGCATCTTGGAAATGATGTGACCCTTTATCAAACCTATTAAGTTTCCCAAACAGGTCCTCGAACAACCCACTTTCTTTGTGTCCGTTTTTGTGATAACCACCCCCCCTTAAGGCCTTCCTGAGTTCGTAACCGCCGTGCTTTTCTTTATGCGCTTCATCATGATCTTCATCATAAAATTCTGTATTTTTCTTATATTCGTCCAATTTATGGATATTATGTCTTCCCTTGGTTTTGTGGCCCTTAGCGAAGTGTCCGTGATCCTCAAATTGATGCCCTTTCGCACCTTTGACGCCTCCATGTTTCTCTGCGAAGTATCCATCATTGTGTTTGTAATGTTTTTTGTTTCCATCTTCTTCGCCGTAGTAATTTCTATGGCGTTCTTTATCGTGGAAGCCTTTAGCACCCTTTTCTTGTTCCTCGAAAACTCTGTAACCTTTTTCACCCTTGTCACCGTGTTCTTCAAATTTTTCTAACTTGTGCTTTTCACCGCCACCTTTTTCGAACTCACCGAAATCTAAACCGCCGATTTTAAAGCTCCCGCTCAAGCTTACAATTGTTAATGTGATTATACACAACAAAAGTAACTGCTTCAGAGGCATTTTCGCTTGTATTTGTTGATACTATTCGAGATTTTATATTTACTGTTGAAACCTACGCTTGACATCCTTTATATACTAAAATTATTAATTAACACAAAAAAGTATGTGGCAATTTCTGGTAATGAATACAGAGATTTCTTTACGCATGATTTGACTCGGATAGTTTACAAGGTTCAAGGGTAGCTAACAGTTGCAGAATGCAATTAGCTCCTAAATAAATAGAAAACTTTCACTTGTTTGAGAAACAATGTGGTTTGGATTTTCCTTGAATAACGTTTTTATGTGACATATTCATATGAAATCTGGCTTATAATAATGTATTATGTATAATGTATACATGGTGGCGCATTGAAAACGAAACAGACCGATTTGCGTCCAGAGAATATTTTTTTTAAGAAACACTGAAACACGTCAATTTTATTATTGAGTGGGACATGTTTTGAGATAAAACTCGACTTTGTCACATCAACCCCTTAAGGGTGGTGACCCTTATATTTTAAATATGAAACATGAGTCGATTGTAACATCATTTGGAAGCTCTTTCTTTTCTTAATTCTGCACACTAATTTTTTTAAAGTTTTCTCAACTCGTTTAAAAATTATTCACAGTTGGAGTTGCAAGAACGTATTTCATTCATTGTGATAAGAAATGCACTATTAGACAATTTTTCTTTAAAAAAAACTAAAAAACAAAACCAAACGTTCAAAAATGTTTATTCAGTTAATTAAGTGTTCAAATTGTTGACCACCAGCTTCCATACAAAAGTACAAATTTGGTTCAAAACGAGCTCTGACATTCTGGGGCATTTGTGGAGTTATTAGATGGCATTATTCAACAATGCGTCGTCGTAATTCTTCCAGAGACTCCGATTCTGTTGCGAAAATTCTACTCTTTAAATGGCCCCATAAAAAGAAGTCTAAAGGAGTAAAATCCGGTGATCTAGGGGGCAACTCAATAGCACCTTTACGCCCAATCCATTGCTCTGGAAACTATTTGTTCAAAAACTCCCTAACACGTTTGAAAATGCGGAGGAGCTCCATCTTGTTGAAACACTAATTGATTTTCTTGATAGCGATCATCATTTTCAACATGTCAATTAGTAGAGGGTAAACGATATCTTCTAGTAACTCTAGATACGTTTCGCCACTTACATTGCCATCAAGAAAAATTGGTCCGATGAAACGGTCTCCAAAAATGCCAGTCCAGACATTCAATTTCTGTGGAGTTTGAGTGTGGACTTCGTGAAAATTTTTTGGATTATTATATAACGACAATTATGACGATTGACTGTAGAGTTTAATAAAAACGTACACTCGTCTGAAAAACAGATATTGAACAGAAAATTCCCGTTATCAGCTATTCGTGCAGTCATAACTTCACAAAACTCCAGCCGCCGATCAAAATCATCTTCATTCAGTTGTTGTACAAGATGAATTTTATACGGGTGAAATTTATGATGCTTCAATATTCGCTGAATAGTTCTTCTTTTGATGTTTGAAACAGTGGCCAATTTTCTCGTGTTCAAAGTTGGGTCTGCAGCAATTTGTCCTAAAACTTCAATCTCAGTAGTCTCATTTCTAACCGGAAATTCACGTTCAGGATCCCGTTTTTTGTTGGCAACTGAACCACATTGTCGAAACTTTGCTACTAATTCCAAAATGTATTTTCTGTTAACATGTCTGTTCGGATGTCGTTCATTAAACAAATTTGCGGTATGGTTGGCACTGTCATCGTTTTTGAAAAAAAAAAGAATAATTATTTCAACTATTTATTCTACAGAATACACCATTGTGAAATTAATTTTCGGTAGTATCAAACCGACCGATAAACTGAAATAATAAACCGCATTTCTCTCATTCCGATAAGAAATGTTTTGATAGTCAATTACCTTGTTTACAAACCAACAAAACATTGACTATCAGCACATTTCTTATCGGAATGAGTGAAATGCGTTTTTGCATCTTCAACTGTGAATAATTTTTAAACGAGTTGATCAAACTTCCAAAAAAATTAGTGTGCTGAATTCAGAAAAGAAAGCTTTCAAATGATGTAACACTCGATCCATGTTCCCTATTTAAAATATAAGGGTTGTTATCACCACCTTTATGAGGTTGATGTGACAAAGTTGAGTTTTATGTCTAAACATGTCCCCCTCAATATTAAAATTGACGTGTTTCAGCGTTTCTTAAAAAAAAATTCTCTGGACGCAAATTGGTCTGTTTCGTTTTCAATGCGCCAGCCTATATATTCACAATGAAACAGGCCAATGTCACCTAAATGACACGGGGAGGTTCATGTATGTCTACGAGTTAACAAAAAAATCGGGACGCCGCAAGTGCGTTATAGTAGTGAATTTTCATAATAATTGTACACTATTATTATACGGCATATTAGTAAAGTTAATACTTTAAACTTACACAGAACTTGAAGATCGATTTTATAGATCCTAGTACGCGCACGTGTGAAGAATTCTTTCGAAAGTGTTATCATCGATATCTCTCTATTACGAAAAAAATCTTGTACTCTAACTCCTTTTGAGCAAAATTCCCAAAACTCAATTTTTTATGAAGCTAAAGAACTAACTTTTGCTATATATGTAGATAGTGCAAGTCTCTTTAAAATAAACTTGTATTACAAATTTCATTAAAGTTATACAGAAGATTTCCAGAAGGAAACTTAATTCATATTTATAAAAGTAAAGTATCTGCCAAATTATAAACCTAGCAGTTATTTTCCCTCATTAATCGTCTTATTAATCGCCAACCTAATCAAACCAGTTTTTTCAATATCAACAATAACAAAATTATAATTTCAGACTCAAAGGTGGCAAACTTATTCAGGTGTTTTAAACAAAAATGAGATCTTGTTCAAAATGTATGAACTCTGTGCAGTATTGTTTTTCCAAACGTCAAAATAAAACACGACACAACATACATTTATCAAACTGGATTCGATCGCGTAACCTTCTGCTTATGAGGCAAAGCATCGACTTCAACTTCGATAAACTTTATTTATATCACTTATAATATTTACAATGTAATGTACAATAATTAGAGTGTATTACAATGCACCAGCGAGTTATTAAATCGCTCTTACAAAGTATATTTAAAAATATAAATACAAGGTCTTGTTTAAATTTGTGTGTTTTTAGTGAATTTTCGTAGAAAAAATTCACCAATGGGGAGATCCCGACTTTCGAATTTTGGAAACATTTTTGCAAATGAGCGCGAACTAAGACCCCTAGAACCCATATCCGGGGTCAGTTTCAATTTTTATATGTTTATATATATGTATATATATATATATATATATATATATATATATATATATATATATATATATATATATATATATATATCAGACCGATAACTCAAAAAATAATGGGCCGATTTTGATAAAATTTGGCACATACCTTCCTTTTGTAAATGGCTTGGATAAGTTCGTTATTCAGGAAAATCAGATGAGGTCTCCGAGAAAATTTTGAGTTTTCATTCGAAAAAAATTTATATCTCTGGAATGAACAAAGTAAGGGCAACCAAATTTGGTTAGCGGGTTCATATCATAATTAAGCTACCTACCAAAACGTATCTCTGTAGGTTAAAGGACAAAAAAGTTACAGGCATTTAAAGAAAAATTAATTTCGGTTTTCCTCAAAACATCAAAGTCGCGATTTAAAATGTCAAAATTGGTAATATTTAGGCAATAAACCTGAAATTAATATGAGCTATGGAAAGAAAATGTCTCAAGAAGAATGCTTTACAAAGCCTGAACTCTTAGTTTCAATCGTCATTGTCCTTCATTTTACAAAAATGTTCACAGAAAATTCATTTAAAATAGACCCTTTCTCTAATGCTTTGGCAGTAGTGTTGGCTATAGAGTTTATCGTGTAATGGTATATCATTTTTGTAAAAAACCAATAAAGCTCAATATATCTGTTATTATACAAGTAACGAAAAAAAAAAGTATACATTAAGTATAGGTACAGTATCTGTACACTGATAGTATAACCGATATAGTACTAACAATGTACCATATTTCATTAAAATAGCTTTGTTATTTCAAAAAGTACAAACATTTTGCGAAAATAAACTTTAAAAGTTCCAGAATAACTGGTCCGATTTTCCTGGCCAACGAACCTCTTTAAGCTATTCACACACCTGCCAAGATATAATTATTCACAAACAGCTTTAGGACCAAAATTGAAAAAAAATATATGATAATTTTTTTACATAAATTGCCTTCAGTAATGTTACACTAAATTATGTTTCACAAAAGTTCGACAATTTTTTTTTTACAATAACTTACTGAAAATGTATTATTCATTACCAACATATCACAAATATCTTACAAAAAATGATATCTATGGAAACACTAAAAACATTTCAGCGAAAACTTTTCAAATTCAGCCACTATTTGAGTGTAGCTGTATACGGCAGCTCGATTTTTTCGACGAGTAATACAAAGAAAAAGCTCTCTGAATGCGTCATTTCCATGGGGCTCTGCTATCTATTAATAAAAACGCCATATCACATTTTGTAATATGCGTTTGAAATATGTGCCAAAAACGTGAAAAGGTGCAAAGAATTGAAATAACTCAAAAACGATGAATGATATCATTTTTTTTACAAACGTCCATTGTTATTTGATGGAAAACACAAAAATGCAACAACATAAGGGGTGTTCTATTAAAAAAATTAAGCGTGTATCACCAACGACTTATGGGCCATCCTATAATTGTCAAAATAAGTTTATAAGATACAGCTCGAGATACCCTATAATTTACATATATACTTTTTCCTCATATCTTGTATAATAACGGATATATTAAGCTTTACCCTAAAAATGCGTCACCCTGTATATGTGTAAACAGGCAAAAACTGAAACTGACCCCGTATATAGGTTTTAAGGGTTCTGGTTCGCGCTCATTTAAAGAAATCTTTTTTTTTTAATTTATAAGTCGCGGTCTTCTTAATAACGAATTTTTTCTACGAAAATTAAACCATAAACTCTATAGCGGAAATTACTGCCGAAGCATCACAAGAGGGTCTATTGAAATGGATTTTCCGAAAATATTTTAGTGAAATGAAGGACAATGATGGTTGAAGCTGGAACTTAAGGCTTTGTGAAACACACTTATTAAGAGATTTTTTCGGCATAATCCATATTTTCTTCAAATCCGTTGTCTGTAAATTGCAAATTTTGACGTTTCAAATCGCGACTTTGACGTTTCAAGAAGAAAAATTATAACATTTTCAAAATATTCTTCTGCTACTTCGACATTTTTGCGCCAAGAAAACTTAACTAAACTGGTTTTGTTAATCACACAAAATATTTTGTTCTTGTGCTTTCCTCTGATCACCAATGGTGTGTAGGGTAAGTTTGATATTAGAAACGTATATGTCAAATTTGGTTGTCATAGCTGTGTTATTTTCGGAGATACAAAAAGTTTCCGAAAGAAAACCCAAAATTTTCCCGGAAAAACTGGTCCGATTTTCCTGGCTAACGAACATATCCAAGCCACTTGCAAAATAAAGGTACATACCAAATTTCATCAATATCGGCCCATCATTTTTTGAGTTATCGGTGTGAGATATATATATATATATATATATATATATATATATATATATATATATATATATATATATATATATATATATATATATATATATATATATACAGGGTGGCGCATTGAAAACGAAACAGACCGATTTGCGTCCAGAGAATTTAAAAAAAGCTGTAACACGTCAATTTTAATATTGAGGGGGACATGTTTTGACATAAAACTCAACTTTGTCACATCAACCCCTTAAGGGTGGTGATAACAACCCTTATATTTTAAATAGGGAACATGGGTCGAGTGTCATATCATTTGAAAGCTCTTTCTTTTCTGAATTCAGCACACAAATTTTTTTGAAAGTTTTATCAACTCGTTTAAAAATTTTTTACAGTTGATTTCATTGTGATAAGAAATGCACTAATTAGTCAATTTTTCGTTAAAAAAAAAACTAAAAAACAAAACCAAACGTTTAAAAATGTTTATTCAGTTAAGCAAGTGTTCAAATTGTTGACCACCAGCTTCCATACAAAAGTACAAATTTTGTTAAAAACGAGCTATGACATTCTGGAGCATTTGCGGTGTTATTAGACGACATTCTTCAACAATGCGTTGTCGTAATTCTTCCAGAGACTCCGGTTCTGTTGCGAAAATTCTACTCTTTAAATGGCCCCATAGAAATAAGTCTAAAGGAGTTAAATCCTGTGATCTAGGGGGGCACTCAATAGCACCTCTACGCCCAATCCATTGCTCTAGAAACTTTCTGTTCAAAAACTCCCTAACACGTTGTGAAAAATGCGGAGGAGCTCCATCTTGGCGAAGCACTAATTGATTTTCTTGATAGCGATATCATTTTCAACAGTGTCAATTAATAGAGGGTAAACGATATCTTTTAGTAACGCCAAATACGTTTCGCCACTCAAATTGCCATCAAGAAAAATTGGTCCGATTAAACGGTCTCCAAAATGCCAGTCCAGACATTCAATTTCTGTGGAGTTTGAGTGTGGACTTCGTGAAAATTTCTTGGATTATTATCTGCCCAATAACGACAATTATGACGATTGACTGTAGAGTTTAATAAAAACGTACACTCGTCTGAAAAACAGATGTTGAACAGAAAGTTCCCGTTATCAGCTATTCGTGCAGTCATAGCTTCACAAAACTCCAATTGCCGATCAAAATCACCTTTATTCAGCTGTTGTACAAGATTAATTTTATACGGGTGAAATTTATGATACTTCAATATTCGTTGAATAGTTCTTCTTTTGATGTTTGAAACGGTGGCCAATTTTTTCGTGCTCAAAGTTGGGTCTGCAGCAATTTGTCCTAAAACTTCAATCTCAGTAGTCAAGTTTCTAACCGGAAATTCACGTTCAGGATACCGTTTTTTGTTGGCTACTGAACCACTTTGTCGAAACTTTGCAACTAACTCCAAAATGTAGTTTCTGTTAACATGTCTGTTCGGATGTCGTTCATTAAACAAATTTGCGGTACGGTTGGCACTGTCATCGTTTTTGAAAAAAAAGAATAATTATTTCAACTATTTATTCTACAGAATACACCATTGTGAAATTAATTTTCGGTAGTACTATCAAGTATTAAACCGACCGATAAACTGAAATAATAAACCGCATTTATCTCATTCCGATAAGAAATGTTCTGATAAGTCAATTTTTTGTTTACAAACCAACAAAACATCGACTATCAGCACATTTCTTATAGGAATGAATGAAATGCGTTTTTGCATCTTCAACTGTGAATAATTTTTAAACGAGTTGATAAAACTTCCAAAAAAATTAGTGTGCTGAATTCAGAAAAGAAAGAGCTTTCACATAATGTAACACTCGACTCATGTTCCCTATTTAAAATATAAGGGTTGTTATCACCACCCTTAGGGGGTTGATGTGACAAAGTTGAGTTTTGTCAAAACATGTCCCCCTCAATATTAAAATTGACGTGTTTCAGCGTTTCTTTAAAAAAAAGTCTGTCGGTCTGTTTCGTTTTCAATGTGCCACCCTATATATATATATATATATATATATATATATATATATATATATATATATATATATATATATATATACATACATCCTGCGGTGGATATGGCGTCAGTACGAAAACAAGTTATATGGCGTTCACCAGAATTAAGGCGAATATATTAAAATTTGTTCAAATATATTAATTTTTTAGTAATGTACATTAGCAAACCAAATTTTAATAAGCAAAAATTTTGTTTGGTCAACTTTCATTCGCCAGTGTTTATGAACTCCTTTTAAAACCGAGGGGATAGGAACTCCTATCAGTATATGCATTATTCAAACTGCAGCGATACCAACTCCTGATTGATTAGGCAAACTGATGTCAGGGCAGGTCAGTTGGGTGGATTGTGTGCAGGGTTGCAATATTAAAAATTTTCGTTGTGCTGATATCTAACTTAAAATTGTGCCGATAGAGGGTCGATTTGTGCAGGCTAGTGTAATTTTAAATTTGGCGCCAAAGCATTACTACTAAATCACGACAGGCACAATCTTCGAAGTGTATGATCCATAGATATGTTTTCCTTGTCTATGGTATGATGCATTTGATTCAATTTAGCGCGGCAACTTTGAATCACTTCTATTCATTAATGAAGTAAGTACATATAGCGTTTCAAAATTGTCAGTGCTAACGTTAATTTGAAAGAAAACAAATAATAAACGAAGCCTTTGGCTAAACTTTATAATAAATATATTTATTATTTAGATTATTAAAGATTGTACTTAGATGACACTCATAACCTAGCTTTATAGCAATTTCATCGCACTTAGCAGCAATATAGGCACTATTATATTATTCGCAACAACACTGAATATTTTTAGCACCAATTTAATTTGCCTTGTTGACTGGTCTTGCGTCTCAATAATAAATAAAATAAAACTAGAAATTTAGAAATACAAACTACAAAACAAACGATGACGTATGGCATGTGTCATGACGTAATGAAATGCAATTACTTGTCAGGTGCCTGCTTGATAGAAGACAGAAGGCCAACGGCAGTAAATATAAATTATTTGATTTGCATCCCTGTTTACCTTGTTTTTTTGGGATGTACGTTGAAGGCTCCAGTAAATTTTAAAATACAACTAATGGTGTAAGGTGTAAACAACTCTATAAGCTAAATTAATATGAGTAATTACAGTTAATAAAAATGGGCTGATTTCGTATTGCATTGGGCTGATTGTGCTGCAAAGAGGAAATTGTGCTGGTTTTCGCACAATTGTGTCGGAAATTGCAACCCTGATTGTGTGTAAACAGCACACCAGAGAGGTATTTTATTTCGTTACTTAATATATTCTGCGAAGTGCGCATGATCAATGCAACCGGGTGTTTAGTGTGACGAGACGCGCGCGAATACAAAGTTGATGGTGGGGGCCAAAAGGTGAAACGTCGGATGACAAGTCTGAAATCGCTACTGTGTAGCTGGAAAACAGTGGCAATGAAGATCTATTTTTCTATTTTGGGCTATCTTGTCAAATAACGTCAGAAAAAATAAAAATTAAAATCTTGAATTTTCCGTTTTTTCCGGATATCTCCGGAACTACTCGGAAAATTTCTAAACGGCATATTGCAATTTAATCATCCTTGTATCTTCCCATATCCAAATGATGGGGCTCGAATTTGAATTACTCTGAATGTACTGTTTAGCATCTAAGTATATTTTGTACTTTTTCTGTGTAATGGGGTATACCCGTAGTAAATAAATTAATACCTAAATAAATAAATGAACAAATAAATAAACCTTGTTACCTCCTTCAAACAAAAGCTTTACAGCACAAGAACCGTGGTATATTGTGATTGACCTCAGGTGGATATAGATCTGCTCAATGGTGAGGTCACAATTGCCTACAACACCCTACCCTAAAGTAGCTATCTATCAGAATATCAAATTTATTAAGATTAGCAGCACTTTTTAGGAGGCTGACAGATCTAAATATAGTTGGATACTCACGTTCTCTTCCTTTGCTTGCTTCACACTGTCCAGAGTCCTATATTTTTGGGCTCTCCAGACTAGTGCCTGGTTACATAGAAATTTAGATATCTAGATATTATAGTTAGTAAGAAATAATTGTTTGCGCCGACGTCAAAAGGAAAGTAGATACTAGGGAGCAATTTCTCTTCAATTAAACAGATATTTCAATATAACAAAATATATAAATTTATTCATATGAATTAAATTTGGAATAGCAAACAAAATGAAATAAAAATGGTTGGTAAATCTCAGATAAACATTAATTGTACACAAATAACAATCAGATAAGTAGCAAGAATCTCAAGAGCAAGAAATTATTAATTTACATACATGTACCAAAACAATAGGATAAAGATAGTTGCATATTACTAAAATGTTACTGTTAATTACTTAGGGTATCGCTCAAAAACAAACACAAATGATTAGGTAAGTTACTTGACGTCCATCAATCAATTACTAGGTTTTCTAGTGAACTAACTGGCCAGTTCTTGAGTGAGGCTCCAAAGAAAAATTATGAAAACTAAGAGATATTAAAGAGAATGTATAAGTTAGATATTTTACACACAAAATTTGCTAATTACAAAATAAAAACTATATATTTAAATTTACAAAATTGACAAAATCTTAGAGATTAAACAGGAAATATATAGTTGTGCTGACAGCACCTCTCTGACATTATTTAAGCACAAACTTGATAACGTGATTTTGAAAGTTCAGGTTGTTAAAACTTCAGATGTTAAATTTCGTCATGAAAATTCTGAGAAAAGATTTGTTTGGACTCACCAGTCTTCCGGTATTAGGTTACCTGATGACCCTGTCAAGATGCTCTCCAGGTGGGATCAATCATGAGTGGCTGACACAGATTCCAGACTCCAATAAGAGCGGAAAAACTGGGGAAAACGACTGGGACTTCCCATCAGAGATTATTGGGCCGGTGTATGTTACTGCTCCAATATTACAAGACCATTTGACATCTATGTCGATGTTCTGAATTTGCTTGATGGAAACTTTGCAAATCGCAATTAAAACGTGAATTTGCTTAAGTAAAATTCACTACCAGTTGACTTAAGGTACGATAATAACCAGGAATTATTTCTGATCACGACAAGGAATCAACAATTCGAAACAAAGAGCCACGAGTTAGTTCGCGTTTTTGTGCTGAATACTACGTTTATTCAAACTCGAAAATCACTTGAATTACTCCGAAAAATCACTGACAATAATTACTAGTATTGCAGATAACAAAAAGAACATTACGACCCCGTTTTAAGATAACAAATAAAATAGCCACCGAAAACGGGTGTTCACTCTATAAAGGCTCAGCAGAGTCCTCCCCAATGTCTCGGGTTCGGGAACTGATAGGTCGCTGCACGCAAAAATTCTTACTGTGACAGTTGGTAGCTGTGCACGAGCTCTTTCTTCAAATGATAAAACGAGACCTCCAATCGGTGGCTTTGCCGGCAATTCTCTGCAACGCTTCCAACCGTCTTTCTTGGGTGACATCACCGGAAAATTACAGATAAACAATATTTTGTCTTGAATATTCCTAACGCATATTTTAAATGCTTATTTCGTTCCTGAAAATATTTGTAATATTACGAGGTAGTTTTCCATGGCAAACATATAAAGAATTTTAACGTACAAATTGGAAATGCAGTAAAGGGGTTTACAGTGCTTGAAGATTTAGCGACTTTTCATGAAAATAATTTTGCAATTAAAACAGGAATTGCCTTACAGATATTGGATTGTCGGCTCTTAATAAGTCTCTTACGGGTTTATTTTGAATAATTAAAGCAGTAACGAAACGTAATCGTTAGAACCTACACAATTACTTGTCTTGTTTCTTAATTGAAGATCGGCAAAAATTTTAGCGATTTTGGTCACCTATTAGTCAGTCTGGCAACAGAAATCTTTGCAAAAATTAACTCTTTTTTTTATCGAATATTATCTGAGCGTAAACAATCTTCAGCTTCTAGGGTTCAGAGGCATAAAAAAAAACACCTTTTATTGGCAATATGTTTTATTTAAGAATGTCAAATTAATGAATAAATAGTATAAAATGCAACAAAAAAAATTGTTTAAAGACCCAAAATAAATAACTATAATATTCAGGAGACAAAGCATTTCAGCCAAAAAGAAAGTAATGACATAAACATTCAACATAAATAAGAGTTCAAATAGTTTGACGTAAAAAAATTAACTCAGCATACAATAGGACAATAAAATGCATATAATGTATATTTTTTACCAATATCTCCCAAATATATCTAGTATAAATAAGAGAAAAGAAAACAACTCAACTAATAATATAATAAAAGTAACCCTTAGTGGCGCGGGTGGCCCAGAATCCCAGCGTATTTCTATCCAACTCTTAAAAAGCTATAATAGTCCAAAATTTTACGGTATCTCGCTTATGCAACCCAATATACATCTGTGAATTTGGGTATACTTACAAGGTTTCAGTTTTGTATTCCAGTCAACGGCATTCGCCACTTTTTTTGTGGTTATCTTCAAAAAAAAATTATACAACAACTCATTTACGTCTATAACTTGGATAATTTAAACTTGATAATCTTGTCTTTAGAACCCTGGTAAAATAAACATACGCCAAGGTCACAATGTTTCATACGAAAATGTGTACATTGTTGCCAGGTTTGTTTGAAAGTCGCAGTATAAAGAAAAAGCTAAATAAATGAGAAAAAATGTAATATGATGTGGGAGGATTAGGCAAAAATGTCTACCTCACATATAATATCGTGATGTTGACATATATTTACTTTGAATATTGTGAGATGTAATAGCGCACTGACGAGTTTTAATTAGAGCGAAACCGGTCTGCGTTTCTAATTATGATGAGAATACATCGAGCCTTACATACATTGTCCCTGTATTAGGGAAGAAAATGGACCAGTGCTGACAATTACCAAAACTGTTGGTTGGTTGTACAGTCTCTATTTTTAAAAAATTGTGTTAACTGGAGCTGTCGTGACAACATACTACCTGGTTCCGCACCGAGATGGTGAGCCTGTTGTACATATCACAATGTTCTAGTAGGCTGGCTGCCTTAGCTGTATTACTTTATATGTCTGTTCTCAGTCTAATTGGTATAGCACACTGACGAGCTCTAATTAGAGTGAAACCAGTCTGTGTTTCTAATTATAGTGAGAATACATCTACCATTTGCTGTACTAAAATAATTTGTTTGCGCTTTTGGGAATACTTTTGCAAAATATGGTGAGTTGATATATACAGGGTGACTGGTAAGTGGTTGCATTCCTTTGACACAGTGATAGTACATCTCGTCTGCAACATAATAAACCATGTATCTCATTATACAAAGTTCCCTGGTTTTCGAGTTATTTCACTTTTAATGATTTTTCGAAAATTTGATCATATGTTGCTACTAATATTCAAATTTTAGAAGAAGGGGTAAGCACTTCCTCAATTTTATTTTTCTTGCAGATAGTGTAGACATTAACTCATGCTGTGCAATCATTACTATGTTGAACAGGATAATAGTAAAAAAATGCGAGGGCAAAAATTATCAGTATCGTGAAAAAATTCAAATCAATTTAACATTTCAAAGACGTTTATTTTGAAAATTTGATAACAAAAATTTCTACAAAAACTGTAAAAAAATTGGCCGGTCGTCTAGCTTTTGAATGATGTACGAATTGTTAATTGTCTTCTAGTTACATAGATATCTCACTCAATGATGCGACATAGGTACATGTTATTCATTCGCCATATAGTTTGCAAGTTCAGGATATAGTTTGCAAGTTATTTAAGGTTACTATGGAAATAATAGCAAAATGTCAATTATAATTTACCGAGACATTTGTCACATTTGATTGTTGAAGTGTGCGATACTTAAGTTGTGGCTTACGTAAAAAAGTTATTTGATTTGATGATGGCAACATTTACAAGTGCTGAATATTCAGATATTTTATTCACTTACGGTTTCTGTAATGTAAATGTGGTTAAAGCTCAACGTGAATATGTACAGCGATTTCCAGATAAGCGTGTACCTCATTCCAGTGTTTGGAAGAACATACAGAAGGATCCATGAAACTGGCTCTGTTAATAAAATTGATCGTGAAGTTTCAACCCCGAGGCTCAATTATATGGTAGATGAAGAAATTTTGGACTCTTTCGAAGAAGATCCCACGACAAGCACTGTGAAAGTTTCCTCTTCTCTGGGCGTCTCGCAGTGGAAAGTATGGTCAGTTCTATATTGGGAAGGACAGCACCCTTACCATTACATGCCAGTTCAATGATTGCAGCTAGGTGATCTAACAAGAAGGCTCCAATTTTGCCATTTCCTGTTGAACGCTGATAATGAAGATAAAAATTTCCTATCTAGAATTCTGTGGACCGACGAGTCAAAATTCACTAAAGAAAAAATATTCAATTGTCATAATTCTAATTATTGGTCTATGGAGAACCCCAAATTAACTAAGGTAACAAGTTATCAAAGACGATTCAGTGTGTAACAATCTGGTAGGTCCGCATTTCTTTCCAGACAACCTAAATGGTGAAGATTATGAAAATTTCTTATCACTTGACCTTATGGAGTAACTGGATATCATACCACTAGCAAACAGCTGTGATATGATTTTCCAGCAAGACGGGTGTCCGGTACACTATTTTCGCAACGTGAGGGCGCTATTAGATCGCTGGTTTCCAAACAAGTGGATTGGGAAGGGAGGACCAATACCGTGGCCCGCCGCCAAGGAGTCCAGATTTAACTCCAATAGATTGCAATGAAGCAGATATTTTCGGGACAGCTGTAGATATAAAAAGCGAAAATAAATTTAATACAAATTATACTGGTAAAAATATTCTCCGGAGTTAAAATAGTCATTTGTCATTAATATTCTTAACAAGTACGCATTTCGAATTATCGCTTCAGAATAAAAACATATCTGCACAAGATAAGGATAAGGTATCTACCACCGATTAGTTTTTTGAGCCAGTGGCTGGAGATACAATAACGACTGAGGGCAGAAAGAAATTTCTACTTGTAGCAACAAGGTTGAAGATTTTATAGATCAAGTGCAGTGTTAAATAAATAGAGAATTCCGCCGTTTATTTGTAATTAGTCTTTGAAGTTAAGTATCGTCCGTCTAGTACCGTACGCAGTAATAATTGTCCCGCTAGAATATCCGAATAGGTAAGAACCTTGTTAATTTCATGATATTTAGAGATAGCGTGTTTTCATATTTTAGAAGTAGCGAATTTTCATATTTTAAAGAAAGCGAACTTCCATATATTTTCTTCGAATAGTGTATCTCTTCGGCGTCGTCTTTGAGGTTAAGTACCGTCTGTCTAGTACCGTACACAGTAATAATTGTCCCGCTAGAATATCCGAATAGGTAAGAACCTTGTTAATTTCATGATATTTAGAGATAGCATATTTTCATATTTTAGAGGTAGCGAATTTTCATATTTTAAAGATAGCGAACTTCCATATATTTTCTCCGAATAGTATACCTCTTCCGTGACGTCGGGATCGTGGGTCTGGGACAAGACCCCTCCCTCCCCGTATCCTAGCACTGTTAGCGTGGTAAATCTGTCGGAAAATGATGCTGTAGTGACACAGACTTTTCAAATAGATTACACCCGTCCGTCCTGATTTGATCCTGGTTTAGACACTGTAGTAGCACAAGTAAGCTTAGATCAAATTAGTTCGCGACAGTATCCCGTCACAACCCCATCCCACCGACTCCCTCTTTGTTCTCGACACCCACGAGTATCGAGGTACCTTGACTTTCACGACACCGATTCCGCCCGAGGATACGCTGCTTGGTTGGTTATGAAATGCCCACCGTACTGGTCCACCTATTATCTGCATCTCCGAGTCGTAAACCGCGGTGCCCGGTATATTCGTTGCCGGATCTCTCTCTCGGAAAGAAATGTCGGATCTTCCTCCGTACAAGTAATAGGATAGTCTTGTCTCGTCCGTCCTCTAAGGTAAATTACTCAAGGTAGAGTAGTGTAGTAGAGATTATCAGGTTGTTAAATCTTGAATCTTTGTATATTGTTTCCTAATAAAGGTTGTAAATAGAATATCTAGTCTATATCTCCCCTTAAATAAATCTGCTACATCTATATAGAATTTCAGAAGGTCAAGTAATTGTCGGGGTAGCGATTAAAGCCCGCCACCGTGGAGGTAACTACACGGCCTGTTATAGCAAAGGCTATCGGACCCTCTCCACAGAGCTACCCAGGCACTCTGATCACACCTGCGGTCGGAATCTTGTGACGAGGTCGCAGACACCCTCGTAGGGAGTAAACCCTTCCAAGAATCTGGCACTCGAGACTGTTCCCGTAAGCCCGTTGACCGTTCCACTAAATAATTCACCCTGTAAATCAAGGCCTCGTTACAATATTTCTATGTATGGGGTCATATGAAACAAATTGTTTACGAAGTGGAGATTCACACACGAGAGCAACTGATTTACAGAATTCAGCAAGCAGCAGGACAAATCAAAAGCAATTTTTCTAGTAGGATTACTAGACAGAAATTTGCAAACGAGCTCGTGCATGTATAAGAAATGGAGGTAACCGTTTTGAGAATAGTTTGTGAGACTTTTTAGTTCAGTTAAGTTTTTTACAGTATTTGTAGAAATTTTGTGTTACATATTATAATAGTAAATTGGTGAATATGTGTCCAAAATATACTGTGCCGGAAAGGAGCTTGGACTCTAGGAGTCCTAGTGCACTGGGCAACACCATGTTTTTAAAACCAACCGATGGAGAAGACGTAGAAAGTACAATTATGTTGCTTAAGAACACTTTGGCGGTTGGTTTTGATGAGATATCGGTATCATTGTTAAAATATTGTGCACCGACCCTAGCTGACCCATTATCAGAGCTAATTAATAAAATGTTTGAACAGGGTATTTATCCAACCAATTTGAAGAAGGCAGTTGTGATTTTGTTACACAAGACTGGCGCGATGACGGAATTGCGTAAATATCAACCTATCTCTATAAATCCAAACATCTCTAATGTTATAGAAAAAATAATTGCTACAAGGATGCTTGATTTTTTTGAGAAAAATTACATTATAAATCAATATCAAAATGCTTACTTAAGGGAGAGATCGACAGTGAGGTCGATTTACCAACTGATTGAGGAAGTTATGGATGGAATTAATAAGGGAGAGAAGGTTTTGGGGTGTTTTATTGACGTGTCCAGAGCGTTTGACAGCGTGGAGCATAAAATACTGTTGAGGAAATTGGAAGCTTTAGGTTTTCATGGGCTAACACAAGATTTGCTAAGATCCTACTTGAGTGAAAGAAGGCAATGTTTGTCGGCTGTTGACAGAACAACAGGCAAAAGAATATATTCCGCATGGGAGAGCATTGCCAGAGGGGTGCCACAGGGATCCGTTTTGGGGCCTTTCTTGTTTCTCGTCTATGTGAATGAGGTACCGAGTCTAACACCACATAGAACAATCTTGTTCGCTGATGACACCTCATTTGTAGTGAAAGACCTAAAACGTGTAAGAGAAAAGACAGTTAGTGCTTTAGATGATTTTAATAGATGGTTTGGTGAAAATGGTTTGCTTTTAAACGTAAATAAAACAGGCCTCGTTGATTTCAATAGAGTACATGACACACAACTCTCTGTTAATGATCTGCAAATGAATTTTAGTGAGAGCATAGTGTCCTAAAATTCATTTTAGTGAGAGCATAGTGTCCTTAAGCTGCAATATCTGGGCCACGGAGAGAAATATGTATTGTTGCAGAATGCAGGGAAAGATACAGGGAAAGAGAAGCAGAGGAAGAAGACGCATTTCCTGGCTAAATAATCTGAGAAAATGGTACAACTGTAGTTCCGTTGAGTTGTTCAGAGCTGCAGCATCAAAAGTGAGAATAGCCATGATGATAGCCAACTTTCTAAGAGGGGACAGCACTTGAAAAAGAAGATTGTGTCCTTGGGAGTGAAGCTGGACAGTGACCTGAGTTGGAGAGCTCATGTAGAAATGGTGGCTGCGAAGGTGGCTGGTTACGTGTACGTGCTAAGAACAATCTCATCTTCGGTGGATGTGTCCGCCAGTCTGTCAGCTTACCATGCTTTGGTGGAGTCCAGAATTAAATATGGAGTAATCTTCTGGGGCAATTCAGTAGAGGCAAATAGAATTTTTGTGCTCCAGAAGGCGTGTATATGAGCGATTTTTAATTTGAAGGGTAGAGAAAGTTGCAAGGGGGTGTTTAAAAGTAATTGTATACTTACCTTTGTTTCTCTGTATGTGCTTGAATGTTTGTTTTGTGAGAAAATATTATGAGTTTTTTGTAGGGAGCGAATTAATTCATTTACACGACACAAGGGGCACTGTAAGACCTTACCTTTGCCAGCCACAAACACGACTAGCTAAAGTACAAAAAAGTGTAAAAAATCAATTGATAATGTTTTATAATCATTTACCTCATAGTCTAAAAGATCTAAGTGAAAATAAATTCAGATTGAAAGTGAAAACAATTTTAATTGAAAAAGAATTATATAGCATAAACGAATTTTAAGGAATTGATTTTCAGGGGGTATAATTGTAAAGTACAGTTTGTGTTTTGACTTTTGGCTAATAATTTTGTACATTGCCTGTGAGCTTTGCCTCCTGTATCTTGTTTTTTATAGACTGGATATATATATATATATATATATATATATATATATATATATATATATATATATATATATATATATATATATATATATATATATATATATATATATATATATATATATATATATATATATACAGGGTGTTACAAAATAGTGGGCCAACCCGCTAACCACTGATCACCGAGACGAAAATTTTATGACTTTTCTTATAACATTTTTCTTCTGGGGGCCCCGTTTTCGAAATACAGAGTGTTGAAGTTGAACTTAAAAAATAGTTTTTCATTTCTAATTTTTATGTTTATGAAGTTAACTCCACGAAATTTTGCACGTAGCCTTATTTCAGAACTAGACGCCATCTGTGTAGATGAGGAGAGAAAAATCAAATCTCAAGGGGGGTACAGGGGGGGGGGGTAGAACAAGTATTGACCCTCTAACTTTTTTTGTGCGCACGCCAATGGTTTCAAAACAAATGGCTTTTGTTAGACAAAATAATTTTATAACTTTTGTTTCTCTAGTTTAATTTTGATAAAACAACTAGTTTATGAGTTATTGTAAGTTGTATGGTCGGACCCAAACAGGCGAGAAAAAACCGACGAAACTTTTTTCATTTATAATTTTTATGTTTTTGAAGTTATCTCCATGAAATTTTGCACGTAGTCTTATTTTATAACTAGACGCTATCTGTGTAGATGAGGAGAGAAAAATCAAATCCCAAGGGGGGGTACAGGGGGGTGGAACAAGTATTGAACCTCTAAACTTTTTTGTGCGCACACCAATGGTTTCAAAACAAATGACTTTTGTTAGACAAAATAATTCTATAACTTTTGTTTCTCTAGTTGAATTTTGAGAAAACGACTAGTTTATTGGTTATTGTAAATTGTATGGTCGGACCCAAACAGGTGAGAAAGAACCTACGAAACGTTATCTCCATGAAATATAACATGTAGTCTTATACCACGACTAGACGACATCTGCGTGAATAAGAAAAATCAAACCCCTACATTTTTTATTCGGGCGCCGGTGGTCTAATAGAAACTAATATCGTAGGTTATTTGTGTTCGTCAACGCCGGTGACATGTCTCAACAAATTTTAAAAAATTGGAATTTTTTTTTTACTTTTACTTTTACTTTTTTGCAATCAGAATAAGGAATGTAATACACAGAAATTGTAGCTCATTCCATTGCCTTAAATATTGCTGCTTGAATACATACATACTTGTTTCACACATATGTAATAAGAAGTCATCAAAACCGTTTTATAAGTATAACTTGTATTAAACTTAAACTGTCAGTCTAGTATTAACATGAAAACTAAACTAAAAATAAGGAAAAATGGTAAGTAAAGCCATGTTATAGAAATAAAATTATAATTAAATTAAATGCTCAATATAGCTACCCACCATCTAGGATGTACAGGCGGGCTCTTTTGATAAGAGAAAACCGAATTTTTTTGAAAATGTCTGGTTTCATACGGTATTCCTCTGCGCCTTGTAGGATTCGTTCCCGCAGATGTTCTCCATCGAGTATAGGCACCCTGTACTCAAATTCTTTCATATATCCCCAGAAACTAAAATCTAAGGGGTTGAGGTCGGGGGAACTACATGTTATATTTCATGGAGATAACGTTTCGTAGGTTCTTTCTGATCTGTTTGGGTCCGAACATACAACTTACAATAACTCATAAACTAGTCGTTTTCTCAAAATTCAACTAGAAAAACAAAAGCTATAAAATTATTTTGTCTAACAAAAGTCATTTGTTTTGAAACCATTGGCGTGCACACAAAAAAGTTTAGAGGGTCAATACTTGTTACACCCCCCCCCCTGTACCCCCCTTGGGATTTGATTTTTCTCTCCTCATCTACACAGATAGCGTCTAGTTATGAAATAAGACTACGTGCAAAATTTCATGGAGATAACTTCAAAAACATAAAAATTATAAATGAAAAAAGTTTCGTCGGTTTTTTCTCGCCTGTTTGGGTCCGACCATACAACTTACAATAACTCATAAACTAGTTGTTTTATCAAAATTAAACTAGAGAAACAAAAGTTATAAAATTATTTTGTCTAACAAAAGCCATTTGTTTTGAAACCATTAGCGTGCACACAAAAAAGTTTAGAGGGTCAATACTTGTTCCACCCCCCCTGTACCCCCCTTGGGATTTGATTTTTCTCACCTCATCTACACAGATGGCGTCTAGTTCTGAAATAAGGCTACGTGCAAAATTTCGTGGAGATAACTTCATAAACATAAAAATTAGAAATGAAAAACTATTTTTTATGTTCAACTTCAACACTCTGTATTTCGAAAACGGGGCCCCCAGAAGAAAAATGTTATAAGAAAAGTCATAAAATTTTCGTCCTGGGAATCCGTGCTTAGCGGGTTGGCCCACTATTTTGTAACACCCTGTATATATATATATATATATATATATATATATATATATATATATATATATATATATATATATATATATATATATATATATATATATATATAGTTTATTTGTTGTTTTGTTGTTTATATGCTGTTTGTGTGTGTATGTGTAGGGTGGTGCATTTTATGTATATTTTCACTATGTTCAATTGTCTACTTTTAAGTGACTATTAGTACTTGTTATTTTAACTTGTTTGACCTTTATAGGGTCATGTTTTATATTATTTTGACTGTATATTTTTTCTGTTATATTTGTTAACGTACCTAATAACGTCTGTTATAAGTGGATTAATAAATATTATTATTGTTATTATTATAATCAAATTTTCAAAATAAACGTCTTTGAAATGTTAAATTGATTTGAGTTTTTGCCCTCGCATTTCTTTACTATTATCCTGTTCAACATAGTAATGATTGAACAGCGTGAGTTAATGTCTACACTATCTGAAAGAAAAAAAATGCGGAAGTGCTTACGACTTCTTCTAAAATTTGAATATTAGTAGCAACACAAGATGAATTTTCGAAAAAATCATTAAAAGTGAAATAACTCGAAAACCAGGGGACTTTGTATAATGTGATATATAGTTTATTATGTTGCAAAAGAGATGTACTATCACCGTCTCAAAGGAATGCAACCACTTACCAGTCACCCTGTGTATATCAACTCACCATATTTTGCAAAAGTATTCCCAAAAGCGCAAACAAATTATTCCAGTACAGGAAATGGTATAAAAAAAATACAAATTAATCAAAGAAATGTGCATGGGGTCAAAATCAGCCCATGTGTTTAATTGTATTAGCTTCATCCGGCATGCCTAAGGGTTAAAAAAGAACTTATCAATTTGATCTTAAAACCTCTACCCACTGGCCAATAATAGATTTATAATCTTTTTCATTCAGAAGTGTGATACCAACGGGATTTTCCAAAATTAACGTTCCGCAGAACCCATTCTGCGTAAAGTTCATTACTTTACAGAATGGTTTATTCGAAACCGTAGGTAAAGTTACTTCACCTTGGGTAGGTACTATAAACAAAGTTTGCCCCGCAAGTGCATGCAGCTTGTCATTTGTATCTACTTCACCTTCTCTTGATCTAAATTTAAAGTTTTCTATCCCAAACAATGAGAAAACCTCATATTTCAACTCTGGAAGAGTCAACTTGCGTTGCCCGATTTCTAACAGAGCTAATCCTTTAGTAGCTCTTTTACAGTACCTAGTTTTCAAAGCTACAACTTGCAAGTTTACCCATTTCGTCTTGGGTACTTCTCGATCACTATCATCAGTCGCTAAATTGTTATTTTCAGTCAAGGATTCATCACTTTTCGTTAACAAAATCGACAAACTGCAGTCCTTCAATTTTTGTTTATCTTCTATTATAGTTTCCTCAGACGATTTCCGCTTGTCGTAAGACTCAAAAGATGCTTTTATTGTGCTCTCAATAAACGAAGTATATGACTTAGCTACTCTATCTAAATCACCGTCACTTTCATAATAAACTGATATTTCGTCAGTAGGAACCAGATGTGCCTTCTTCCTTAATTTCTGGATACGATTTATTATCTCTCTTGCTGTACCTTCGTCTTGCATACTACTATCAGGCGTAACATCAAGGAAAATCAACACATCATTATCACTATTAACTTCATATTGATCTGTATTCAAATTCTCAGCCTTAAAAATCAGTCTGACCTCAGAAACCTCGATAGTTTGACCTGCAATAACTCGAGAACCTTTAGAGACCATTTCGTTAATTTCACTGTCCGTTAAGGCTTTAATACCAGCAGTAACAGCCTTGAATTCTTGTTTTAAGCGAGCACCAAGCACCTTATGGTCGGGCTCTGCTCTTAACGTTATACCAAACTTACTTTTGTCGGTGGTAGTAGTGATTTTTCTAACGTTCAACTCAGATAATATATAGTCTTTAAGCGAAAGAATATCTTCGATATATTGAGGATCTTGATGGACTACAATTACTTCCGGTAAAGGATATTTAATGGGGATGGTTTTTCGGTCTCGCCCTACCCTACCAAGTTCAATAACACTTTGCATTCTTGATACAGCTCGTTCTATGTTCTTGTCAATCAGAGCTTCATTCGGTTTCGGTAACATAGTAAAGTGGATGCTTTCTAGTGAAGAATCTGTTAACTCTTTAAGGTATTGGTACATCGTTTCAGACAAAAATGGTGCAAATGGTGCCATCATTTTCACGATATTAAAGAGAATATTAAAAAGAGTTGTTAAAGCTGCTGTAGCATCCGTAACACCACCATCCCCTTTCAG
Organism: Tillus elongatus; assembly: GCA_964006375.1. Taxonomy (NCBI): domain Eukaryota; kingdom Metazoa; phylum Arthropoda; class Insecta; order Coleoptera; family Cleridae; genus Tillus; species Tillus elongatus. The sequence continues at coordinate 135,452,628 of OZ023267.1, forward strand.
TCTCTTACGGTTCATCCTAACGTACCAATTTGTTAGGTAATCAAAATATTTCGTTAGTCTTGGAATAACGTTATACAAGTGGTACAGCTCCATCTCTTTCCGGACATAATCAAGCAGAGACTGGGTGAAAGATAATATCCATTTATCCATGATATTGGTGCTGTTAACATCTTTTTCGTTATAATAAAACCTTTGGTCATTTTCTTGCACAAACGACTCGATATTCTGCATGAGGAATCTAAATGCGTTATACCAAGGCAAAAACACGTCTTTAATGACATCTCTGACACCGTCTTCTTTAAAGCGCAGATTCTCAGCTCGAACAACTGGTGAATTGATTAGATATAGCCTTAAGGCATCTGCACCATACTTATTAACTACTTCCAATGGATCTGGATAGTTTTTCTTACGTTTCGACATCTTCTGACCATCACTTGCTAAGACTAAGCCATTTGCAATTAGATTCTTGAAAGGGGCTTTCCCGAAAAGTGCTGTAGAAACAACTAGAAGAGTATAGAACCATCCTCGGGTTTGATCAATACCTTCTGCGATAAACTCTGCAGGGAACTGCTCTTCAAATTCTTTAGCTCTCTCAAATGGATAATGTTGCTGGGCATAAGGCATAGAGCCCGATTCGAACCAGCAATCAAATACTTCGCTTACCCGTTTAAGTGGGGGATTACCCGGGATTTTAGATGGTATTTCTAGATGGTCGATGCTCTCTCTATGTATATCGGTGATTTTCTGACCTGTCAGCTCTTCAAGCTCAGCGATGCTGCCCACGCATCTAACCTCACTTCCATCTGGTGACATCCAGATTGGTATTGGTGTACCCCAGTACCTATTACGGCTTACAGCCCAGTCACGAGCTTCTCGTAACCAGTTGGCGAAACGCTTATCTTTTACGAAATCCGGCACCCAGTAGGTTTTCGAACTGGATTCTAATAGTTGACTGGTCATGTGTTCTACTCGGATGAACCACGATGGGACAGCACGGTAGATGAGGGGTGTGTCGGATCGCCAACAGAACGGGTAACTATGCTTAATCTAAAAATAAAGGAAAAAAAATTATTAGATAGATTTATTCAACTGCTCATTTTTTTATTTTATTTTTTTATTTCAACAACACACCACGAGGGCTTACAGCCTAAATACTATCGTACTGTGGGTGTCGACAAGGAGGAAAGAGGCAACTTGTTAATTCTGGACTTGAAGGTTTGGAGGTTCGGAGGAGAAGGAAAAACATGTGCCGGCAAGGAATTCCACAACTTGGAAATCCTCAGGACAAAAGAGCGGGCATAACAAGATGTGCTATGTCTGGTGACCTGGACAGTAAAAGGGTGCATTCGCTCTGTTCCCCTGGTAGATCTGTTGAGGGCAGCAGCTGGAAGAACTATGGAAGAAAGCTCCTCTGAGCACTGCCCACGCAGATATCTATAAAAGAGAGAGAGGACACCAACGGCACGTCATTGGGCAAGGGATGGCAGCCTTCGGGTGAGGGTAGGGTCACCAATGAGACGTATAGCTCTCTTCTGAATGGATTCCAGGATAGAGAGTGTAGAAGCGGCAGCAGCACCCCAGATGTGGGAGCAGTATTCAAGGTTTGGCCTTATTTGTGAAGTATATAAGGTATAGAGATTAGCTGGTGAAAAGTATTTGCGAGCCCGGAAGAGGAAACCTAATTTCTTAGCAGCCGCTTCTGCAATTGATGTCACATGTTGGTGGCAATTGAGATTTCGATCCACAGAAATGCCAACAAGTGAAAAGGACTCGTTACTTTGACTAACTTAGTTGTTCATTGTGATGGTTCTAGGGCTGCTGTATCTTTTATGAGAAAGAAAGCAAGACTGAGATTCGGTGGGGTTGAATTGTACAAGATTTCTACTTCCCCAGTCTAATATTTTTTTGAGATCCACGGACAAAACCCTCCATGTGTCTGCGATCCTCATCTAGTTGGACCGAAGAGACAGGCTTAGAATATTGTATATTTGAGTGGAGGGTGCTGTCGTCCACGTAACTGTGAACTGGGTTGGATGTGCTAGAGAGGAGGCCATTGATGTGGAGAAGAAACAAAGTAGGGGCTAAAACTGAACCTTGAGGAACTCCTGCATTAATTGGATATAGTTTAGAGGAATGGCCATCCACAACAACAGAAATTATCCGGTTGGAGAGGAAGTTTGCTGTCCAGGTACATAGTTTTGGTGGTGGGCCATAGGCCGGTAGTTTATTAAGCAGCGCTGCATGCCAGACCTGGTCGAAGGCTTTGGATATGTCTAGAGTGACAATCTGGGATTCACCGTGTAGTTCCATAGACTTGTTCCAAGAATGGGTGACAAAGGAAAGGAGGTCGGCAGTTGATCTGCGCTGACGGAATCCATACTGCCTGTCGTGGATTAGACTGTGTTTTTCAAGAAATTTTAGTAATTCGGTATTTATATACTTTTCCATCACTTTAGAGATGACTGAAAGGAGAGAAATAGACCTGTAGTTGCTAGGAAGCGCTTTGGATCCTTTCTTGGGGACGGGTTGTACTCGAGCAGTTTTCCAGTTACTAGGGACTATACCTCTATTGTAAGATGTCTGAAACAGACGATTCAGGACAGGAGCAAGTTCTGGTGCGCATTTTTTTGAGAACAATTGCTGGGATCTCGTCAATGCCAGAGGCTTTCCTGGTATTAAGAGAAGAGAGCATATTTCGTACCTTTTTAGTTTTGAAAATGATATCCGTCATTTTATGCGTGACATTGGGGACTGTTGGTGGTTGAACATTTGGAGGTGGGTTGAGAGTAGAATTGCCGGCGAACAACGAGGCAAAAAGTTCAGCCTTGCCCACGGCGGTAGAAACAATTTCATTCCCGGTGACAAAAGGTGGGAACGTGCTCTTGCAAAAATTATTCCCAATAGATTTAGCAAGAGTCCAGAAAGGTTTGCTGCCGTTGGAGCTTAAGATGACTTTGTTTTTGATGTGGTTATTAAACGAGTTTTTTGCCTCAGAAAGGCATTCTTTCTGAGGCAAAAAACTCGTTTAATAACGTGTCCGCATTGGACATAGTGGTTTCTTGCGTCGTTAAATGCTTGACAGTTTTCCTGACTGGGATTGTGTAGAAGTGTTTTGTAAGCTTTGACCTTTTCAAGTCTGGCCTTGTTACAAGATTTAGAGAACCAGGGCTTTTGAGTGGCTGAAGAGGTTTTTTGTGTACGTGGAATAAATAATTCCATACCATCTTGGATAATTTCGGTGACGTTTTGTGAGATATCAGAGGGGTCAGGATGAGAGAAGCAGAGAGACGCCCATGTAAATGAGGAAAAGTAATCTCGCATTTCGTCCCAGTTCGTGGAGTTGTAGTGCCAAACGATACGTGGGTGTGATGTCTGTGTGACCTCGGGTTGTATTGCGCAGGAAGCGGTGACCATGCCATGGTCTGAGCGACCGAGAGGGGCGGTGACTGATATTTTATAGCATTCAGGATTTGTAGTAAAAAGGAGATCCAACGGATTTGAGATGTGTGTTGGGATGCGAGGAAAGTAAGTTCAATATTAACGTGTAAAAATTAATATGAAAAAATAAAGTGGTGTGTATATCTAAGCTATCAACCAATCATAAATTGTTTGACAGTCTAGTTTCTAATCAAGTGAGCAATTTGAATGAACATGTTGAAATTCAAATGATTTATTGTCCAACAGGAAAGTACCCAATAAACAACAGCAAAAACAGTGAATAGGGCCAAAAAAAAAAAAAACAAGATATCATAAATCAATAAAAACTAATAATAATAATATTAATGGTTTATTTGTTATACAACAAGTAACATCAATCAGGGTAAAAATGAAACACAACATTTTGGGTAAAAATGAAACACGCTAAGTTATTATATTTAAGTACTTATAACAAATATTTTATGTGTCACTGAGCAGTTTCACATCATTACTCGTCAAGTACGGAATTTTAAAAGAATTTAAATGGATTCATGGAATGCCAAATGATGTCAAACATTGCAGGATAATATTTATACCAAAAAATTTCCACACAGAAATTACAACATTCTACATTGTTCAATGGTTTTTATAGCCTTTCTGGGTGTTTTGGCTACCCTCCAATTGACAGCAGTCAATGTACCATAAATGTCATAAGCCTGCAGTTAAAAATATTTACAAGGCAGCGTCGTAAATGTATGAGGTAAGAATGAAACAAGTGGCGGGAGAAAATGAAACAGGTGGCGGGAAATAATGAAACATAACCAACAGAAATTAGGTGTAACATAAGTTGTACGAAGTATTTTACCAGTTTTTCAAGTGAAAATGCCTCAAAACTATAAAATAAGCTAAAAAGTGCAGTAAGGAGGATGTGAGTCGAGCAATTGATGAGTTAAACTTTTGTTTTATCAATAATCGAAAGTAAATGCCAAAGATAATAAGTTATATCACTGATTTGGCACTAAACTAGTGTTTTACTGAAAATAATAATAAACGAAGATAATGTTCAGCATTTATGAACAATCGGCCAGGTAATAATTGGTTTATAACCTTTTGTGACTGATATAGACTGCCTTTAAAAAAAATGAAAATGTTGAAGAGGTCGGAAGAAAGGCAAGTAAAAAAAAATGTTGGTTGCCGCTGGAGGCAGAGCAATCCACAAGACCAAAATATTGTGTGATAAAACAAAATCTATAAAATACTACAGGCAAATTTTACTTTTTTTATCACATACCTATATAATTGTCATAAAACAATTGCGTAATCATTTCTATGAAAATTCGCTACCATAATGCACTGCTGTGGTCTCTCTTTGTGGACGATTTGCTGGCTATCCTGAGACTGTGGGAGGTTGAGGTCCAGGCATATGCTGATGATCTAGTCATAATGGTTAGAGGCAAATATAAGGAGGAACTAGCAAGTACTCTTCAAGAGGCACTAAATGTAGTGAATGATTGGTGTCGGAGGGAACAGATGTCTGTGAACCCCCACAAAACGATCAGTGTTCCATTTACGAGAAGAAGAAGGCTGGATAAATTAAAACCACCTATTCTTATGGGGGAAAGGACTGCATTTACGGAACAAGCAAAATATCTGGGGGTTACCCTAGATAAGAAGCTCAACTGGGACATACAGTCAGAGAATGTAATCCGTAGGGCTAAACTGTCCCTGTGGACATGCCATAGAATCTGTGAAAATAACTGGGGAACAAACCCCCAACAGATGTACTGGCTCTATGTAGTGGTTATCAAACCAATGTAACATAGGGAGCCATAGTTTGGTGGCCCTAGGCACTTCGTGGATTCGCGAGGGCCGAACTGGCTCATCTACAGAGACAAGATTGTCTGATGATAACGGGAGCGATAAGCACCACACCATCAGCCGCTCTGGAGGTCCTCCTTAATATTCCACCTCTTCACATATGGCTGGAGAGGGTGGCGAGGTGGACAACGTACAGACTAAAACAAACGGCCGACAGCATGCCGAAGGAAATCAGTCTGGGAGGGTCCGGACTCCTTGATGACATTGAGGGTCATGAGATTCTGGGAATGGTCACAGACTTGATGCCTACAAAGATCAGTAGAGATGTCTTTCAAGACCGCCCTCCCGGAAAGGGAGGACTGGGAACGAAATCAAATGACTCTATTGAGAGCTGATCTCTGCTGGTATGCTGACGGCTCCAAAACCAATATGGGAGTAGGAGCCAGCACATATGGGGGCAACACCGATGCTAGACTATCAACTAGCCTCGGCAAGTACGCAACCATACACCAGGCAGAAGTGTATGCCATCGAGATGTGTGCAAGGGAAAGCATAGCAAACCAGTGCACACACAAATCGATAAAGATATATACAGATAGCCAAGCTGCAATAAATGCTCTTGGTTCCTACCGTTGCAATTCAAAAACGGTATGGACTTGTAAATCTGCCCTCAACGAACTGGGCAGCTATAATGAGGTGTCGCTGGTCTGGATACCGGGTCACTCGGACCATGATGGCAATGTTGCGGCTGACGCGCTTGCCAGGAGTGGTGCCCAGAGGGACTTTATCGGACCAGAACCGGCGCTGGGGATAACATCATGCACAGCAAAATGCACCTTAAAGACCTGGACAGAAAGAATGACAAGCCAGCAATGGCAAAATCTACCAGGATTAGCCCACTCTAAGGCTTTCATAAATGGCCTGTCTGAGTCAATGGCTAAAAAAACTCTAGAGTTAAACAGACAACAACTGAGTACTCTAGTCGGCATGTATACAGGACACTGCAGCTTGTGTCACCACATGCACCATATTGGAGTCGGTCAAGAGACCGAGTGCCGGCTGTGTATGGAGAGTAACGAGACAGCAGAACACGTACTGTGTTCCTGTCCGACGGCGGACAGAATTAGATACCTGCTCTTTGGCAAGACAAAGCTTGCTCCGGAGGATCTGGATCAACTTTCGCCCACAAAGATTATCGACCTCTGCAGTAGGCTGGATTTGTTGGATGAAATATAGACCATTAGGCGTGAACCACAATAGACCTTCTGGTCGCGGTGGAGGGACCAGTATGGCCCACTCACATTCAAAATTAACCTAAACCTAATAATCCACTTGCTGTGTCAAAACTCTTATCTTTACTCTCTAGATATATTACATTCTTACCTGTGACTGGTGGATGAGTCTTCCATTGGCTTTCAGAGTAACAATGATATTCTTATCAGCATCCTTGATGTACTGCCCCTCGAAATCGACGACAGGCTTTACAAACTTCCCGCTAGGATCCAACGGACAAATAGGTTCCATATCTTTAGTAATTATCCCATTTGCCAAACAAACCCTGTAATCGTCTTCACCGAAGTAAGGAGCCTGATGTACGACACCAGTACCTGATTCCGCAGTAACATAATCATCAACCATAACCTTAAAAGCACCTTGTTTCTTCATATGTGGAAAATATGGAAATATTGGTTCGTATTCCAATCCTTTTAATTCTTTTCCTGGAAACTTTTTCAGTATTTCATAATCCTCAGCCTGGAAAACTGTCTCAATTCTTCCTTCAAGCATGATAAAAATTTTGCCTGTGCTTATCTGCTTGATACGGGCATAAATGAGATTAGGGTTAACACAAGCCGCAAGATTACTAGGTAAAGTCCAAGGGGTCGTCGTCCAAACTAACAGAGCAGCACCATCTTTGTCTTCTAATAAAGGCAGACTGACTGTTACTGCTGGATCTACAACGTCTTTATAATTCTGCCCAGATTCAAAGTTTGAGAGTGGGGTATTACATGTCGTAGAATATGGCATCACTTTGTTACCTTGATAAACCAAACCTTTGAGATACAGCTGTTTAAATACCCACCAGATAGATTCCATGAACCAGGGGTACAGAGTTTTATAATCATTTTTGAAATCTAAAAAGGAAAAACATAATATTTTAATTAGCAATTTGTTTGGTTAAATTTAATGCTCAAAATGGAGACGGTCGACTTAACCACAACCGGAAATTACCAAAACGGCACACACCACAAGAAAGGGTATGTAACAGAGTAATAATCTGAAAAAAAAATAAGGAAAATACATTAATAACAGATTAATGGAGAAATTAACTTCTCGAAAACACAGGATTTGCACATTTCAAACTGTCAATTTTCAGCAGCGTTGCCACATTTAATATTTAATCCCCATTTTAACTAAATAAAAGCCCTAAAATGCTTTTTACACACAATCCTTCCAACCTGACCTTCTAGACCTGGCAACACCGCCTATCTGCATCAATTATGTCAACGAAACAACAGCCATGACCTCAAATATATGCAAAATATACATTTTTGTTGCAAATCGACACGTTTTAATTGCTTTTATCATTGAAAGGTTATTAAACACGAAATCTACCACATTATTTAACTGTATTAAGGTATGTACAACTGATTTTAAGCCATATTATGTCATAATGACGTTAATCTAAAGTTGCGATTAAGTCGACCGTTCCGCTCAAACTTACTGCTATAAGTTCGTTTTGACACATGGAGTGCACTTCAATGGTTAAGTCATATGAAAACTTGACGGTGACGGTCGTCTTTACCGCAACTACATTTCAATGTGATTATAATATAATATGGCCTAAAAACAGTTGTACATACCTTAATAAAGTTAAACAATGTGGTATATTTCGTTTTTAATAACCTTTCAGTGATAAAAGCAATTAAAACGTTTAGATTTACAATAAAAACGTATATTTTTGTACCAGAGGTTATGACTGTTGTTTAGTTGACATATTTCATGCAGATAGGCGTTGTTGTCAGTTTCGAATCTATTTCCTTATTATAGGGTAGTATTTGTCTTCTTTTTTCTTTAGCGAAATTTAATGTGTTAACTATGGCACAATGACTTATAAAACTTAAAACAGTTTCAGCTTTTATTTTGACAAGGTGGTGTCTTGTCAGGTCCAGAAAGTCAGGTCGGCAGGAGTGTGTGTAAAAAGCATTTAAGATCTTTTGTTGCATTCAAGATGCAAAACACTCTTGGAATTTAATATTAAATGTGGCAACGCTGTTGAAAAGTGACAGTTCAAAACTTGAAAATAGTGCATTTTTACTAACTTTAATTATCATTTATTCTGCTATTTATGTTTTTCCGTAAATTTTTTTGCTGATTATTTATCTACGTTACGTACTCTTTCTTGTGGTGTGCGCAGTTTTGCTTGATTCCAGTTGCGGTAAAGTCGATCGTTCCCAACTTGACGTTCTAAGCTCTTCCGAGCATCAAAGTGAAGGCCTATCCAATCACCATTAACTGAGCATACTTAAACAGTAATACATACCGATCCATCGACCAAGACGGCCCATAATAACCTCCCAGTCTTTAGCATATCGAGTGACGATACCTCTACATTCAGCATTGTATTTATCAATACCCATCTTCATAACATCATCGGGTCCTTTAATACCCAATGTCTTATCAATTTCAAATTCCACAGGAAGTCCATGACAATCCCATCCAAACCTCCTTTCAACATAAAAACCTTGTTGATGAGCATACCTTGTCACCACATCCTTAATTGTACCTGCCAATATGTGTCCATAATGCGGCAGGCCGGTCGCAAAGGGAGGACCATCGTAAAACGTAAATCTACAAATGATACGAATATTATTATCCAGTAAAGATTAACATTGATAAAAACTCATTGAGTCAGCACCTGGGTTTGCCTTTTGACTGCTTTAAACACGTATGGAAGGCATCAATCTTGTTCCAATAGGTTATGATTTTCTCCTCTTCTTTTGGAAAGTCGATGTTTTCCGGGACACGAGGGATGTTTTGTTTTATGTTTTTACTGGTCATATTGATGCACTTGTTTGGTATACAAATATAAAATTTACACTTTACTTTTACACATGCATTCTAAAAAAAATGATGTAATTTAAAAGATCCTGACAGCAGAGTTTTATATGCTTACGTTGGTGTCTCTGATGAGCTTTCTTATTCTTACCTGCACCAGAGTTGCCAGATTGGGCGATTTATCGCAAATTGGGCTATCTTTTATCTGTTGTTGCGACTTTTTTTTAAAGAAAGCGCCGAAGCGCAAATTGGGCTACTTTTGTTGTCTAAAAATCGCCGATTGGGCGATTTTAAAGAAACGAACTCAGTTGTAAAATTATTCGGTTTCGTAAAATTTTGACATATTCAGAAGTAACATAGACCAGCATGCTTTTGTCCATGAGAGGCAATGTCATTTGGATATCCGTGGAAAACCAAGGGTACCCAGCATGATAGAGAATAGATGACAGATGACAGTAGGATAGCACTGTTGTGTGTATATATCAATATCTAAATGTCAAAATCATAATATGAATCTACTGTAGGTATAGGTGTGATCATATTATTCGGAAGAATTATTATTATATATTATATACCTCTGTTATTAATAATTAGTAATGGGAAAGTATTCTAAATATACCAAAAATTATAACCCAGAATGGGAAAAGCATCCAACATTTAAAGGTATTAGTGAACATTTGTTACTTAACTTAAAGTCTGATTATTAATTATGGTTTTTTTTTTTTTTTAGGGTGGCTTCAAGAGAGTAAAATAAAAAACTGGCGCGTACTGCAATATTTGCAGAAAAGAACTACGTGCACATAAAGCCGACTTATTAAGGCACAAACAAACAAACTTACACAAGGATAATGCCGGGGTTAAGGAGTCGCGGGCCAAAGGACTCCAGGGGGCAAGCTGAGGAAGTGGAAATAACAACATAAACTCCCGATGAAGCTTTCCCCAAGACCGTCATGCGCGGTAAAAATCCGCATCCTGCACGAGGTGACCCTGCTAATAACTAAACATGACGGATCTAGACAAGGAGGTCGAACTAAACTCCCCCAATCTACGGTGTCACGTGACCCGTGCCTATGGATGGATGGCACCAGGGCGATGGTGTCGTGAACGGAACCTCTGGAGTACCAGGCAACCCTCCAGAGTAACCCGCCTTGCACCACACAGGGGGTTCTGATGGTGTGGACAGTATTTCCCCCATTCTCGTGGGAACAACATGAAGATTATAAATACATATAAAACCAAAACCAATGAGGCTCGAGGAGTGGCTCCGGCTACAGACTTGAGCCTTGAGTCTATCCCGGAAACGGAGACGAGCCAGGGTGCGGCAGCGGACTCTGGAGGTCCCACGACCGGCGTAGATACGGGGGATCAGGGGGTAGCTTCGGCCAGAGACCTGTCCCCGACACCCAAGCTGGAGGCTGGGTCCCACCGGAGGGCGGCGAGCTCCGCGGACTCCGGGGGCCCCTCCACCAGTGAGGACTCTACTGTTAGAGTAGAGGGACTGCCCCGGCAGTCCAAGCGTCTTTCCGGGGCGCAAAGAAAGAAGCTCCGGAGGGCGCAAAAAATGGCGGCCGGGACCTGGACGGTCGAGAAACCTGTAAAGGCGCAAGAGGGGAGTGCGGGTCAGAAGAGGACGCGCTCGAACTCTAGCACGCCCACTACAGACAGACGTTCCAAAAGGGCCAGGGTGCCTGTAAAGGCGCAAGAGGAGAGTGCGAGTCGGAAGACGCCGCGCTCTGGCTCTAGCACGCCTACTACAGACAGACCTCCCAAAGGAACTAAGGCCGGAACACCGGCGCAGACTGGCTCTTACAGGGAGGCTGCGGAGGGCCTCGGGATGGCGGTGATTGACAGACGCCATCCTGAGGTCACGCTAGACCAGGGGAAGGCGGACCTGATCCAGGCTGCGGTGGTAGCTGCAGTGGACTCTCTTCAGGAAGGGGAGAGCCCGCCTCAGTTCCACCGGACGCGCCTGACGGGGGGCATCCTCTGGATAACCTGTGCCGGCCCGCAGTCACGGGACTGGCTGCGGAAAACGATCGGGGGCCTCGGTCAGATTTGGGAGGGGGCGGACTTGACAGCCGTCGAGCCCAAGGAACTCCCAAAGAGACGCAAGGTCCTCGTACGGATCCCTGACACCGTCCCGCAGGAGACGGTGATCAGCAGACTTAAGATCCAGAACCCTGAACTGGGGACGCAACACTGGTCGGTTCTAAGCAGGAAGGCAGAGGAGAAAGGACAGACGCTCGCCTTCTCGATCGACCCGACATCTTACAGAGCCCTTGAAGGAACCTCCTTCAAGGCATTCTGGGGCATGGGAAGGGTTAGCTTCCGCCCACTGGGGAAGCAATTAAGGGTTAATGGGACTTAGGTTCCTTCAGGTCAACCTCCAACACAGTAGGGCAGCCACGGCCGGACTACTAATGGCTCTGAGGAACACGGATGTGGCCCTCATCCAGGAACCGTACTCCTACAAAGGAGAGATCAAGGGACTCGGCGGAGCTAATGGAAAGCTCATCTACAGCAGGTCCAGCGAGAATCCGAGGGCCTGCATTTTTGTCAGGGAAGGGATAGAGTTTCTCCCTCTAATGAATTTCTGTTCCAGGGACCTGGCAACGATCAAAATCCGATGTGGAGGAGCGGATGGGCTGAGGGACATTACTGTCGCGTCAGCCTATCTGCCAGGGGACAGCACGGACCCTCCTCCACCCAACGAATTGGAGCAGCTGATGGTGGGTAGCAGAGCAGGTGGATGGCAGACCATCATCGGCATGGATGCGAATGCGCACCATGAGTTGTGGGGTAGCTCGGACACAAACTCTAGGGGTGAGGCACTTTTACAATTCTTTATGAAATTTAATTTAGACATATTGAATAGAGGTAATAAACCGACATTCGTCACAACACGGCGTGAGGAAGTTTTAGACCTAACAGTTTCCACCCAGTTTCTGGGTGACTTTGTTAAAAGCTGGGCTGTGTCTGGGGAAGTGAGTAGCTCAGACCACAGATACATCCGGTTTGAAATCGCCAAAGTCGAAAGAGAAACGGTATGGTACCGGGACCCCCGCAAGGCGGACTGGGAAGCCTACAGGGCAGACCTAGCTGTGGAACTGCGGGGGGTTGAGAGGGCCATAAGGGATTCAATAGACCTCGAGATTGCAGCAGTCCAATTGCGAGACGCAGTTACCTCGGCCTATAACGCCAACTGCCCCCTGAAAATGAGGGTGTCCACCAGGAACGTCCCATGGTGGAACGAGGACCTCAGGCAAAGGAGGACGCAGGTTCGTAAGCTGTTTAACGCGGCCAAAAGGTCGGGAGCATGGGATGAATATAGACAGGCCCTATCGACCTATAACAAAAGACTGAGGGACGCCAAGAAGGAGTCGTGGAGGAGGCACTGCGAAGAAGTGGAAAACACGTCCGAGAGTGCTCGACTACACAAGATCCTGTCTAAGGGCCCTCAGACTAACATAGGCTCCCTTAGAACACCCACGGGAGGCTTTACAAGCTCGGGGGAGGAAACTATGGAAATTTTACTCCAGACGCACTTCCCCGGCTGTAACATAATAAACCAATCACCTCCGGACTGGGAACACTCAGAAATAGAGGCGCCTTATAGGCGGGCATCTAGAGTAGACTGGACAGTCGCTAAAGAGGTGGTTACCTGGAGCAAAATCAGATGGGCCATTAACAGCTTTAAGCCATACAAATCGCCGGGATTTGATGGAATAATGCCCATCATGCTCCAACAGGGGATAGATATACTGGCGCCGGTGCTTACCCTCATTATGAGGGCCAGCCTGGCTCTGGGGTACATTCCGAGGGCATGGAGACTGGCCAGGGTTGTATTTATTCCTAAACCTGGGCGTCCAACAGACCAGGCAAAGTCCCTGAGGCCAATAAGTCTCATGTCCTTCTTGCTGAAAACAGTGGAAAAACTGCTCGACCGGCACATTAGGGGCGGTGTACTGGAAGCATATCCTCTACACTGCGGACAATATGCATACAGAGCAGGATTCTCAACAGAAACAGCACTGCACCAACTGGTGCTGAAACTGGAGAATACGCTGGAGAACAAGGAGGTGGCGCTGGGGGCCTTCCTAGACATAGAGGGGGCCTTTAGCAACACCTCGTTCGGATCGGTTCTGGCAGCTGCCCGGGAGCGTGGAATAGAGGAGACCTGCTGCAGGTGGATCGGTTCCATGCTCAGGGACAGGGCGGTGTTCACCTCACTCGCGGGAGGGACTCTGCTGGCGGGGGTCGCGGCGGGGTGTCCGCAGGGGAGCGTTCTGTCTCCCTTGCTCTGGTGTCTAGTCGTGGACGGCCTGCTGGGGAGGCTCTCGGGAGGGGGGTATGAGGTACAGGGCTATGCGGACGACATTGTCATCATAGTCCGAGGAAAGGTCACACAGGCAGTGTGGGAGCGTATGCAGACTGCACTGAAAGTGGTGGAAGGGTGGACGGTTGATCAAGGGCTCGGGGTGAGCCCCGAGAAAGCAACCGTCGTGCCGTTTACGAGGAGGAGGAAGTGTGAAAGCCACAGAACTCTCACTCTATACGGTAGGAGCGTTGCAATGGCCAGGGAGGTAAAATATCTTGGGGTCGTATTGGACTCTAAGCTAACCTGGAATGGTCACATTGGAAAAATACTGCGTAAGGCAGTCATGACCTTAGCCGTCACTAGGCGGCTATATGGAAAAACGTGGGGACTAAGACCTAGTATGGCCCACTGGCTGTACACAAGGGTGGTCAGACCATCGTTAACATATGCGGCACTGGTCTGGTGGCCTAAGGTGACACAATCCAGTGCCAAACAAAAACTAGGCAAGATCCAAAGGATGGCTTGCCTAGGCATCACAGGGGCCATGTCTTCAACCCCAACAGCCGCCATGGAGGTGTTGCTGGATCTACCCCCCCTACACTTCGTTATTATGGGAGAGGCCAGGCTAGGACTATACAGACTAGCCTGCAATGGTAGACTGAAGATCAACCCAGGCTTCAGGGGCCACTGCAAAATTCAGGAGATCGTGAAGGAACCCATGCTTGAAATGAGGTCAGACTTCGCGAGCCCGCGAATGTGCAGGGAAAACAACTTCACAGTGGAAATCCCTGATCGCGGGGCATGGCGGGAGGAGACACCGGGCATACCACGGGACGCGCTCGTCTGGTTCACGGACGGATCTGGCGGGGAGCGTGGGACGGGGGCAGGTGTTTACTCGGAAGGACCGAGGGTAAGTCACAGTATTTCCCTCGGAGCCCATGCAACGGTGTTTCAGGCCGAGATGTACGCCATCCTGCACTGTGTGCGGGAGAACAAGAGGAGGGGCTACACCAACAAGCGGATCCTCATAGCCACAGACAGCCAGGCAGCCCTTAAGGCACTAAGTAGCCCACGGGTAAATTCCTGGCTGGTGAGTGAGTGCCGAGACGAGACGAGCGACCTGGCTGGGCAGAATGAGGTGACCCTCATCTGGGTGCCGGGTCACTCGGGGGTCAAAGGCAATGAAGAAGCTGACAGTCTCGCAAAGAGGGGGTCAGCAGAACCATTTATGGGACCAGAACCGGCTCTGGGCGTGTCAAAGAGCACTGCCAGGGGAGCCATTAAGTCCTGGGTCAGAAACCAACACAAGGTGTACTGGGCGGACTGTCCAGGGCTCAGACATGGGAAGTCAATAATTGACGGACCCAGTTCAAAGAGAGCTGTGGAGCTGCTAAACCTTAGCAGAGGACAGCTCAGAAACACAACAGGTCTCTTGACGGGACACATGGCCGTCAAGAAACACCTACATAAAATGGGGCGGTTCGAAGGGGACCTCGCATGCAGACTCTGCGGCGAGGGGGAGGAATCAGCCCAGCACATCTTGTGCGAGTGTATAGCTCTGGACCGGAAAAGACAACTGATCTACGGTCACTCTAGACCGGAGACAGAGCAATATAAAACTTCACCCTACCAATCGCTGTGCAGACTAGTTCAAGGCACAGTGATTTTGGAATGGGTGGAGTAAGACTAGGGGTATGCACAATCAACCAAGGGTTGCGGTGCTATCGGGGCGGCAAGGCCGCGGACGAGCCCTGAGGGAACAAAAAAAAAAAAAAAAAGGATAATGCCACAAAGTTTTCCCTAATACCAGTAATTACACACAAAAATTTGGAGTTGGGTAGGTAGAATTATTCTTACCCATGCATGTTCATTAAAATTGACCTTATTTTTAGGTGTTACTACACTTAAGGTTTCTGATGAGAGGAAAATCAAAGATATACAGTTTTCAGTATATGTTACCCTGCATTCGGCAGTATTGGCAGTCGATCACTTGTCAGAGATAGTTAACGAGCTTTACTCTGATAATCTTCGATTGCATCGGACAAAATGTTCAGCCATAATCAAGAATGTAATTGCACCAACTCTTTTGGAAGAATTGATTGAAGACGTGGGGGATGCTCATTTTTCATTAATTATAGATGAATCTACAGATATTTCTGTTTGTAAATATCTTGCAATTTGCATAAGATATTTTAGTTTTAAGAGTGACCTCCTAAAAACTGCGTATCTGGGTATGTATGAGGTTACTCGTACAACTGCTTCAGATTTATATGAAGGGCTTGTAAGCTACTTAAGAAACTGCAAGTTAAATTTAAAAAAATTGGTGGGCATAGGAACTGATGGTGCTTCTAATTTATGTGGTGTTAATCACTCCCTTTACACACTACTCAAACAAGATGTTCCAAATTTAGAGTTAGTAAAATGTGTTTGTCACAGTATACATATATGTGCAAGTAAAGCAGTGGCAGAACTTCCTTCATCTTTGGACTTTCTTGTAAGAGAAAGCTATAAATGGTTTTCTCATAGCCCCCTTCGAAAAGTAAATTATGAAAGTATATACATTTTGATAAACGATGGAAAAAAACCACTAAAATTGGTTGCACCTTCTGAAACTAGGTGGTTATCTAGATATTATGCTGTGGCACGTATTGATCAATGGATTGAATTAAAAGCACATTTTCAGATTGTTGGTATTAATGAAAAATGTTATACAGCAAGAGTTCTGTACGATATGTACAACGATGACATAAATTACCTTTATTTGTTCTTCTTAAAGCCAATATTAAAGGAATTGAATGAATGTAATTTGTTTTTTCAGAATACTAATGTAAACGTTTTTGTAGCATTTAAAAACTTAAAACTTTTAGTAATATCATTTTGTAAGAGAATACTGAGGCTAACCTATATAAATTTCCTGGATTCCAAAGATTGGGATGTAAATGAAGTAAAAATTATTTTGGATAATCCTCTTGCATTTGTTGATCCTAATGATGCAGATTTAGGTTATATGCTTCAGACTAAAATACTTGAACTAAAGCTTAGTGCAGAAACTATTTTTGTTTTTAAGAAAAGATCCTGTAATTTCTTGAAACAATTGACAATATTATTATTGGAAAAACTCCCAGCTAACATTGTACTGCTTGATAAGTTGAAAAATTTATCACCGTGCATTTGTCTAAATTCATCTGTACGATCTTTTAATTCCCTTCCTTTAGAGTATGTAACAACAGAAAGCATTATAGATATAGAAATACAATGGCGAAATCTTATAAATGTCAATTGGCGGGAATATTTGGATGAGGCACAAATGACCGATGGTGTAAAGTTTTGGACAGCAGTTCTCCATCATCAAAATGCGATTGGTGAAAAGCCTTTCTATGATTTAGCTTGTTTCAATATAAAATTATTCACCTTTCCTGTTAGCAACGCTGTAGTTGAAAGAGTATTTTCTATTATGAATTGTGTAAAAACAAAGACCAGAAATAAATTAAACCTACCTATGTTAGATGCAATAATGAGAATAAAATTGTATTGCCATTCCCTAAATACTTGTTGCCGAAACTTTAAACCTTCAAAAAGAATGGTGGAACGGTTTTCTGCTCCAATGAATGTTAATTTCATTAACACTGCACCAGAAATAGAAAATGAAGAGACATGGAAAATCATTGATGAGATTATAATAGTGGATTAAGTTAAAGTTGTAAACATGAGTTCTCTTTCTTTTAATTATTAAATGCATAGGGTAATAATAAAAATGTTGTTTATGTTTTTTTATATAATTTAAGAAGTTTTGATATTTTATAAATAAATTCTTTTTCTAATTCCTTTTTCTTTTTAAATTTAATGATCAAAGGTAAATCGTTATTTACATGCCCTATTATAGATCATTATATTAAAGCTTCTCGCCAACCTACAAGAAAGCTTTTTATAAAAAAATATTTGAAATTCCCGCCGGAAACTTAACGGCTTGGACGATTTGCACTTGACAGTTTGACAGAAAGTGTGCGATTTTGGGCGATTTTCTCTGGGCCGAAAGTTTGCGATTTTGGGCGATTTCGTTCAGCAAAACGGCGATTTTTAATTTTAAAAACCTGGCAACCCTGACCTGCACCGAGGTATTAGACCTACGCTTAACCAATAAAATCTACTGTTTTAGGACCTATGACTATTTCGCACTTTTCAGCTATTAGATACACAAAAATCTTAGATTTTTTCACGAGCGCTTTTTTTACACTTACTTGCTGAAATCTTTACGTACTTAACGCAGATACAAACATGATATAATGACTTAGAAGAGATATGATATTGCGCATACGCCCCGCCCCCTCCTATGACGTCACGTGGTGAGTAACGTTATAGAAGTCCAACTACACACTTAAAACAAAGTCATTCGCAATCAAAAAGTTTCTCTACGTCAGTTTAATGCGGTTGAAGTTACGCCTATATTGTCTTTTTCAGATAATATAGATCGCAGCACTAAATTTAATCTTTTTTCATTTTTATTATTTCCAACTGTATGCACTTAAATATTAGTAAAATACGTAATTTGTTGAGGAAACGTCAAACCCCACTGCACGACAGCATATTATTGTTGCATTGGACTCACCACTTGACACCATGCGCGTGATAGGTTTAAAAATAGGTAGCCTGAATATCATATCTCTCGTTATTTGTATCATGGATACAAAGACCTTTTCTCTAGTTTAACAAGAGTTGTTGTCTTCCCTGAGAAAATTGAATGTATACGCATTCATGACGACTATATAAATAGAAGTTTATTCTTGCTACATTAGGGTATTTTAAACAAAAAATTCATTAAAAGTGAAATAAAAATGACAGATGACGTATTTAAAATACGAATTTTGTAATGTCATTACTTATCAAAATTATGTCATTCTCAAGCACAATCTTGAGCTTAAATTTTGAGACATAATGGATTAGTTTACCAGGCGCCAGCAGCTGAATTGTTATGTTAAAAATGTTGCAATTTGTCAACATAATAGGTGAGTTCACCCATGATACATATATATATATATATATATATATATATATATATATATATATATATATATATATATATATATATATATCTTCTAAGTCAGTATATCACCGGCGCCAGCTGCTATCAGCATTTGTCAAAAATTGTTGACAAATGTCAACATTTTTTGACATTAAAATGCAACTGATGAACGCTCCGACTGTCAACATTTTTTTTTACATAACAATTCAGCAGTTGGCGCCTGGTGAACTCGACGTAAAATTAAAATTAGCAGACCATATAAATAAATAAAGTGGTTATCACAGGTTCCAATCTTCACTTAGTAAATAAATAAAATTTAAGATGAATATAAACTTAACTTATAACAATAATCACCATAGCAATAACAAGTATAATAAAATAACTAATTAATAATAACAGCAATAGCAACAAGTTCTGTATACCGTAAAAATCGATATACATCAACTTTTAACATTTAAGGTGAAAATAAAATCAGTTTATAACAATAGGCGAGTTCACCAGGCGCCAACGCTGCTGGCAGTTCTATTGTTATGTCAAAAAAAGTTGACAACGCGTTGAAATCTGTCAACATTTTTTGACATAACAATGCTGGCACTTGGTGAACTTGCCCGGTATTAACCATATAGCAATATAATAATAATAATCAAATCGAGATACAAGTAAAGACTAAAGAGACAGTGGAGTAGTTGAGGGCAGATAGTGTCCGAGTGGTTCCAATAGCCATGTGGTCAACTGATGTGGTTCCTAAGAATCTTCGAGAGGTCATTAAGAGACTGTGTCTTGGAGAGCATCTTTATAAGGTTATGCAGAAGGCGGTAATGCTCGCAACTGCCCACGCCGTGCGGAGATTCCTGGGAAATGAGAATGTGTCGCGTTGTCGTTCAGGGTCCGATCACTTTTGAAAAGGGCTCCACCTGAGCTTAGTCCCTTTGGTATTGGAGATACCTGGGATGAGTGAATTTTCCCCTATGAGGGAGTGTGCAGTCCTTCAAATTACAGTCGATAAACATAAAATAACTAATTAATGATAACACCAATAGAAGCAGGCTCTATAGGAGGAAAATATTGACACACACAAGCTTACATGATTACAACCACATATTGTTAACACAATTAGATGCATTCTGTTTGGAATATTTAATTAAAAACAAGTTTTCAAGTAAGGGGAATTCCGATCTGTTTGTTCATTTAAAACAAGCAGTTGCCATGTATAAGCTTTTATATCTCTGGCGTTTCAAAGAAACAAGTTTGCACTTATCATTACCAAAATGTTGCGGCTTTTATGAGGTTATTTACTGTGCACCAATGTTGGCTCTCGATAATATGTTTTGCAAATGTATACTTGGCAGAATGGTTATTTCCATAAGAGGAGAAATGTGTTCCTTGTGTTTTGTGTTAAGACTTCTAGAAGTTTGACGGATTTAGACTACGTTTCAATGTACACAAGCTAATTTATAAATTCCAGCTCTGACAAAAAACATGATTCATTTTTCCCGTTAAATTGTAAATTAAGTGTGGTGTTGTAAGATTTGAAAGCTACATACCTTTGTATTTGTACTGACATTTAATAGGGTATAAATAGATGTTTATGCCCGAGAGCGACGATTTTTCAAATCCGAGGGCTTCCGGCCCGAGGGTTTGTAAGTCGCTCGAGGGCATACACCTCTATTTATACCAGCGGTGCATACAAACTTTTATGTCATACTAGTCATACCCAAACAATGAAACATGAATCACCGTTTGCTGAAGGCAACCTAACTATCACCGAATCTTTTCAGAACTGTCAATTTTATGTTAATTCGACTAAATAATGTTAATTAAATATTTACATATTACTTTTATTCCATTATCTGTAATTTCATTAATAAAGGTTATTAAAGAAGTCAAACAAAAATTATTTGTTTGGATGTGCGCGCGGGTCATAAAGTGTACGTTTTGCCCGCGCGGGCCATAAAATACACTTTATGGCCCGTGGGCATAAAGTACACCATTATGTAGTTGGTAACTAAGCAATAAAAACACAATAATGAACTAGTATGACATAAAATATTGTAGAAATGTTTTCCAAAGTAGGCCACTGAAACATTCTTTTAACCTTTTTAGTGAATTTTCTTAAAAAAAAATCACTAATGAGGAGATCTCGACTTTTGAATTTTGAAAAAATTTCTTCAAATGAGCGCTATTTAGGACCCCTGGAACCCAAATCCGAGGTCGGTTTCAGACTTTATATGTTTATATATATATATATATATATATATATATATATATATATATATATATATATATATATATATATATATATATATATATATATATATATATATATATATATGTTTATATATTTATGTGTCACACCTATAACTAAAAAAATAATGGACCGATTTTGATAAAATTAGGTGAGTACCTTCCTTTCGCGAGTGGCTTGGATAAGTTCGTTAGCCAGGAAAATCCGACGAGGTTTTCCCGGAAAATTTTGTGTTTTCTTTCGAAAAAAATCGAAAAAAATTTATATCTCCGGAATTAACAAAGTAAGAGCAACGAAATTTGGTACACGGGTTTATATCAGTATAGGTAAGCTACCTACCAAAATTTAGCGCTATAGCTTAAAGGACAAAAAAGTTACAGGCATTTAAAGAAAAATAAATTTGGGTTTTCCTCAAAACGTCAAAGTCGCGATTTTAAACGTCAAAATCGTTAATATTTAGGCAATGAACCTGAAATTAATATGATCTATGGAAGGAAAATGTCTCAAGAATAATGTTTTACAAAGCCTGAACTCTTAGTTTCAATCGTCATTGTCCTTCATTTTACTAAAATATTCCCAGAAAATTCATTTCAAATAGACCCTTTCTCTGATGCTTTAGCAGTAGTGTTGGCTATAGAGTTTATCGTTTAATGGTATGTAATTTTTGTCAAATTTTCGTAAAAAATCTTTAAAGCGCAATATATCCGTTATTATACAAGTTACAAAAAAAAGTTGTATACATTAATTGACATCTTAAAAAATATTTCCACAATTACAGGTGGCCCATAAGTCGTTGGTGATTCAAATTTTCTTTTTTTTTAGTGAATTTTTTTATTTGAACACGCACTATGTTATTGATTTTTTGCATCTTCCATCGAAATATAATACATCTTTGTAAGAAAAGAAATGCGGGACGCAGCAAGTGCGTTATGGTAGCGAATTTTCATTAAATGCTTCAAATTTTGAATCAATTTGCTATTTACCTATAAGGTTGACCAGAAAACTAGTTTTTTCGGGAACAATTTAAGTTTACTTTCGGAAATTTTTGTACATTTTCAAACAATAAAGTTATTTTGATAAAACATGGCACATTGTTTTTAATATATAGATTATACTGGTAACCAAATTTGGTGCCTGCTTTCTTAAAAAAACATATTTAATATTAAAAACATTTTTATGAAAATTCACTACCATAAACGCACTTGCTGCGTCCAGAGTTTTTTTGTCTCTAATGAATGGGTAAATTAAATTAAGTGCAAATTTGTGTCATTTCTATTTAAACCAAAACTTACTTACATATCGTCGGCTTACCTGCAAAACCTCCTAAGTCTGTATTTTGCCGAATTTAAGTTTTTGATGGCAATGAATATTGTGGGGCGTAATCTTCCTTACGGCAAAACCTTTTAAGTCTATTGTGCATGTGGCACCATCTAGGAACTAATATCATAAGCTCCCATGTCTGCCTCTGCCAATCTGGGAAACAAAACCTCCTATGTCTAAGAAACCAAACGCAAAGTAGAGGTTAATTTTGGCCGTCTCAAATAAACTATTTTTCGAGTATTTCATGCTAAATTACTGTGACAAAATGGATACTTACGGAATGTCTAAGGTAAGTAAGACGATTTCTTCTTAAATTTATATCTGGGCAAAAGAAAGTTTTTATGTTAAAAAGTAAACACGACTTAGGAGGTTTTGAAAGATACCTTTTGCTTCTGCTACATAAAGACTTAGGAGTATTCAACAACGTTTACGTTGATTGTTTCTTCCTGTACTTTTTATGTTATTACTTTAACACTAAAATTATAGTTACTATTATCTTACGTAAAGGTAATGTAAAAGTACGAATCTGTACAATTACGTTCTGCTTCTTCTGTTTTCTCCTTTCTTGTTGTAAGTTGTGACGCCCGCTGCTGTCCACCGAATTTCCAGTTCGTTTAAAGCCCTAAGTAAATTTAGTCCACAATTTTATATGATAAATTAGTTCTGAAAAAAATATAAAAACTTCTAACCTCAGCATTAAAGATCTTTGTGAACTCTGTCACGAATAGAAAATGATTTCTAGATGGCATTATTACCAACTGGATTGTCAAGAGGAAGGCTTATGACGATTATGGCGCGCCAGTCTGAAAATGCATCAATGCAGAAAACAGCAGGAACTATTGAACTACCTGACGAAATTATTCCCACGAAACCAAACGAAGAGGAATATGATCAAGCTCTAGTCGAACTGAAGAAGGAAATGAATGCAGCTTACGGAATTCTCTCTACTAACCAGGAAAATGATCCAACTGATGTTTCTGTAGTCATTTTCGCCGAATCAAACTTTACGGAATCATTAGAAAAGGAAACAATAGAAGAGAATGTAGTAGAAGAAGAAATAAACACCGATTTGATGAAAAAAATGAAGGTACCAACTGAACAAACCGGACACAGCGAAGAAACCACGATTGATAACAATTTAAGAGCAACTCCTGAAATTATAGAAGAAAACACGGAAAGTGACACTGATACGGAGTCAAGTGACGGAAATCAACTGAATGATCATGAGGGAAACAGTTCTTCAGATACAGACTCGGAGGTGGAAGAAATTGATATAAAAAAAGCAAGCATTGCCCCAAAACGAAAGAGAAAACCGGATAAGCAAAAGTGGAATCGCGAAGAAAATAAATTAAAAAGGCAAAAAGGAGAAAAATATATAGGTTTGAAAAGAAGTGATGAAGGGAAATGGGAACAACGTGACCGTGCACAAAGAATAATGAAGCCTCCTTGTCAATGTAAATTAAGTTCACAAAATTCCAAGATCCAATGTAACCTATTTTCAGAAGAAGACAGAAGAAAAATTTACCAACATTTTTGGAGAGATCTGAGTTGGTGTGAAAGAAAAGTTTCGCTTCAAACGCTTGTAGATGTAGTGCCAGCAAAAGACAAAAAAAATCAAACCAACGATGTGTCACATAGAAACAACAGTCTTGTTTATCATTTAAAAAAGGATGGCGTTAGAGTAAGTGTTTGCCGTACAATGTTGTTAAATACATTGTCAATTGGCTCTTGGTCATTACAAAATTGGTCAAAGTCATTAGAACGTGACGAACCAGGACAAATGCCTGTGCCCAGAATGCGGGAAAGCAACAGAATTTCTCAGGAACGAACAATTTTGAGGCATTTTTTACAAGAACTCCCGAAAATGGAGTCGCATTACTGTAGGGCAACTTCTAAAAAATTATATTTAGAGCCAATTTGGCAGTCTAAGATGGCTCTATATAAAGAGTATAGAAGTTACTGTGAGAAAAAACAACATATTGCTCTATCCATAAAAACATTTCATGAAGAATTCGTTGATTCAAATTTAAGTTTGTTTCGCCCTAAGAAGGATCAATGCGATCTCTGTATTAGTTTTCAGGTGGGAAATACTGCTAAGGAAGTGTATCAGAAACACATAGATAAGAAAAACGCAGCCAGGCAGGAGAAGATCAGAGATAAAGAAAATGCAAACCATAATAATATTTTTACCATGGATCTACAGTCAACATTGCTTGCACCGATGTTGAAAGCATCAGCGGTCTATTTTAAACAAAAATTAGTTGTACACAACTTTACTCTATACAACCTTAAAACTAAGGACGGATATTGCTTTATCTGGAACGAGGTAGAAGGAGGAGTAACTGCAAATGAATTCAGCTCCATAATTTACTATTTTTTGGAAACCAAGCTTCAGATTGGTTCCGGCGAAGAAGTAATACTTTACAGTGATGGCTGCTCATATCAAAATCGGAATTCGACGTTAGCGAATGCCTTATTACACCTAGCCAAAACTAAAAATATTTATATTACCCAAAAATATTTAGTGTCTGGTCATACGCAAATGGAATGCGACAGCATGCATTCATGCATAGAGCAAAAAATTCGTAACAGAGAGATCTATTCTCCCGCTTGCTACATTTCGGCGGCCAAAGAGGCAAGAATGAAACCAAGACCATTTGATGTACAATACCTGCGCCACCCATTTTTTTAAAATTTTTCAACTTTAAAATACTACAATTCCATCAGGCCAGGTTCAAAAGCGGGGGATCCGACAGTTACAGACTTATGTGCATTACAATATTCTCCCAACTTAGAAATTAAATACAAGCTGGAATTTTCAAGCGAGTGGCGACTCTTAGAAAAACGAACAAGAATCAGTCGTTCAAATAATCCCGAAATTGGCTCGTTGCACAAAAACCAAATTCCTATTAAGAAGTCAAAATTTGATCATTTGCAGCAATTGAAAAATGTTATTCCACCAGATCATCATTTATTTTACGACACCCTGCCGTACATCACTGATTAATTTTCTTAATTTTTGTATAATATACCCTGTATTTAGCCACCAGAATTGTATTTTTCATTTTGAATAAATAACATAAAAGCTTCTAAGTCTAATTATTATTCCAAATAAGTTGAAAAAACCTCCTATGTCCATGAAAAAAGTTAGATTTCCAAAATTTTCTAACATTTTTGCAAAATTATGAATCAATAATCCAATTTGTAAACTTTACATTTAAAACGCAGTTTTAATATGTAGCATGACTAACAATAAACAGTTTTTTATGTCTCCTGAAAAATGTGACAAATAAGACATAGGAGCTTTTGCAAGTAAGCCGACGATATTACACATTTTAATTGCAGACAAATTTTTACTCGATTCTTTAATAGTTTGTTAAATATTTTTATAACCACAGTTGTCGTTACTTTCTTGAGATGACATGTGACAGACTGACAGCTGACAATTTAAAATCAAAAAAACATCATATCTGTCATCTGTTAACCTCAATCCTTCCAAAAAGTAATTCATCCTAATGAATTATCGAATAATTAACTTATACAGAAACGAAAACAAGTCATAAACATGGCATTCAACGTATCAGCCTTTTCTTACATAGTTGCGTTGATAATAGACGCATTCCTCATATTTTTTTCACTGTTTCACGTCATCGCTTTCGACGAACTGAAAACAAACTACAAAAATCCGATAGAACAATGTAACAGTTTAAATCCGCTGGTGCTACCAGAATACCTGCTACATTTGCTTTTCAACATATTGTTCATAATCTCTGGAGAATGGTTATCCTTCTTACTCAATCTGCCTTTAATGCTGTATCACATCCAACGATATCGAACAAGGCCTGTAATGTCTGGAGCTGGTATTTATGATCCAACAACAGTTATGAATGCAGACGTCCTTACGAGGTGCCAAAGGGAAGGATGGATAAAGCTGGGTTTTTATCTGTTATCATTCTTCTATTATCTTTACGGAATGATCTACTCGTTGATTACAGACTGAGTGAAACATGTTAGCTTTAAGTCGAAAGACAGTGTATGTGTCTTGCATTTGATTGGATTGTTGGTTATAAAATCTAAGTATTTAGTTTAATCATAATGAAATGTGCTTGTGTATTGGTAGATTTATCTACTACTGTGCTATAACAGTACAAAATTAGGATTCAGGTGTGTTGGATGACTATATAGATTTGTAAGGGAGCAAGAGAACAAAGTTTAATGTATTTCCCAATCAAAGTACTGGAAGAGGTTATAAGAAAAATGAAGAGTGACTTGTCACAGTTTTTCCAAGTTTTTTGCTCAATTTTTTTAGTGAGTTGTTAATGAGTATACGTAAGCTTTGAAGCATTTTCGATAAAACTGTACTTGCTATTCTACATTGGTTTTGGTGAAATTTTGCATAGGCATATTTTTGGACTGTAGATTTTGAAAGTTTTTTTTAACATGTATGATGTCCAAGTCGCAAGTAACATTGGCGATCCTTAAGTCCCGTCATTTCATGCATTGTGAGAGCGGCATTGCTGGACGGTGCTTATTGCTCTAGGGGCCTGCCTGAACTGACCTACAGGGCAGGCCCCTAGAGCAATAAGCACCGTCCGGCAATGCCGCTCTCGCGATGCATGGATGGGACCCGTGTACTTAAGTGCCAGTAACATTTACTTTAATATTGTGTCTACATATCAACAAATTAAGTTTAAATATACATTCCAACATTTTTTTTGTGCACAGTTTATAGCATGTTTATTTTCCAATTTTTTTCACATCTCTCAAAATAAAAAAGTTTGAGACGCAGCAAGTGCATTATGGTAGTGAATTTTCATGTTTTTTAATAGCAAATATGTGTATTTTTCTTCAGAAAGCAGGCATCAAATTTGATTACCAGTATAACATATATAGTAAAAACAATGTGGCATGTTTCATCAAAATAACTTTATTGTTTGACAACGTACAAAAATTTCCGAAAGTAAACTTAATGTGCAACCGAAAAAATCCATTTCTTGGTCAACCTTATAGGTTAATAGCAAATTGAGCTTTTCAAATATGAAGCATTTAATCAAAATTCGCAACCACAACGCACTTTCTGTGTCCAGAATGTCTTTACTTACAAACAGGCATTATATTTTGATGGAAAATGCAAAAATGCAATAACATAAGGCATGTTCGACTAAAAAATTTTTATTTGTATCACCAACGACTTATGGGCCACCCTGTGCTTGTAGAAATAATTTTTTAAGATGTAGCTCAAGACACCCTATAATTAATGTATACAATTTTTTTTCATATCTTGTATATTGAGCTTTATTGATTTTTTACGAAAATTCGACAAAAGTTATATACCATCAAACGATAAACTCTATAGCTAAGACTACTGCCAAGCATCAGAGAAAGAGTCTATTTGAAATGAATTTTCTGGAAACATTTTAGTAAAATGAAGGACAATGACGATTGAAACTAAGACTTCAGGGTTTGTAAAACATTCTTCTTAAGGCATTTTCTTTCCATAGCCCGTATTAGATTCAAGTTCTTTGCCTAAATGTTGCCAATTTTGACGTTTTAAATTGTCACTGACGTTTTCAGGAAAACCCCAATTAATTTTTTTTAATGCTCATATCTTTTTTGTCTTTTGACATACAGCGCTAAATTTTGGTAGGTAATTTACCTATAGCGATATAAAACGATGGTTGCCCTTACTTTATTATTTCCGGAGATATGAATTTTTTTCTAAAGAAAACACAAAATTTTCCGGAAAAACCTCGGCCGATTTTCCTGGCTAACGAACTTATCCAAGTCACTTACAAAAGGAAGGTATTCACCAAATTTTAATTTCAATGTTTCTGCAAACATTTTTCAGCACATTTTTGGGAATTGTTTATATTTTTCTTTATGACGAGATCACGAGTTTGAGACTTTCGAAAAATTTGTTTAAATGAGGGTAAACTTAGACCCCTAGAACCCATGTCCGGGGTTTGTGTGTCAATATCAATTTATATATATATATATATATATATATATATATATATATATATATATATATATATATATATATATATATATATATATATATATATATATATATGCATGAGTAAAATCTCCTGAAATTGCTCTACCGATATATATATATATATATATATATATATATATATATATATATATATATATATATATATATATATATGCATGAGTAAAATCTCCTGAAATTGCTCTACCGATTCAATGGAACCGATGTCGACTTTAAAGTGCCACTACCGAGTTACAACCTCGCTACCTTTGGCATCATATTGAATACCTGTAAATTTCAATGTCGATGTATTTTCCAGCAACTAACTACTTTGGATAATTATATAAGCAAAGTGCCGCTACCGAGTTAACAGAGCCACAACAGAGTTACAACCTAGCTACCTTTGGCAACATATTCAATTCCTGTAAATTTCAATGTCGATGTATTTTCCAGCAACTAACTACATTGGAGAATTAAATAAGCAAAGTGCCGCTACCGAGTTAACAGAGCCACAACCGAGTTACAACCTCGCTACCTTTGGCAGCATATTAAATTCCTGTAAATTTCAATGTCGATGTATTTTCCAGCAACGAACTACTTTGGAGAATTACGTATTTCAAACTACTTAACATCGCCTAGCACGAACAATTTGTCGAACCGAAGGTTAGGTTTGAAGCTTCGCACACCTCTACCTGCTAGTCAAATTAATGTATTTGTTCATTGCAACTTTAAACCAATTTAGAGAATTAACACTTAACAGAGAAAATAATTTCTTCCAGTACTTTTAACAAATTTCTTTCATTAGAAAATAAATTTTATTGTGTTCAGGAACGTTTTTATAATGTAAATTTTGCTTTGTTAATAAATTTAGTTATATATTTTTATCGTATGTCGAGACATTCAATTTTTGTTAAATAATCTTTAATGTATGTAATTTTACTTCAAAAATATAGTGATGGTGGAATAGATGAAATGGGGGCGCCTTATTTAAAACCTGTAGAGTAAATAAAATTTGAAATTGCATTATAGTAGTTGATTTGCGACTTGCGGTAGCTTTACTTCAAACAGGTGTAGTCTATACATACTCAATTTAGACAGTAAAAACAAAATGATCTTATAGGGAGTTCTCAAGTTGCTAGCATTTCACATTTAAATAAAATTAAATGAATAATAAAATTTGTATTGAATAAACCTTGTATAGAATCCACATTGACTTGGGTTGCACTGGCAACACTGATGAGATATAAGGACTCGGGTCTCTGGCGTAATGGTCGCGCGACGTAAGCAGATCGAGGTACGTTTGGTATTCCCCCTTGTACACTGCTATTAGGCAACAACATGCTAAGGTGTTGTTTTGTTTATATTTCGTGTGTTAGAACTACCTTTTTGCTGGAGATAGTGATAATTTGTGTGATATTCTTGTGTTGTGATGTGTTTCAGCAGTGTTACCGGTATATTAACAATGCCGTATTCCTGTTGTGTGCCGCAATGTCGCGGAAATTTCAAAAATTGACTGAAGGTACACTTGTTTCGTTTTCCAACGGACGTCGCCATGTCTGCTAAATGGGTTGCAGCTATTCACTGGGAGAATTTTTCGCCAACGAAGTCCAGCAGAGTCTGTGAGTTGCATTTTGTTAAAGAAAATATAATAAATTGTTCTACTGCAACGGATTCACAAACCGGCGTGACCATAACCTCAAATTTAAAACTTTTCTTTCCGATAAACAATTTCTCTTTTTGAATCAAATGTTAAACTGGCTAGAAAACTGGAAAACTAAGCCTTTTTCTAATAAATTGAGTACTTAAACTCATACAGCATTAACACACATAGTGTATGGAATGACAGAAGTTATACAGTATTGTTTCAGTGAACTTAAAATGAACTATGTCTTATTAGGCAAATTTCAAACAGACGATTTAGAAAATAGGTTTGGTCGCTATAGGCAACTTGCGGGCGGGCAATATCATGTTTCTTGGCGACAGTTGTATGAATCAGAAAAAAGGCTCAGAATTCAATCATTATTAACTCTAAAATTGCGTACCTTCGGCAATATTCAAATTAAGCAGTTTTGCGAAAATATTTATGTCCCTGACGAAATTAAAGAAAACCATTCATTTAATTCTGAAATTGTGGTAGCTGAAACCAATGTAGACGATGTCAGTGATGATATTCCGGTAATCACTTATTTAGGAGGTCACTGTTGTTATATTGCGCGAAAAAGAATTAAGTGTGAAATATGTACGGAAAATATCATTTATAATGATGAAATCATTGTTGAAGATAATTTCACCCCGATTAAAAGTTTAAGCCGTGGAAAATTGTTTTATCTCCAAGACGTTAATTGTACGAATGGTTTTATATGCGTATATAATATTTAACAAAATTTTTTTGAATTATTTTCTAACTTTCTAATCGTGAAGTCTAAAAAATGTAAACAACTATCGGCTTCTTCTGAAGTAAACTTAATATTTGTGTGAAGGTTATTGATAAAATTTTTAAAAATTCATTTAATTCTGTATGGCTACCTTGAAAACATGCTAAAATATCGTCTACGTATCTGTACCAAAAGACAAGATTATGTGAAAGTTCTGATGTTAGAATTTGGTTTTCTAAGTTTTCCATAAATATATTGGCTAATAAAGGTGACAACGGACTACCCATACGTAGGCCTTCATTTTGCATATAAATTTTATTATTAAATTTAAAATAGTTTTGTTTTATTATACATTGGTTAAAAAGATTTAATAATTCATTTGACTTTTCAATATATAGGAAACTAACTTACACTGACACAACCATACCATACGATTCATGTCACCCTTTTTCACAAAAGCTGTCAGCCTATCATCCTATGATACATCGTGCATTTTCAATACCTATTTCCCAAAATAATTTTGAAAAAGATATTTCAATAATTAAGCAAATAGCATTTAATAATGGCTATTCTGTTAAAATAATAGATAAAATGATCGAGAGAAAAGAATACAAATTAGCGATTAGTTTAATTTATCCAAATATAAGAGACAAAAAAGACAACAGGTATGTTTCGAGAACTTATTTTGGAACCATTTCAGAAAACATTTCAACAATGTTAAATACCTGTACAAATACAAAAGTACCTTTTAAATCTTACAACACATGTTATTTGTAATTTAACGTGAAAGAAAAATGTTGTTTCTTGACAAAAGCTGGAGTTTATAAATTAGCTTGTACACATTGCAACACAATCTATAAGGTCGAACTTCTAGAAATTTTAACACCCGATACAAAGAACATATTTCTGCATTTAGAAATAACCGCGCTGACAAATCTACATTTGCAAAACATAATATTGATACCGAACATAGACCTATACTAAATAATTGCATACAACCACTACATTTTTGTAATGACAAACTTAAACTAGACTTTTTTGAAGCTTTAGAAGTCAAAAACCACACACACGACAATAGCTACCTTGTTTTAAATGAGCAAACTGATTTAGTGAATTCCCCTTTCTTCCTAATTAAATAAGTCAAAGAAAATCAATTTAACTATTTTTTCAAAAAAGTTGTAATAAGATACTTTCATTGTATAGTTTGCTTTATTACTGTTATTGTTTAGCTAGTTTATTGTTGTAACTGTCATTATAGTTATTAAAGGCTAGTTATATTTTTATGTCAAATATTACATAGATCACGTAGACATTTTGAAAGCCTCACCCGTCATCTGTGTTTCATTTTATTTTCAATTTTGATGATTTTTTTCATCAAAACATCATAACATAGCAACATCTTTATTTGTAGTTGTCATGATTTCGTATTGATTCAATTTTTATCTGTCTGAGAATGCTGTCAAGCAGCGAAACTAAGTTACAGAATCGTTGAAGAACATCTAGAATTCAGAAGGGCCGCTTGCTTGTTATCATACATGCTGGCTACGTCCTTCACCTACAGAAATGAAACCCAACAGTTGAGCCAGAGAAGTAGTTTCCAAGTATGTATGTAATAAGAAAACTAATTGAGAAAATCCATTTTTGTTTTTTCCAAGGCTAATAAGACTTGAACCAAGGTCTTACCAAATTTTGACACGCTATGATACCCTGAATCTATGTCAGGCAGGGAAATTTTGGCGCTTACCTCGTATGTGATACAATTGTCTTTTCATTCATTAGCCTTACAGCAAGTATTCTCATGGTACAATATGAACTATTGCATATATAAGATAACAAAAAAATCCTAAAAAAAAAGATAACAATAACAATTCTAATAAAGGGCTTGTAAAATGGTATTATTCTCTCAATGATAGGGTTCAGGGTTCCAAGTTATAGAACCCGATCTTGTGAACTGTGTACGGATTACGTTTCGTTACTGCTTTAATTATTCAAAATAAACCCGTGGGAGACTTAATTTATAGCCGACAATCCAATATCTGTAAGGCAATTCATGTCTTGATTTCAAAATTATTTTTATGAAAAGTCGCTAAATCTTCAAGTACCGTAAACACCTTTACTGCATTTCTAATTTTGTACGTTAAAATTCTTTATATGTTTGCCATTTAAAACTACCTCGCATTATTACTGAACAAATATTTCCAGGAACGAAATAGGCATTTAAAATATACGTTAGAAATATTAGAGAACCAAATATTGTTGTTTGGAATTTTCCGTAATCGGTGATGTCACCAACGACGGTTTGAAAACGTTTGCATGCAGGGAGAAAATTGGCTGCAACGCCGCCGAGGGAGGTCTCGTTTTATCTCATCTGAAGAACGGAGGCTAGGAAGAGCTAGCGCACAGCCAGTAATGGTCAAAATACAAAATGTTGCGTGCAGGCAGAAAACATTTCCCGAACCAGAGACATGAGGAGATTCTCTGCTGGGCCTTCTTAGAGTGAACACTGTCAGCTTCGGTGGCTATTAAATTATCTTAAAACGGGGTTGTAATGTGCTTTCTGTTATCTGTACTACCTAATGATAATGTCAGTGATTATTTAAAGTAACTTAAATGATTTTCGAGTTTAAATAAACATAGTATTAAGCCTAAAAACGGGATCTAAGTTGTGTTTCTCTGTTTCGAATTGTTGATTTCTTGTCGTGATCAGAAAGAATTCCTGGTTATTATCGTACCTTAAGTCAATTGGTAGTGAATTTTACTGAGGTAAATTCACGCTTCTATTGCGATTCGCAAAGTTTCCATCAAGCGAATTCAGAACATCGACATAGGTGTCAAATGGTCTAGTAATATCGGAGCAATAACCCACACCGGCCCAATAATCTCTGATGGGAGTC
This sequence comes from Tillus elongatus, assembly GCA_964006375.1. Lineage (NCBI taxonomy): Eukaryota > Metazoa > Arthropoda > Insecta > Coleoptera > Cleridae > Tillus > Tillus elongatus. The sequence continues at coordinate 135,486,086 of OZ023267.1, forward strand.
CCAGTCGTTTTCCCCAAGTTTTTCCGCTCTTGTTGGAGTCTGGAACCTGAGTCAGGCACTCATGATTGACGCCACCTGGAAAGCATCTTCACAGGGTCATCAGGTAAAACTTAGTACCGGAGGACTGGTGAGTCTGGACAAATCTTTTCTCTGAATCAACAGAACTTTCATGCCGAAATTTAACATCTGAAGTTTTAATAACCTGAACTTTCAAAATCACGTAATCAAGTTTGAGCTTAAACACTATGTCAGAGAGGTGCTGTCAGCACAACTATATATTTTCTGTTTAATCTCTAAGATTTTGTCAATTTCCTTTGTAAATTTAAACACAGTTTTTATTAATTTCTTTTAAATCGTAATTACCAAATTTTGTTTGTAAAATATCTAACATATATATTCTGTTTAACATCTCTTAGTTTTTATAATTAATATGTAAATTTCACGTAGAAAAATACTAATAGATTTTTTTTCTTTGGAGCCTCACTCAAGGACTGGCCAGTACTTCACTTGAAAACCTAGTAATTGTTATTTGTGTACAATTAATGTTTATTTGAGATTTACCAACCACTTTTATTTCATTTTGTTTGCTATTCCAAATTTAATTTACATGAATAAATGTATATATTTTGTTATATTAACGTATCTGTTTAATTGAAGAGAAATTCCTCCCTAACTTCTCCTTTATTTTGGCCTCAGCGCAAACAATTGTTTCTTACTAAGTATTCTCTAGATATCTAAATTTCTATGTAACCTAGCACTAGTCTGGAGAGCCCACAAATATAGGACTCTGGGCAGTGCGAAGAAAGCAAAGGAAGAGAACATGAGTATAAAACTACATCCAGATCTGTCAACCTCCTAAAAAGTGCTGATAATCTTAATAAATTTGATAATCTGATAGATAGCTACTTTAGGGTAGGGTATTGTAGGCAATTGTGACCTCACCATAGAGCAGATCTATATCCACCTGAGGTCAATCACACATACCAGGATTCTCGTTCCCTGAAGCTTTTTCTTTGAAGGAGGTAACAACTGTTTCAGGTGTTTCATCACTCTACAAATTAGGTATATCCAGGCCCCTGAATAGAATGTTGACTTTTGCTAATGCAAATGCTGAGTTGTTGCCTTTTTCGGTTGCTCGTTTTCTGCTTTCAGGCGGTCTCTTGTATCTGTTGCCCACACCTAGCATATACCTAGCATGTATTTTATTTGATTGTTGTGTAGTGAGACTATGTAATGTTTAATATTGTTTTGTAATGTGACCAGTTTATTGTTTGATTGTCGTTTTAATTATACCTGCTTGTGACTATCACTTGATAATCTTGTGCTTATTTTAAAAAATTGGGGTTATCCCGTTTTTCTGAATAAATAAGTAAATAAATAAATAAATAAACCATTTAAAAACATTTTATACAAAAGTTTTATATACAACGAGTTTTATTAGCTGTTATTATCACCAGGTGTAGAAGGCACCACCTTGTTCAACCATTGTAATAATCCTTGTAATTCATCTTTTTTTAATTCATGCATACAGTTCTTTATCCTTACAAATTCACCATTAGCCCCTAAATCTTTAAGACTATTGTACGTCTCCTGGCCCCACTGTATAGGTACTAATGTATCTCTATCCCCATGACACATGTATAAAGGAATGTCAGGTAGATTTGGTGTCTCATATAGGATGGACTTTTTATTCATGAATGATGAAAGTGTGAAAACGCCAGCCAAACCATTGACAAAGCGATAGGCAGTGTAAAGTGCTAGGGCACCTCCCATTGAAAAACCACCTGTAAGAATAGAATAAATGTATTTACTTAACAAGCGTGAATTATCTCACTAGTAATAATAATAGTAATATATTCAGCACATAAATTATACCAAATGTCATACAAATTTGCTTAGCTCGTGCCTGTAGGAGATACAATTTAACAGAAAAATCGGATCTAGATATTAACGCCAAAATGCTTTCGAACTCTCACTTCAATTTTATTATAATTCCAGCTACATAAAAACTCTAGATGCAGCAAGTGTGTTATGGAAGTGAATTTTCATTAAAATGTTTTTAATTACAAATATATCGGTCTAATGCGAGCAGGCATCAATTTGGTTACCGGTATAACCTATATAGTAGGAACAATGCACCATATTTTATCAAAATAATTATTTGAAAATGTACAAAAATGTTCCGAAATTAAACTTTAAATGTTTCTGAGAAAACTGGTCTCCTAGACAATGAACCTTAGGTTAATAGCAAATTGAGTTATTGAAATTTGAAACATTTAATGAAAATTCGCTACCAAAACGCCCTTGCCGCGTTTATACAAAAAATTTCCTAAAATAAAGTTAAATGTTGGTTTCCTAACCAACAAAATTTACGTTAATAGCAAATTGAGTTGTTGAAATTTAAAGCATTTAATAAAAATTCGCTACAAAAACGCACTTACTGCGTCCAGATTTATTTCTTACAAACAGGCATCATATTTCGATAAAAAATGCTAAAATGCAGTAACGAATTTGTTCTACGAAAATTAGCTAAAAATTATAGACAGTTAAATCATAAACTTCACTAAACCTACAGCGAAAGCATCAACTTAACTAAACCGACAGCCAAAGCATCAGAGAAAGGGTCTATTTGAAATGAATTTCTGTAAACATTTTAGTAAAATGAAGGTCAATGACGGTTGAATCTGAAACTTAAGGGTTCGCAGAACACTCTTCTTGCAACATTTTCTTTTCACAATCCGTATTTGTTTCACGTTCTTTGCCTAAACATTGCCAATTTTGATGTTTTAAATTGTGAGTCACATTTTGAGGAAAACTCCAAAATTTGTAACTTTTTGTCCTTAAACTTAGAGACCTAAATTTTGGTACATGGTTCACTCTTTATAAGACAAATAGGCGTACCAAATTTGGTTGCCCCCACTTTGTTATTTTTGGAGATATAAATTTTTTTAGAAAGAAAACACAAAATTTTTCGCGAAAACCTGGTCCGATTTTCCTGGCCAACGAACTTATCCAAGCCACTTGCAAAAGGAAGGTACTCACCAAGATGTAGCTCAAGACACCCTATACTTAATGTAGACAATTTTTTTTCGTATCGTGCATAATAACGGATATATTGAACTTGGACAATGACGGTTGAAACTAAGACTTCAGGCTTTGTAAAAGATTCTTCTTGAGACATTTTCCTTCCATAGCTCATATTAGTTTCATGCTCATTGCCTAAATATTACCAATTTTGACGTTTAAAATCGCGACTTGACGTTTTGAGGAAAACCCAAATTTATTTTTCTTTAAATGCCTGTAACTTTTTTGTCCTTTAACCTACAACTTTTATTTTTAAAAAAATAGAGAGGTATCGATGGTGAGACTTTGGAAAGTTTTTGTTCAAATAAGCGCGAACTATGACCCCTAGAACCCATATCCGGGGGCAATTTCAATTTTTATATGTTTATACAAGGTGATTCATCTAACTGATTCATTAAGAGGTTTATGGAGAAATAGAAGAGACATCAATGTGATCCAGCAACACCTCCACGGCAGCTGTTGGGGTTGAAGTCATGGCCCCTGTGATGCCTAGGCAAGCCATCCTTTAGATCTTGCCTAGTTTTTGTTTGGCACTGGACTGTGTCACCTTAGGCCACCAGACCAGTGCCACGTACGCTAACGATGGTCTGACCACCCTTGTGTACAGCCAGTGGGCCACACTAGGTCTTAGTCTCCACGTTTTTCCATACTGCCGCCTAGTGATGCCTAGGGTCATGACTGCGTTACGCAGTATTTTTTCAACGTGACCATTCCAGGTTAGCTTAGAGTCCAATACGACCCCAAGATATTTTACCTCCCTGGCCATTGGAATGCTCCTACCGTATAGATGAGAGTTCTGTAGCTCTCCCACTTCCTCATAAACGGTATGACGGTTGCTTTCTCGGGGCTCACCACAAGCCCTTGACCAACCGTCCACCTTTCCACCACTTTCAGTGCTGTCTGCATGCGCTCCCACACTGACTGTGTAGTAACCTTTCCTCGGACTATGATGACAACGTCGTCCACATAGCCCTGTACCTCATACCCCCCTCCCGAGAGCCTCCCTAGCAGGCCGTCCACGACTAGGCACCAGGGCAAGGGAGACAGAACGCTTCCCTGTGGACACCCCGCCGTGACCCCCTCTAGCCTAGTCCCTCCCGCGAGCGAGGGATTTCTATGATATTTTCAATGTGCTGTAACTTCCGGTTAAACAAGAAGTGACATTAACTTTTTTTTCAAATGGAACCCTATAGATATAATGTTTGTGTGAGTGGGCCATACCGGTCCCTCCACCGCGACCATAAGGTCTATTGTGGCTATATAAATATAATAGCATTTGCCGTAAAATTCTGAAGCTGATGAATTTTTAATCGTTTTCCTATTTTCAATTGTTTTTGAAATATTTACTTTTTCATGTGGATATTGCTATTTCTATTATTCTGTAAGTCGAAGTTTTCTCAACTCGAATTTTTTTCTGGTCCCTTCAAATTCGATTTATAGCAGTTCGACTGTATTTAAAAAACAGTTTATTTTGGATATTTTAAAAGCTTTTTAAAGTATGGATAATATTTTGGGACTTAAGTTCATATTTTACCAAAGTGTTTATTATGAAGAAGGGGGTAGTATAATTAAAATTATTGAATACCCACTTACCTACAACTATCCTATTAAGAGGAACACCCAAAGCAACTTCTTCATTTATTAAAGTCTTTATGTCATTACCTATTTTTTCAATAGATTCTATAACTTCAGGCACATCTGGTTTTATATCTAGACGATCAAACCACACATTGCTCAGCTGGAAAATAGATTATAATTTGTATTTCCTTTTTTTTTTTTAGAATGTCTAGCTTCACAAATTCTTTGCAGTCAGTTTTACTTTTTACATCATCGTCAGTCGGGAGAAAATTTTTGCCTTCGTAGTAGGCAGAAAATTTTATTTAGTAAACCGAAAAATTCTAATAGATCACACAGTTATATCCTGTTCATTTATAATCTTAGTTATTTGATACTCTATTACTGTGGTCGGTGCAATGTGTCTATTCTGTGTTTACGAACTGGCAGTGTGACAGGTGAAGTATGTATTCAGTTAGTCATACATTATTATTCTGACACATGTATGTTTGCCACGTCCATGTTAACGGGCATTTCGATAGTAGATTATATATGGCATCTACAATTAAGTGTACATAATCATACATTATATTATTCATCATAACCAGTAATTGCACTATGACTATTCTGGTAAATAAATCTGTACGTTAACTATTATTGGCGATTCATTTACAACACACCGGAGCAAATATTTCAAGAAAAATAATTACGTATGAATTAGTTACTAATAATTATACAAAAAGTCTGGACGCAGCAAGTACATTATGGTGGTGAATTTTCATTAAAATGTTTTTAATAGCAAATATGTCTTTTTTTAATGAAAGCAGGCATTAAATTTGGTTACCAGTATAACCTATATAGTAGAAACAATGTACCATATTTCATCAAATAAGCTTTTCACCAAAACTCTCAAAATAGTTTTTTGCATAACAATTTACAAACATTTTTTTTTACGAAAATCCGAAAACTTTTTTTTTAAATAACTTGTTAAGCAATTATTATTATCCCCTTCACTTCTGAAACAAAAAATACAGACTGTTCTATTTGAAACAATTGAGTTATGACATTTTTTTTTTTAATTAATTCAGTCACTATTTGAGAGCGCCTGGTGCATGGCATGTCCATTTTTTCATGAAATAATATAAACAAAAACCTCTCTGGATGTGAAACGTGAAAAGTTGCAAAACATTGGAAATAACTTGAAAACAAACATACATTACAATTCGATGAAAAATGCAATAATATAAGGGGTGTTCGATTTAAGAAAGAAAATTTGTATCACCAACGACTTATGGGCCACCTGTGATTGTCGAAATACGTTTTATAGATGCCGCTCAAATTGCAGCACTTCAAATTTGAAGTATTTAATAAAAATTCGCTACCATAACGCACTTTCTGCGTCCAGAATTTCTTTTCTTACAAACATGCATTATATTTCAATGGACAATGCAACAATGCAAGGATCCAAAGCGCTTCCTAGCAACTACAGACCTATTTCTCTCCTTTCAGTCATCTCTAAAGTGATAGAAAAGTATATAAACACGGAATTACTAAAATTACTTGAAAAACACAGTGTAATCCACGACAGGCAGTATGGATTCCATCAGCGCAGATCAACTGCCGACCTCCTTTCCTTTGTCACCTATTCTTGGAACAAGTCTATGGAACTACACAGTGAATCCCAGATTGTCGCTCTAGACATATCCAAAGCATTCGACCAGGTCTGGCACGCGGCACGGCTTAATAAACTTCCGGCCTATAGCCTACCACCAAAACTCTGTACCTGGACAGCAAATTTCCTCTCCAACCGGAACACTTCTGTTGTCGTGGATGGCCATTCCTCTAAACTGTATCCAATTAACGCTGGAGTTCCTCCAGGTTTAGCTTTAGCCCTTACTTTGTTTCTTCTCCACATCAATGACCTCCTCTCTAGCACATCCAACCCAGTTCACAGTTACACGGACGACAGCACCCTTCCCTCAAATATACAATCTTCTAAACCTGTCTCTTTAGCCCCATTAGATGAGCATCACAGACTCATGGAGGGTTCTGTCTTTGTGGATCTCCAAAAAATATTAGACTGGGGAAGTAGAAATCTTGTACAATTGAACTCCACCAAATCTCACTCTTGTTTTCTATCTCATAAGAGATACACCAGCCCTAGACCCATCACAATGAACAACCAAGTTATTCAAAGTAATGAGTCCTTTTCACTTGTTGGCATTTCTCTGGATCCAAATCTCAATTGGCACCAACATGTCACATCAATTGCAGAAGCGGCTGCTAAGAAATTAGGTTTCCTCTTCCGGGCTCACAAATACTTTTCACCAGCCAATCTCTATACCTTATATATTTCACAAATAAGGCCAAACCTCGAATACTGCTCCCACATCTGGGGTGCCGCTGCCGCTTCTACACTCGCTATCCTGGACTCCATTCAAAAGAGAGCTATACGTCTCATCGGTGACCATAGCCTCACCCAAAGACTGCCATCCCTGGCCCACCGACACGCCGTTGGTGACCTCTCTCTTTTATAGAATGCTGCACGGGCACTGCTCAGAGGAGCTTTCTTCCATAGTTCCTCCACCTGCTGCCCCCAACAGATCTACCAGGGGAACAGAGCGAATGCACCCTTTTACTGTCCAGGTCACCAGGCATAGAACATCTTGTTATGCCGGCTCTTTTGTCCCAAGGACTTCAAAGTTGTGGAATTCCTTGCCGGTACATGTTTTTCCTTTTCCTCCGAACCTCCAAACCTTCAAGTCCAGAATTAACAAGTTGCCTCTTTCCTCCTTGTCGACACCCACGGTACGATAGTATTTAGGCTGTAAGCCCTCATAGTATGTTGTTGAAATATAAAAAAACCCTCAAAATCATATGTAATTTTATGTTATTAATCAAAGAACTTGTTACCAGTTAAATATACTGTTTTGAATTTGTAAATAAAGAATATTGAATATATATATATATATATATATATATATATATATATATATATATATATATATATATATATATATATAAACATAAACATAAACATATAAAAATTTAAACTGACCCTGGATGTGGGTTCTAGGGGGCCTAGTTAGCGCTCATTTGAAGAATTTTTTTCAGAATTCAAAAGTCGAGAACTCCTAACTAGTGAATTTTTTAAAAGAAAATTCACTAAAAGGGTAAGCTTGTGCTTGCTTGTATACAATACTATTTAGACCATTTGTATTGCCACATATTTGTCATCAATTTGTGAAGCTTGTAAGAAATTGATGATAATAGTACTGTGCTTTTATTTAAATTTAAAACATACCTCTCCATCCATAGGTGTGTAGGGTTGTACAGGAGCAGTTGGAAACAGAAACCGTATATGTGGTGACTGAAGATCAACTAAAAACCTAACCCATTTTAATATACCGAATCCTGTGTCGCCTACAAACAAAAAAGAGTTATAATAAAATCTCATAGTGAATTTTTATAAACATATTTCAAATAATGAAAAATCACAAAAATTTCATATTTTTAAAAATGAAATTATACCTACGAAAACAATGAATTGCAAGGACTTTGTTACATATCAAAATTTAATGTTCTAATTCTAGTTAATACAAAGTTAAGTATGTATTTCAAATTTAAAAAACCATTAAGAAAATCAGCTACCATAACACACTTACTGTCTCCGAAATTTTGCTACTAGTAATATATGTTTTTGTTAATTGTTGTTGCTCTTACTTAGTGAAACCATTCCACAATAAATACAGGCGTAGAGACTATGTTTCCACGTCTGTATTTAATGTTTTGTTCGTTTGTCAAATTATTGATTAAAAATATATTTTTTTCAAATTTATTTAGTTAAATAACAAAATGTAACACTTTCAAAACAAACTCCATAATTACTTAACTGTAAAACATAGCACAAAGGGACTATTTCAAATTAATTTTCTGCAAATATTTTAGTTGAATAAAGAACAATAGTGGTTGAAACAGAAATTTAAGATCTTGTAAAACATACTTCTTGCGGTATTTGTTTATCATAGACCACATTCATTTCAGAATCTTTGATTAAAAATAACCACTTTTGACGTTTCAAATTTTCTGAGTAATTTTTTGTCACTTCTTGACCCTTTGCACCAAAGAAACTTAATCTTTGTGTGTAATATTCAGTAGATTTGTTTATTAGTTTGCTAGTTTACGTTCACATGGAAAGAATTTTTTTAAACTCTCAAAGTCGTGATCTTGTCATAAGCAAATTTTTTCTATGAAAACTTGCTTAAAACAGATAAAAGCAAATAGCAATGATATGAAAGGTTCGTTTCCATAATGAAGGTGTACATTATTGCAATCAATTTCCAAGTAAATGCATTAAAATGTAAGAAGAAACTATGTCGATCCTTAAGTAGACGGGTCCCGTCATTTCATGCATTGCAAGAGCAGCATTGCCAGACGTGTGCTTATTGCTCTAGGGGCCTGCCTGAACTGACCTACAGGGCATATCAGGAAGGTCAGGTCAAGCAGCCCTGTAGGTCAGGAAGGTCAGATCAGGCAGGACCCTAGAACGATTAAGGATCGCCCCTATATTTTAAGTTCTAGATTCAGATTCTTTCTGTTTCCATATAACTTAAAACCTCTACATCCGCTAATACGAGAAATATAAAAAACTAACTAGAATCAAAATTATTTACAAAGAAATTGCCAACTTTGCATAAAGGTAAGAGTAAGTTTTTATCTATTAAATGCCTTATCCTTATAATACAATAATGCAAACACTTTCAACAAGCCTTTAGCTCCAGGAAATAGTCACCTAGTCTGCATATCAATTTTCTAATGTTTGTGTATATATACATGCTTCATGTTTTAGAGGATATAAATCTATGTCAAGGTTAATTATTATTATAAAAATTAGAAAGTCGTGACCTCTCTATTAGCGAATTTTTTCATAAGCATTTGCTAACATAAAAGATAAGACTGAAGAGACTATTAAATGCCCTTTTCTCACCCACTTCCCATGGACAATATTGATTCACATATTTGGTATAAATTCAGTATAAACTTTGTATTTTGTTTCAACTTTAACTCACCTGAGCCGTGCAAAAATATTACAGAAGCAGAAGGCAACTTGTTTGTTTGTTTTATTACATTTAATGGTTTTAAAACAGACATTTCAAAATGTTCAAATTATAATAATTATATAAATTAGCAAACACTAGTCGTAATCCACTGTTGCATCAATGTTATTGGAAAAGTTATCTTTTTTTTATGAAAAGAACAAACAATATATCAACTAACAAACTTTAAGGACAATATACATATAATACATAATACATACGTATACTTCACTTTGTTAAATTCAAAAATATGTTAATTTATAAGTTTGGTTATATGTCATGTCATCAATTTTGACGCTTGACAGAGATAAAAATTAAAAGAAGTAAGAAATCATGAAACTTTAGCTCTATTGCTTTTCTCTATGTACACAAATTCCGTAGGTAGGCCAACGTTGGTAAAACCAAATTCATGCAAATACATGCTTGGAGACTACTTCTCATGCTTACATATTACACACATACACCATAATAAAAAAGTTCGGGACTCAGCAAGTGCGTTATGGTAGTGAATTTTCATTAAATACTTCAAATTCGAATAATTCAATTTTGTATAAACTTAGAAAGATGAATTTTTGCATGTAGCAAGGTCTTTTTTCTGGTACTGCAGGAGACCCTATTTCACAAGATAGACCAAAAAATAATGACGGGGTCGCTTCCCATTCTGTTGCAGTTAGCATGGCAGATGGTGTTGAGATTTTAAATAATGAAGACATATGTGTCCACGAGTACACAAACACACATTAATATATTCTTTAGTGCTGTGGACAATAATGAGAAGTTGAAATGCTTTACAGGCATAGAGAATGCTGTGTTAGACGGAATCAAGGAATATTGTAGTGTTAATTGAAATAAAATAATGCTGTATTAAAACCCAAAACTGTTTTTCAAAGAGAAACTGATAGAAAGACAAAAACTTTGAGAGAAAACTAATAGAAACACTTTCTCCTTGGTAAAAGTTAATATAAGATTAAAAATGTTTTTCCCACAGTTTCCATAAATGTCAATTTCGGAGCGCCGTCTCTCAGTGGGTGATTTTCGCGATTATCACTTGGCATTAGGATATGTGTAGTTCAAAATTTCTGCTTGGTAGTTTAAATGTTAAAGAAATTGACAGTGACAGTAGACGTCATCAAATAAACATCAACAATTTTTTTTAAACTGTAGTAGATAGAAACAAATAGTCAAATTATTACTATTTTTTTAGTATTTGTAGTGTAAAGCACCCAAATGAAAAGCACTGTCGGCGTATCCCATTGTTGTTAATCAATTACTTATCTTCTATATTTAAATAAATTTAGATTACATAAAAATAAAGCTGGTGTGGGTGATAGTGATTGGCCAAGTAAGAAACTATTAAAACTATTATTTTATTAAAGTGTGACCTTGATAATGCACCGTGCGTTGATAAATCTGTTAGATATATGCTTATGCATTTCATACAACTATCTTGCATTCCTATCTACATTTACTTATATAATCTTTAATAGCAAACAGTAACTTAACATTTTATCATATCAGAATTGTAATTTCCTAAGAATTTATTTGCTTGTTTACTCATTAAGCTTTCAGTATTATACGGTTGTAAGTTTTCCTGTAATTGCTACTTTCGTTGGTAAGAAATCAAATATGTGATTTTCTTTCATAAAGGTTTAAAATATTAATTTTACCATTTTTCAGATCATGTCTATCAAAGAATTACAAAATTTGATTTCACCCAAGTTCAATGAAAATGTGGTATTGGATATGGTTAAGAGGTATTATCCTGATTTAAAAGATGTCAGTATTAAGGAAATAAAAATAGCTACGGTTTCTGCTAAGGGGGATTCATATTTAAGTGTTGTGTGTAGACTTTGTGTTGAAGTTATTGGAACAATGGCAGAGTAAGTTGTAATTTATTTAAAATACAGCAATAACTTTTGATTTTATTTATTTTAAGAATTTTACACAATATAATAGTTTTGTATAGTTCTCTTTTATTCTAATTTAATGTCCTCAACTAAATTGCATTTCCTGAAAAGCACCATCAGTGATACTGGATACACGTAACCTTATGCTGAACTGTCTGTTTTGATTGCTCATAACATGATCAATGAGTGTACCAGTGTTTTCTGCCTCTTTTGTTTGTGTTTTATGTATTATCCTGATGTCTAGATGCATTCACATCAATATTTTCTAATAGGTTTGTAATAAGCTATTGGCAAAATTCATCCTCTAGTCTAGAGTGCCATGGAAGATTCCAAAACAAAAACTGCCTGTCTTAGCTCAGTTAAAAGGTTAGTGTTGACATTTCATTCTCACCATTGCATCATTGTGATTTAGTGCCATAGTGCCATTTTTCCTGATAATTCCAGCGTTTTTTGTTTGTGTTGAGTTTGATATTATTTTGTTGTAACATATTTTTAGCTTTCAATGTGCGATTGGGTCGAATTCACCATTGACAAAGCCTAAAATTGCAGAACAATTTTGTGTGGTCATTTTGCTGTCACTATAAATTGTGTTTATTCTCATGTTCGGGATATCAACATTGTTTTATGAATCAAATTAAGACATGCTATTTCTAAATGTTTTATTTCCATTAGCCTCTAGAGGGAGAATCTTATTGCTTGCACCATATTTACAACACCCACTACTAATACATTCTCAATTTTTACTTGCTGTATAATATTTTCTGTGCCATCTATAAAAACACTTAATTCTCATTTGGTGAACCCCCAAACCTTCAAGTCCAGAATTAACAAGTTGCCTCTTTCCTCCTTGTTGACACCCACGGTACGATAGTATTTAGGCTGTAAGCCCTTGTGGTGTGTTGTTGAAATAATATATATATATATATATATATATATATATATATATATATATATATATATATATATATATATATATATATATATATATATATAAACATTTCAACTGGCCTTGGATTTGGGTTCTAGTTTCCAAAAGTCTTACCATCGATACCTCTCTATTGGTGAATTTCCTTAATGAAAATTCAATAAAAAGGTGTACATAATATAATGTAGACTCTAGGCATGTACATAATACATACATAAATGAATACTGTTTTTTTAAATAATTTTGCAGTCACAAATAAGTACTTATGTATGTACATATTCATTCCCAGTGATTCGTTTAACGTCGTTTCACTTAATGTCGCGATTGTGAAGTTTCTAACTAGGAGGTTAAGCGGGGATTTGCTGTAATTCTATCTCATATAATTTATTTTCTCTACCTCTAGCATTTGTATGAAGTACATTAAATTAGGATGGCTCAAACATGAATTTAGCTTAAAATATTTTTTCTCTATGCCACAATTTGTAAATTTTAAAAAACTGTGGCTATCTAGTTTTTCAATGTCTCTAAATATAATTCATATCTTATGATCAACCTGTAAACCTGTAACACATGCGAGAGTTTGAAACTGCCAATAGCATTTACCATGTCTTTAAAAACCTACATATGTTCAAGTATTTCTTTTTGTTGAACTTATTTCGTATATGTTAAGGTTTGTTTTGTTAGATTTTCTTATTTTTTACAGTGGAAAATCAAGTGAAAAATCAGTTCCAGTTATTGTGAAATCCTTGCCAAAAAATTTGGGAAGAAGAAAAACTTTTAGATCCATTGATTTTTTCGAAAATGAAATCATCTTTTATCAACAGGTATGAAAGCGAATTGTTTTAGTTTCTATTGCTGGCATTTGTATGTTTTTTTATAATTTAATGACAACAAAAATGTTGTAAAAAAAGATATTTTTTTTCTTTAAATGGTTTTCAATTAAAATTTTGTTGTTTATATTTATTAAAACTGAATTTTCAGAGGTGTTAATTGTGACCGGTCATTAGTCAAACTAGTTAGGCTAATCCAAAGTGTCAGGCCATTCTGACAATTATATATTGTCAGATATATATATATATATATATATATATATATATATATATATATATATATATATATATATATATATATATATATATATATATATATATATATATATTCTGAAAGATTTCCGCAGTATTTAATGTGAGACATACTTGGTTCTCGGGTTGAACTACGTCCAGAATTTATTAAAACTCGACGTTTCGGCTCCTGTTTTGGAGCCATTTTCAAGAAGTAAAGGACATATGTAAGGACACTCTAAGACCTCAATCTGCCTACTCCTTAGAGCGGTGGACGAAGGTGGGTTGGGTTGTTGTAGCTCGATTACGGGGCCTCAATCTGCCTACTCCCCAAATCTCGCCGGAGATCATCTGTGAGGTCTCAGTGTTGTCAACCCTAGGATCAACCCTAACTCAGATCTCTCTGAGGCCTAGGGTTGAACACACTGAGACCTCACAGACGATCTCCGGCGAGATTTGGGGAGTAGGCAGATTGAGGCCCCGTAATCGAGCTACAACAACCCAACCTACCTTTGTCCACTGCTCTAAGGAGTAGGTAGATTGAGGCCTTAAAGTGTCCTACATATTTCCTTCACCTCTTGAAAATGGCTCCAAAACAGGAGCTGAAACGTCGAGTTTTAATAAATTCTGGACGCGGTTCAACCCGAGAACCAAGTATGTCTCATATACATACATACACATATATATATATATATATATATATATATATATATATATATATATATATATATATATATATATATATATATATATATATATCGTTAGAAATAGGAATAAAAAATAAATGGACAGGTCCAGTTCTGTGTAGTTCGTTGTTGGAATTGTTATCTTCATGATCAGTGCTCCTTTCTTAGAAAGAATAGTTGATAACAACATCCAGTGTTTTCAATAGCATGTAATGGAATTTTAAATACAGGTTTACCCACATGTGAACTTAGTAACATAAGAACTCGTTAGGGTGTTGTTCTCACCTTTACTTTGAAGCATTATGTTTAAAACACGACTCCAGGGATCCATCTGATTTTCCTCTTAGGTGTAACTCAAAAAGTGCTCGCTGGGGACATGGAGGTTTTTGCATTAAAAGGCCAGATACTGTTTAAGATAATTACTTACATTTTTGTGAATACAGATCAAACTAATTCATTGCAGGATCTAAATATAGTCAGTGTAAACTAGAATTTAGTAATCGTTCCGTGCATTTAAAATGCATTTTAATGCTCTTAAACTTTCTATCTTGTCTTCACCCTAAATTTTAGCAGTTTTATTTTTAGACCACCTACACTTGACATAGATTAAAACTAATTTCATTATTTATAGGTATGGACAGCACTCGATAATTTCCAAACCAAAAAACAGATTGACAACCCATTTAAAAGCATACCACTGTAAGTTTTACTTATATTCACTAGCACATTTTTGTTTTTTAAATACAAAGACAGTTGACAAACAAGCCGAACGTAGATTTATTTATGTAAATGACGAACTCACCAGATTTAATCAAGATCTTTTTACGAAAATTTCGATAATTCAAGAAGAATCACAGCTATAAGTATGCATATTGTATGAATGGAAAATGTTATTTAAACACTGTATACTATGGGAATATGTGGCATTGCACATAAACTTCTATCTAGTTATCTATTTGGCAGAAGGCAAACAAAAGTTGTGAATAGTAAAAGAAGCACCTCAAAAATTGTAAAAACAGGTGTCCCACAGGGATCTGTACTTGGACCAATTTTGTATTTGTTATATGTACAGAATCTACCATTAGCAAAATTGAAGGCTACATACATAACTTTCGCAGATGACACAGTGCTGTTGTATTCGCATGACTCCCAGAATTCATTGGAAAAAATAGACAATGATGATTTGGATACATATTACAGGTGGTTATTAAGTAATGACTTGAAAATAAACTTAGATAAAACAGTGTACATAATGTGTGCACAAAAAGGTAAATACATAAAAGATATGGATATGAACAATCAAAAAATTAAACACCCAATACACCCACACACACGCAAAATGGCTGCATACAGATACTTAATAAATAGAATGCTAAACGTGCCACTCATAATGACGAACGAGAAACGGAATACATAAAAGATATGAATATTGATATAAACAATCTAAAAATTGCACATGTAAATAACTATAAGTACCTTCGATTAACAATAGACAATAAGTTGAATTTTGGCAAACACTTAAATGATGTAAGGAAAAAAATATCTAGTCTGACAGGAGCCTTTAGAAGGTGTGAATATTATTTAACAGAGAGATTGCAGAGACTAATATATAATTCATTAATAGAACCACATATTAGATATATGATGGTGGTTTGGGCTTCAGCGCCAAAGGTGAAATTACCACAATTGCAGAGAACATAAAACCGGGTACTAAAAGTATTATATAGACTAAACTGGTTTTATCCCCCTAAATGCTTGTATAAAACACTAAACTTTTTGGTAATTCATAACCTTATAAAGCTGGAACAAGGTAAATTAATGTATAAAATATGAAATAATAAGATAAAAACTAACATTAAAGTGGCAAGGAGTGGTGAAGTGTATATGTATTCAACAAGGCAACAGGCAGACCTTTGTAGTGGCATCAAGAACAAATATAAAACTCAAGAGTGTGATTACGAGGAGCATATGATCATTTAAGACTTCCAGAAGAACTCAGAAACATACATCAGATGCAAAGATTCCCAATTAACCTAAAAAATAGTTTCCAGTTACAGAGTATATAGTTTCTAAAGTGCCTACTTTAACATTGTTATAGTTTTAGGTTTAGGTAAGTTAACCTCAAAATCATATGTAACTTTATATTATTAATGTAGAACTTGTTACCAGCGCAAATGTGCTGTTTTGAGTTCGTAAATAAAGAATATCATATATATATATATATATATATATATATATATATATATATATATATATATCTATATATATATATATATATATAATAATAATAATTTATTGAACAATATACATTTTCCTTACAAAACAACTTACAAGATTAATCAAGAGCCTGGTTGTTCAATAACGTTAAAAGTCACAAGTCACCTAAGTCGAAGACTTGTTGGTGATACTAGTAACATCATTCTCTCTAAAAAATAAGCTAGTGCACACACTCTGACATTGTAAAGAAATACACACAAAAACCGCAGACGAAATTCAGGCATTCGTGGAAAATATAAAAAAGTATAATTATCCTTTTTCGATTATAGACAAGATTTTATTCCCAAATGTTTTAAGCCACACTATGGGTGACCTACACACCCTTACACATGCGCGGGCCCACAGGTCAGATGCCAGGCACAAGAAGCACAAAATATAAAGGAAAGACCACTACACCAGCATATTGCCTTCTATGATCCTGTGGATTACTTCAAGATCTACTCCAACTATCCATTTTTTTTAACCGATTTTAAAATCTCTAAGTCTATACAGCTGGTGAATTTTGGCTGGTATAGAATTATATATTCTTACACAAAGGTAAGCATAGGAATGCTGTGCAATAGTCTTCTTAGCTCTTTCCGTTCTAGATGCGTGTGCGCAGTGTCTCGTATTATAGGTGTGACTCGACTCCTTCAATTCACATCAATGAATATGCTGATATACAGCAGCTTTAAAATAGAAAAGCTGCCCAATACCCAGCAGGTTTTGTCTTAGCTTATAAGAAATCAGTAGCATATGTGTGTTTTTTACCACAAATCACCTTTATGAGACAATTTTGAGCAATCTGTAATTGAGATATATGGCACCTTGCAGCACCACCCCAAGCTATTATAGCAGAGCGTAAGTGACTCTCCACTAAAGAATAATATAGAGTCCTCAGGTATTTGATGTGTAGCATCTCTTTCAATACCCTAAATTTTACCATTATAGAGCAAATCTTTTTAGTTACATTTAAAATATACGGAGTCCCAATAGGCAACCAGTGCACATTTGTAGCAACATTTGGAAGACCCCCAATCCGAGGGAAACAACCAAAAAAGCTACAGAGGCAAATAAATCACCTGCGTGAACATCCAGAGCCCAGGAAGTTATATTAACTAAAACAGGATTGATAACACGGCATTTATGTACTATACAAGGAGAAAGGTTTAAGGGCAAAGCCGCAAGGAGACAACCGCAAACACGTGTTTCAGGCTAATTAGCCATCATCAGTACGGTATAGCCAGGTGAAGATGGTAACACTCTGGATGAAGATGGAAAAATATACGGAGTCCCAAGAGGCAACCAGTGCACAATTGCAGCAACATTTGGAAGACCCTCAATCTGAGGGAAACAACCAAAAAAGCTACGGAGGCAAAGAAATGTTGCTGCAATTGTGCACTGGTTGCCTGTTGGGACTCCGTATATTTTTCCATCTTCATCCAGAGTGTTACCATCTTCACCTGGCTATACCGTACTGATGATGGCTAATTAGCCTGAAACACGTGTTTGCGGTTGTCTCCTTGCGGCTTTGCCCTTAAACCTTTCTCCTTGTATAGTACATAAATGCCGTGTTATCAATCCTGTTTTCGTTTATATATATATATATATATATATATATATATATATATATATATATATATATATGTTGTGCTGGGAAATTGCACAATATAAACTATTCGTACATCAGATTGTAAATAAAGGAGTAAACATAAATTTCACTATAAAACAAAAAGAAAACCTTTACGGTAATTTAAGTTGATGACGTTAAATTCCAATTATTTGTTAAATTATATAAATGCTTAGACATAGGCATATTGGGGGGTTGTCTTAGCAATATTATTAGTAAAACTGGACCACAGGTCAGCAGTAAGTGCAATACTTACAGTTTACACGTGATGTATGTGGGTTTTTGCAAATTATGTCCATTTCCATATCACTCGACATTTTCTTCACACTACAGGTTCTCTATTATTGTTAGTCAGTGCTACTTAGCAATGAGCAATGATAGATAGAAAAAGCCATGGTTCATTAAAACGATCAATAATAACAATTTTAAGATTTATAACCTTAAAAATTTGGAATATTATCTCAATAAAAAGGTTAATTAACCCACATATCTAAATGTATATGTTTAGCTTAAACATGTCAGTAAAACCAAAGAATTATGCTCAAAAAGATACTTACCTACCTACAATTTAGAATAAGATGTAATGAAAACACTCTATATATACTATATAAGAAGGTGTGTTTCAAAACCAAAGGACTAAGGTTTGTCAAAACAAACGTGTTTATGTTGAGAGAGTTTAAATTAATATTACAGCATTAATAGTGTTTTCATTGTAAAATTTGTGTTATTGTTGTATATAGAATTAGTGTGGTTAGGCCAAATGTCATTTAATATTAGGGAATTAATTATAGGGTAGATAATTCTAACTTACCAGGCTTTTAAAATATGGACACCTGTCAAAAGGTGATAATTAATTGAAGACAGCCTGCCATGAAAACTGGAAATCAGGGGTTCAAGATTACTTGTAGAGGACTTCCGCTTGAGATAAGGATATTGTTTTTTGATAGGACGCGAAAAACAGGCGTCAGTATTCCATCCAGAAAGAATTTGAAGATTATTAAAATAATTGTGTATAATCATTAGGCAATTGACCTAAAAGCAACAGAAATGAAGTAAATCAATGTTCCAAAGTAAAAATGCATTAGGAAATATAATGGTATAAAGAACAATCACTTCCAAGCTTACCTAGGAATCATCCATGGAAATCAGGTATCGAAAATCAATCAATTACTGTTTAAATTAAATCAAAGGGAAGAAACTTCGATAATACAGACAAGCTAAACTGTCAAACACTTGTCTAATAATAATTATATTGGTGGGGAAAAGAGAGATTATTTAACTTTGAACAGAAATCAACATTATATTCTAACGCTAGTTAAAAAGCGGAATCATAGATGGCGCTAAGTGTTTCAGTGTTTGAAATTATAAAACTATTTAAATCATTTTGTAAAACAGTCGACCCAAGAAACCAGTTTAGACGATCAAATTAAAATTAAACTAATTTTAGCATTAAAATTGTTCTTAAAATTTAAAATTTCTAGAAGGATCCGTATAAGATATCATTTAAAATCATTAAGAATAAATCCATGGATTAAATTTTTTTTTTTCAAGTTTAAATATATGGGATATATTTCTTTAAGCCAAACAAACATAATTAAAAATTTTAAGTTACGTATAGCAGGCTATTCTTCTCTAAATTCATATAGAACCGACCTACTAAGAGAGAGTTTATATAAGGAAAGAAACAGAGCCAGGGGCAACAAACAAATAACAAGGTAAATTTATTTGGTAGTGTTTCTGAACTAAAGGCAAGTCTAGCTACATCATATTGCTCTATTGACTAACAGTTGAATGACGATATTGGTAGAGAGCATGCAACCAACACTACACTGCAATAACAGGTGGTGAATCCACTTTATAATTCAACATATATGGGCATTGATTAAATAATTAAATATAACCACAATCATAAAGCATTTATTGAGTAAGCACACCGAAAATCACAAATACATACATAAAATTTGCATAAGTATACATCAAACATTGTGTGTAAATTGTATAAATAAAATCAATATCTAATTACAATATATAAAGGTAAAATCATTATAAATTGTCCCAGAACATTAGATGGTTTCTTTCACAAATAAAATTATTAATATAATTATAAAGAATTTACAATTAAAATTATATAAATCTAAATACAATACCAATATAATTGTCATTCCCATAATTAATATAATTGTCGCCATAAAATTAATATATATATATATATATATATATATATATATATATATATATATATATATATATATATATATATATATATATATATATATATAAACATATAAAAATTCAAACTGACCTTGGATATGGGTGCTAGGAGGCCTAGTTCACTCTCATTCTAAGACATTTTTTCAAAATAGAAAAGTCGAGATCTCCTCATTAGTGAATTTTTTTTAAAGAAAATTCACTAAAATCAAAGTGGAATTTTTGATGTTTATGGTTTGACTAGATTCAAAATCGATATCTAGATGTTTATTGAAATGCAGATTTTCTTTTTAAAACAAATATTATTTTGATTTAAGGTTGTTAGCGGCACACATTGACAAAGAAAACGATTTTATAGCATTGGAAGACTTGAGTTACAAAAAGTATGGTCAGGTAAGAAGAGCTAGTGGATTAGATTACCAGCATACCTGTTTGATTTTGAAGCTCTTTGCAAGACTTCATGGACTCTGTTTGGCATTTAAAGACCAAGAACCTGAGGCCTTTGAAAAAGCAGCATGTGCACTAAAAGTAAGTGTATTTATTTGCTCTCATGTTTGTCTTGCTGTCTTTAAGATAAGACTGTCACCTTAAGATTACATCCAAAAGTGATTTGTTAATCTTAAAGGATGTTCATCATCTATCATTAATGGTTGTAGTTTTAAAAATGTATGAGGTAAGCACCAAAATCCAGGGTATCGCCACAGTATAAGAAGATCAGCATTGAAACTTATAGGGCGGCACTTTGATGTTGCCAGAATGGAAAATTTGACCTTGCCCACATTGCAGATTAACCGGCCAGGGTGGGACTTGACATACAGTTATGCCGTTCTCGAATCACAAGCATCCTCGTTGATTTTATCACCAGAACCATATAATCTTTCTTAAAGCAATGCTCTTATTAATTTGTATACAGCAAAATGTTATGTAATTAAAGCAACAATTAAATATAGTCTAAAATATAGTGTTGATAGAAGCAATATAACTAAGATAGATTAGATACTTGTGGATAGCATCTCACATTGAGACATGTTAAAGTATATTGAATTATTTGCCAAAATTTATAAGTTTTCGTCCACAGGGTTCCCACTCATGTGAAAAACCTGGAAAACCGGGAAGAGTCAAGGAATTTATAGATGAAAAATTTTTGTCAGGGAAATCAGGGAAAATGCGAAAATTGTCTAAAAGTCATGGAATTTTTGTCCCTTTTAGGGAAAAATTATTTGTTTCCTTTTTATGATAAATAACTGTAACAATGTGTTTGCTTTTTGTGTAATTCTGAACCATTCATTTAATGATTTCTTTTTCCACAAAACCAAAATAATTGTTTTGTTTTTAATTTTGCGTTCAATGGTCTCTTTGTATTTGCAATGGAGAAGTGTGCTTTTTGCCATGACGTGAAGACCTACCATATTCTGCAGTAGTGTGTTACACATGTTGGGGGCAAATTGTAAGACATCAAAGTCAGGGAAATAGATTTTGGCATGTCAGGGAAAGGTCAGGGAAATTGATATGCTGTTTTTAGTGGGAACCCTGGTCTAGCAAGTGCAGCAATTGTGGCGTTTTTCCATAAAATTAACTCAATCTATAAAATACGAGTTAAAAAATGTCTGAAAGTGAAGAGAAATTCACAAGTTACATCACTTTGAATAAGAATTTATCTCTGATAAATTACATGAGAAGACATCTAGGCGGTCTTGTAGCACAGAATAATCATAGCACTTCTGGTAAATTGGAGATGATCACAGCAATCGAGTACGAGCAGTCGGGAGATAGAATGTGACTGGAAAACGAGGCACATTAAAATGAAGTTGCTGAGGCAGATTTGGGCAGTCAAACATAGAATTAACCAATTTGCATAAAAATATAACGAGACTGCACTGCCTATGCACCACCAGATTCTGCAGATTAAAGCGAAGAAGTAAACTTTCCTGAGGAAAACCAATAGATGGATATTGACCATCCTTTCGAAGGGCTAAAAAATTTTAGAAATTTTCTCTGCACCGATTCTAGACTTGCTACATAAATCTCATCAGTAGGAGCCCACACAACTGAACCTAATTCGAGTCGCGATCTAACCAGACAATGAAAGAGCAGAGAGGGTGTCAGTCAGTGAGAAATTTTTGCTGTTCCTTATCAGAAACCTAAGAGCTTTGTAAGCAGAACAGAGAGTTTGCTCATAGTGTAGTGTAAAAGATAGGATACCATCAAAAACAATTCCAAGGTCCCTAACTGTCCTAGGGCGACCAACTGAAAGCATCGTATGTTGTATCTGAAAGTAATTGGGTGCTTATTTTGAGTAAAGGACATTACAAAACACTTAGAAACATTCATAGAAAGACCAATCTAACAACAGCACTCATCAAGGATCTGAAGACACTTCTGGAGCTGCAGCAGTTGTCAATACTCGAAATACTTGCAAAAATCTTAATGTCATCTGCATACATGAAAAAGGAACATGTAAACCATGTTTAATTGGGTGGATAAATATATTAAACAGTAATGGACAGAATATGGAACCCTGAGGCACTCCCGAAGTTATGTTATAGGTGTTAGATTTGAAGTCCCTGATCTCAACAAACTGCCGCCTACCATCCAAGAAAGATCTGAATAGGACAAGCAAGCCATCGTAGAATCTGATAGCCCTCATTCTGTCAATTAGAACAGAATGAGTTAGACAATAGAAGGCCTTAGATAGGTCAGTATACACAACCTCAACCTGTAAAAAGCGGTCGAGAGTGGATGCAATGAACTGCATAACATCAACTAAATTCGTCACAGTCGATCTCCCTGGAATGAAATCATGAGAGTCTGTTTTTGATGTGAAACAATATTCACTGAAAAACAGCAGGCCTAAAAAATCTTACAGAAGACACATAGTATGGCTACTGGTCGATCGTTTCATGGATCACCATCATCCCCGCCTTGAAGACAGGGAAAACTCGTGACAGCTTCCAAATCACAAGGAATGTTCCAGATGTAAGAATTAATTTTAAAAAAAAGCATGTAAGCAGTCGCGCACCAAAAAGCCAGGAACTAGAATAGGTCCACTGGACATGTTAGCCTTCATTCTCTTAGTAGCTGTAATGATTTCATCATCTGTAAAGTCATCAACGAAAAACACTGTGATGTAACTTGAAGCCAGGCTGGCGGCTGTAGGTGAAGAGATGGAGGTGAAACCAGAACACTCTATGAAATAATAAGCAAAACTGTCAAGTGCTTGTTGCTGGTTAGATGAATTCTCAATAGAAAAGTTTTGACGGCGCCTAGAAGAACTTTTTAGGATTAGACCTCAACTCGCTTTCAACTCTCTGGAAGTAGTTTACTTGAGAAAGATAAATGCCTCGCCTAAGTTTTCGTCTGAGCTCCCTAAATTTATTTAGAAGCTCCACATTTCCAGACATGTTATACTTGCACCACAATGAATATTTATATTTAATACTAAGGTTAATTTCTTTAGAAAACCAATTGGGATACCGTTTACATGATCTTGGAGCAGTCATGGGAACATACAGATCAAACAAGCCGTAAATTCTGGAATAGAGAAAGTCAAACATAGAATCAACATCCTAAAGCCCATCCATATCATCCAAGCACAGTGTTACTAACAGAGGAAGAGGCCACTGAACCTCTGACCAGAAACTTTATGATCAGGGGATGATGACCATCCGGCATCACAGGCGAATCAGGAGCCTCGTCCATCAATCACGGATCTGTAAACAAAACCATGTCAAGAATCCTATTGTTAATATTCTCAACCTGATTAAATTGCCCAAGAAGTAGTAGATTCCAAAAATTTTGAAAAGCAGACACATGAGTGGAGGGGTTGTCCCAACAACAAGAAGCATATTCAGGCATGTTAAGAGTCCCGAACTAAGAATGTCTCACGACCATATTTAGAGCATCAAACAAGAGGCAGTATTCATTAATTGAGGTATTATTGGGAGGTGTATAAACAACAAAAACATTAAGCGACACCTGATGATCAGAGACTCTGACCCCCACAATAAATATTAGAAAGAGCATCCAACCTGCCACAGTCCCTCCGAATATCAAGGCGACAAGTAGCAAAGCACAGCAAGCAGAACACCACTTCCCTTAGTCTTGCAAGAGGAAGAAAAATCCCTATCTGATCTATAGACAGTATATTGATCGTCAAACAGTTCAGCACTATAAATATCACCATCCAGCCAAGTCTCTGTGAAAGCAAGACAGTCAAGAGGGTGTGCCTGTGAGCAAACAAAAGAGTAAACATAATTAGTTCGTATCCGGAGACATTCTGATAAAATATGTTAAATTGCTTTTTTGCTGAACAGGCGAAAGAGGAAAGTTCATCACTGATAGAAAGAGAAGAAAGTGCACAAGTTGATTGCTATTGAATAGCAAGTATATCGGCCCTAACAGATTGTAGGTTCTGCCTGTATACTGTACACTCATGGTCTCAGGCAGCATGGTCACTAGCAATGCTTGTATTAACTTTAGCAGCATTTACACAGTTAATACGAGAGAGAGAGAGAGAGAGAGAGAGAGAGAGAGAGATGTGGAAGTGCAGCTATTCACAAGATGTTTTACTGCACATCTATGACATACAGTCTTTCCATTCCAGTTATTGGATGTATGATGAAATCCAAAGCATCTAAAACAATGGATAATATCAATGGAATCATACACGGAGCAGTGATTATATCCAACAAAAAGTTGGCCCATGTTCAAGGCACAATTATAGGAGGTGTTATCCAACTGCAAGATGGCATGATACACATTGTTATTTTTCTTTAAGTGACTAAAAGGATCAACTTTATATCTGCATTGCCGAAGACACTGGTGTTCTGCAGCTTAAGAAGTTGAAACAGTTCGTCTTCCTCCAATCTCTAGGAGAGACTGACAATACGAATACGTGGATGCAGATTGCAATATGTGAATTTCTACTGAAATGATGTTATAAGTGCATTGTTGTTAGGGGGAACTATATTGAAACAAAATTTAATTGTGAGTCTATCCTATAGTCAGGCCGAGAAATTTTGGCACTTAACTCGAAAGTGTAATTAATACTCTTTAAAAAAATCAATAAATATGTACTTTTGCAAACAATAAAGGTCTTCTGGGCATTTAGACAGGGCTTTCCATTAATTTCCTTAGAAAAAACATAATTTATAAAGTTAAATTGTGTGAAACGATTTTATAGTTGGCTATTTTTAGGAAACATACTTTGCAGAAAAATACAGAAAATGGTATTCAAATTTTCAACAAAGGTTATGTAATATCACCAGAGATGCTGTGGCAAAAGAATTACCTGAAAAGTATTTGCAGAAAGTCGAACAACTTTTTAATAAAGACTTTTTTGGGTAAGCTTTCGCTCAATGATTTGATGTCTTTCTTTCATTTCTTCTTTTGTAGAATGTTATGTAAGCAAAGTGAAGTTAGAGGTCCATTTTCTGTAATAACACATGGTGATGCATGGTTGCCGAATTTCTTGATCAAATATGGTGATGATAATGTGCCACTGGATGTTACTATGATTGATTTTCAATTAACCAGGTTAAATTTATTTATTTATTATTATTTTTATCAAACGTTTTTAATTAGTTTTACAGATATCTTGTTACTTTTTTTCGATAATGAGGTGTTATTACTCTTTCTAAGGTGTATTGATTCAAAGTGTTTATCCGTGATCGATGTCTTGAGGTGGTCTTCACATGGATCTAAATCTGGACGATAGTTAGGCAGGCTAAGAGTGATATTCACCTCACAGACCCTAGCATAGTTTACCTAGCAGATCCAGCAACACATCCATGGCGGCTGTTGGGGTTGAAGTCATGGTCCCTCTGATGCCCAGGCAAGCCATCCTTTGGATCTTGCCTAGTTTTTGTTTGGCACTGGATTGTGTCACCTTAGGCCACCAGACCAGTGCCGTTTATGTTAACGCTGGTCTGACCACCCTTGTATACAGTCAGTGGGCCATACTAGGTGTTATTCCCCCCTTTTTCCATATAGCCGCCTTGACCAACCGTCCACCTTTCCACCACTTTCAGTGCTGTCTTCATGCACTCCCACACTGACTGTGTAACCTTTCCTCGTACTATGATGACACTGTCGTCCGCATAGCCCTGTACCTCATACCCCCCTCCCAAGAGCCTCCCTAGCAGGCCGTCTACGACTAGGCACCAGAAACAGTGTAGCAATTTTATTTTTATTTGTTTTTAGATATACAACATTGTCAAATGACCTAACATTCTTCCTGTATGTTTGTACAGAGAATGAACTAAGAGAAAAACACTGGGACGATTTAATAAAATATTACCATGAAAGTGTATGTGAAACTTTATCAAACTTAGGATCAGATCCTAAAATTATTACATTGGAAGCTCTACAAGCTGATATAAGTAAAAGTGGATTTTTTGGGATAGGCATGGCAATAGAAGCGGTTGTTATGAGTTTGTTGGATGAAAATCAAGTCGCCGATTTGGATAAAATTGAGGTAAGGAAACGATTTTTTTTGCATACACTGTTTTTGTAATATTTAAGAGAGAAAGGGACAATTTTTGAATCTCGTTCCATTTGAAAAAATTTCGTTATGATTAAAAATACGATTGGGGATCTTTTAACCTGCCAGGAAAAGAGACAAAAAACATTAGATGATCAAATTGATTTATCCATGATTTAACATAGTCATGACACTCTAGATTGAAATTTAAAATATTATTTATTTTTTAAGCGAAAATGTAAAAAGTTGACATATGACATGTCATTGTATTCAGAATGTTAATTTCTATCAAATAAACCAAAAAAATACTAGAGGTCCAATTTAAGTCACCGAAAATAACTGAATACGTCAATCAATCTGGATTTATGTCATATACTAACATACCAAATTCATTTGGCATTCACAGGAAGCTGTCTAGAAGCAGCAGAACAAAAAAGTATGATACCCAAACGTCTATGTATATGAGACCAGTAAATAAAAAATACATAATCTCAGTTATAAAAAACCTTAAAACATATGCGTCACCAGGCTATGATGGAATAAAACCAATCTACATAAAAAAATTGGCCCATATACTGGCACCGACAATAGTAAAATTGGTAAATCAGCACATCAAAGATGGACACTTCCCTGAAGAACTCAAAATAGCTAGAAACACACAAATTTTTAAAGAAGGAACTTATGCCAAATAACTACAGGTTCATACCTAACCTCACGGTATTTAGCAAGATTTTTGAGAAAGTTATACATACAAGACTAACAGACTACATAGAAAGTATTGGACTCATAACAAACTGTCAACATGGTTTCCAAAAACAAAAATCTACAACAACTGCAATGTTAAACTTAATGAACTATCTGCACAGTGCTTTGGACAGAGGGGAATGCATAACAGGTCTAATCCTGGATTACCGTAAAGCCTTTGACACTATAGACATTGAAATAATGAATGCTAAACTTGAAAATATGGCAATAACAGGGAACATGTTGAAGCTGCTAAAAAGTTATCTACAAAATAGAAAGCACCACACACAAATAGGAGATGTGAAAAGTGAACGAACTCACATGACCTGTGGCGTTCCTCAAGGGTCCATTCTAGGACCATACCTGTATATACTATACATAAACAAACTGAGCCTATACAAATTGAATGGGAAACAAATGATCTATGCAGATGACTTGGCAATTTTATATGAAAATGTGGACGACAAGAAAACCAAAGCTGAGATAAATAAAGATCTAGAACTACTAATGAGATGGACAAACACAAATCGTCTAACTATAAATGAAAAGAAATGCTACTTAATCCACATACAGAAAACCACTAAACGACACCAAATGAATATTACAATTAAAGGAAGAACCATAAAAGAAGTAGACAGTGTAAAATATCTAGGCCCAAAACATTGATAAAAACTTAAAATGGACTAAACACATAAATGAGCTAAAATTGGAGATATCATATATACCAATGGCTTATAAAATCAAAAACTGTCTCCCAAAATCACAGAAGATAGTGTTGTATGAGGCATATATAAAAAGTAAATTGATGTACATGATTCCTTTCTGGGGAACTGGCAATAAAACAGATATATCTAGCATACAAAGGATACAAAATAAAATCCTAAAATTAATATATGATCTGAGTTATTGGACCCCAACAAATGAAGTTTTCAGAAAAACTAAGCAATTAGACATTACAGAACTAACAAATTATGAAACAATGAAAATCATCCACAAACTAAGACAGGGAGAAATAAATGAACCAGAACTGCAAATGAGACACAGCAACGAAGTACATAGTTATGGTACAAGGAGACGTTTAGACATAAGAACAGAGGCTGCAAGAACAAACACAGGACAAAAAAGGATACTATTTAATGGTGTAAAACTATAGAATGAAATACCTGAAGAAATGAAAAGATTAAAAACAAACAAATGGAAAAGTGAGGCAAAGAAGTACTTGCTGAACAAGAGAACACTATGATGATAAAGACATTAATGTAGTATTGAAAACTAGTTCCCAATTACACATGTTAAATTTGTGTTTTTATTTATTATGTTGTCAGACATAACCCTTAAAGGGTTTTTATTATGTATTATTGAACTAAATAATAAAAAAAAATTATCTCAAAAAATAAAAAAGTTATTGGGGTGAGCCGCTTTTGAAAAACACCCGGTATATTGATGTGTCCTCAAGCTTTTATTACAGCTGATAAATGTTATTACATAAGATTTTTTTGCAGGGCGAGGATGAAGTTGCACTTGAGTCAGTTTGGATTGTTAAACCTTTTCAGAGCCCAGAAAAAAGGAAAAGATTGGCCGATACAATTAAACACGCAGTGGACAGGGCTTTTATATGATTACATAATTTTCTTATAGCTAATAAACAATAGAATCAATATTGTTTAGGTATAATAAGTCCTTGAATAAAATATATGGAAGTTAGTAACCTTAGAGAGAATTTTTACTACATACAGACTTGGAGACTACTTCTCTGGCTTCACTGTTGGTTTTCATTTTTGTAGGCGAAGGACGTAGCCAGCACGTAAGCTAACTGGAGCATATAATAACTATGATAACATTTACAACAATAAAATAACTAAACAATAACAGTATAAAAGCAGTCTCTATACAACGAAAATATTGACATACATCAACTCATTATCTTATTACAACTTTTTTGAAAGAATTGTTAAATTTATTTTCTTCGACTTATTTAACTAGAAAGAATAATATCCAAGAAAGGGGAATTCATTAAATCAGTTTGCTCGTTTAAAACAAGATAGCTATTGTCGTGTGTGTGCTTTTTGACTTCTAAAGCTTAAAAAAAGTCTAGTTTACGTTTGTCATTATAAAAATGTTGTGGTTGTATGCGGTTATTTACTGTAGGTCTATGTTCGGTATCAATAATATGTTTTGCAAATGTAGATTTGCCAGGGTGATTATTTCTAAATGCAGAAATATGTTCTTTGTATCGGGTGTTAAAATTTCTAGATGTTTGACCTATGTAGATTGCGTGTATACTAGCTAATTTATAAACTCCAGCTTTTGTCAGGAAACAAGATTTTTCTTTTGCGTTAAATAGTAAATCACGCGTCGTGTTGTAAGATTTCAAAGCTACCTTTGTATTTGTACAGGTATTTAAAATCTTTGAAATGTTTTCTGAAATGGTTCCAAAATAAGTTATCGAAATGTATCTGTTGTCTTCTTTGTCTCTAATATTTGGATAAATTAAATTAATCGCTAATTTGTATTATTTTCTCTCGATCATTTTATCTATTATTTTAACAGAGTAGCCATTGTTAAATGCTGTTTGCTTAGTTATTGAAATTTCTTTTTCAACATTGTTTTATGACATAGGTATTGAAAATGCACGATGTATCATAGAATGGTAGGCTGACAACTTTTGTGAAAAGGGGTGACGTGAATCGTATGGTATGGTTGTGTCAGTGTAAGTTGGTTTCCTATATATTGAAAAGTCAAATGAATTATTTTCTAACTTTCTAATTGTTAAGTCTAAAAAATTTATACAACTGTTAGTTTCTTCTTCCAAAGTAAACTTAATATTTGTGTGAAAGTTATTAATAAAATTTAAAAATTCATTTAATTCTGTATGACTACCTTGAAAACATGCTAAAATATCATCTACGTATCTGTACCAAAAGACAATATTATGTGAAAGTTCTGATGTTAAAATTTGGTTTTCTAAGTTTTCCATAAATATGTTGGCTAATAAAGATGACAACGGACTACCCATAGGTAGGCCTTCATTTTGCATATAAATTTTATTATTAAATTTAAAATGGTTTTGTTTTATATATTCCTTAAAAAGATTCATTATTTCTTGTCTTTTTATGACATTTACGTTCTTTTCTATTAAAACGTTTTCTAATAGAGGTAAACATTCCCTAGGGGGTATCTTAGAATACATGCTACAAACATCAAATGAGACTAATTTACTATTTGTGGGAATAATTAAGTTATTTAATTTTTGTGTAAGTTCATAAGAATTCTTAACTGAATATTTTGGAAAATAATTGTATTCTCTAATAATTGAAACCAGTTTGCTTAGTATCTTATGATTAGGTGTATTAACATAGCTAACTACTGGCCTCACCGGTATATTTGGCTTATGAATTTTCAGGTGGCCATACATTTTTGGTGGTTGTGGGCTTTTATAAAAAAGATATTTCTTTTCTTGTTGACTAAACAGAGACACATTTTTAAGTTAATTTTTTAGTTTTGTTTGAAATGCGTTTGTTGGGTCTCTTAATTTCTGTTAAATTTTCTGTAGTAATAAAATCATTAATTTTAATGTTATATGCGTCCCTACTTATACCTACAGTTGTATTTCCTTTATCGCTTTAGTAAAAACTAGATCATTGTCTAATATTTTATGTTGAACAGATTTTAAAATTTGAGTTTCGTTAATTTGACGTTTGTCATATTTTGAAGTTAAATATCTTAAAAATTCACATATTTGTAATCTTTCATATTGTAATACAGATCTGGAAGCAATTTCGGATTCAGAAGCTAATATCTCTTTAATTTTGTTTGTAAATTTAAATTTTGGGCAGTATTTATATCCTTTATTTAGAAAAGAAATTTCTTCAGTTGTAAAAATTGTATCGCTTAAGTTTTCAAATCTTTTGTAGAACTTATGTGTTTGTGGGGGAGGTCTTTCTCGATTATGTAAATGTTGTGTGCTTTCTAGGTTTCTAATTTTGTTTGTCTGTGTTAAGCGTTTTTTAAATTACAGTTCACTAACTAAAATATGTATTTGGTCATCTAATATATCAAATTCTACTGGATGTAATTTATAAGTAAGTTCTGAATGTATTACCTTGATAAAAAGAAGCAAACTATCACGAATTGAAAACCATTTCCTGGATTCTTCTTTCAGCCAGATGAAACTGGCTTTTCTAATAGCAATTTTTGATTGATTTGATGTTGCAGTAGTTGTTATGATTACGTACTTCGGGATGACCTTCTTTCTTATGCACTCTTGGTTAAACCATGCATTCTGGAAAGCGTTCATCTAGTTGATTTTCAATTTTCTATACAAATGGGCAAGCTCTTCGATAGAAGACCTCTTCAATTCATTGATTGTTGTTGCCCTTACTTGGTGAAACTGGTCCATACTACATACAGACTTGGAGACTACTTCTCTGGCTTCACTGTTGGTTTTCGTTTTTGTAGGTGAAGGACGTAGCCAGCGCGTAAGCTAACTGCAGCAAGTGGCCCTTATGAATTCTGGATGTTCTTCAACGTTTCTGTGACTAGTTTCGCTGCTTGACAGCATTCTCAGGCAGATAAAAATTGAATTAGTAGGAAGTCATGACAATTACAAATAAAGATCTGTTACTATGTTATGATATGATGTTTTGATCAAAAAAATTATCAAATTGAAAATAAAATGAAACACAGATGACAGATGAGGCTTTCAAAATGTCTACGTGATGTATGTCAATATTTAACATAAAAATAGAACTAGCCTATAATAACTATGATAACAGTTACAACAATAAAAGAACTAAACAATAACAGTATAAAAGCAGTCTCTATAGTTTTGTATTTTCCTACGAATTTTGTCTTATTTATATCATAATACAAATGAGAAATGAGAATAAAAGGAATGACCTTTGTTCATGTAGGGTTCCAGAAGTTTTACCACTACATCACCTGATAACCCTAGACTACGACCATTATTTATGTTTTTGTTGTCACACAGAACAAATAGTTTTATTCCAAATCGATGTCTTTTGGTCTTTTATATATTGTTTAAAAATCAGTTGATCTTTGAACAAAACCATGCTTTCATCGATGACAATACCCAGACAGCACAGACACATTCTGAGAATATACCAGGAATGTTTGGAAATAATATTCAAACATCCCCAGAACATTCTCACAAGGTACAATATATATATTCCTAGAACATTCTATGAACATGACAATTGGACAGATTCTGTTATACTAATAAGGTTTTCAGAATGTTATTTAGGATATTCTTAGAAGCTCCCAATATGTTCTGAAAATGTCCCACAAACATTCAATGAATCTTCTCCAAATGTTCATACATATACTCATGGGAACATTGCGTTTTTAAAAAAGATATACAGGGTGTTCCGTATAAGAACCAACACAGAGCAGGTGCATGTAAGCCAACCTAATATATGGTTATTTAATGCCACTTCCCACACAACACACAACTAAACTCAAGTTCAGATACTTAATAAGTCAACAATTCGAGTATTGCACATTTATTCAGATTAAGTATGTACTTATTACAAATACAAAGAAATGTCTGAATAAAATATTAACAAAACAACTAAAATTTCAATAACAGAAAAATAAAATAAATAAAGATACAGTTCTTGGAGTTGCCAGAAAATTTAATAACCTAAAGTTTTCGAGATGAATATCCGCGGTTACCCCACTGAAGTAACTTGAAATTTGGCTAGACTATTGATCCTACAGGCTTTCAGTGTGGCATTAAAGGAATTGGATTACATAATAGTACTTACACCTTTATAGAATACAACTAAATTGGACAGAACATGACACAAAATCACACTCACTTGCACTTACACAAAACTACAACTGAAAGTCATCGATCAGACTTTTTCACCCTTCCCTTGTATGGTTGCTTTCTGTTCTGCTCTCCCGGACTTGATTTTGACTTCTAAAGTGATTTCAATATCCTGGTACCCGATGTTTGTCACCAACAGCTTGGATATTCTGGTTGTGAAGGCATACTGTGGCAAAAGTGATTGCGTATCTGATAAATTGCAAGTTTTATTATACATTAATCTTCCTACCATTATTTCAGGTCCACATTTTCTGCAATTTATAGTGATAGTTCTCACAGCATTAACTTCTTCCACAGGAGTAAAAAGACTGATATCTTTCTTAGGCAATTCCATAGATTTGCAGTATTCTTGCACTTTTGATTGCATAATATCAGTTTCGCTAATAATCCTTTGTTGTACTTGCTTGTCGTAAAGGCCCAGAATTAATTTATCTTTGATCATTAAATCTGCTTATGGATTTTTATAATTATACAGATACATCCATAAGTAGCAGGTTGCTTCTTAAGTTCCTTTGCAAAAGAGTAAATGGTCTGGTTTTCTTTTTGATAGATGTTATAAAATTTTAACGTTTACATATTAATATTTGTCTTTGGCTTCATCAAAACAACCGAGAACACCTATTTGTCTTATCTACTAACAATATAACAGAATTTTTTAATTATATATTATACAATGTAGGTGTACCTAATTCGTAAGATGATCCAGTCTCAAGCAAAATTGGCGAACCCTTCATCAGTGTCAACTACAGGAGATGCTTTAAAACTTCTTTCTTTACTGGGTCCGTTTTAGTTCTAGTTGCTTCTGTACTCTGGATCTATGTTTGCAATTACACACTGTTCTCCGTGTTCACGTCACATGATTATTTTTAAGTAATTATATTAGAATATAACCTTATACAACATTGACCACAGACCATTCATGTTGACATTAATTTCCATTTACGTCTATCTGCCATCTTTCCTTCTCCGCGGCATGGACATGCGCTCTATGCCTAAAGAAGGGAGTGCCTAAATATACAATTTTCGGATGTGTATAACATAGAACAAGTAACGGAATCAAATATGCAAAATAGTTACTATTATAATTCTCACCACTATACCGTAATCATCATCTATCATTTTCGTTACATTTTAAAGTTATATAATATTATAAGGACATTTCAAGCACATTCTAAGCGAATTTTCGGAATAATCTATTCAAATATTCTCAGTATATTGATGAAGAATGTTATTAGGATGTGATTGAATGAAGGTACTCAGAATATTCAAGATGGAAGTTTGAAATTCCATAAATATTATTAGAACATTCCGAAACAAATTTTCTGAAAAAAGAATATTCTCACATTGTGAGAACATGCTGGGGATATCTTGTGCTGTATGGGTATTCTCAAAAGGATAAAACTGATTTTTTAATTTGTTTTGTACCATATCCAGAATGCGTTCTATTTTATATAAACGGTTACTTGTCACTGCCTGTTCATTATTGCAAAAATGCAAGTACCTCAATATTTGAATATAACATTGTTTTGCGGACCGAAGGTGTTCCAATCTAATCATCTGTCAGCTAGTACTGCTTTAGATCAGACTTCTTTACATCTCTTCTCTTAATACCAGGAAAGCCTCTGGCCTTGACAAGGTCCCAGCAATTGTTCTCAAAAAATGCGCACCAGAACTTGCTCCTGTCCTGACTCGTCTGTTTCAGACATCTTACAATAGAGTCATATTCCCTAGTAACTGGAAAACTGCTCGAGTACAACCCGTCCCCAAGCAACGATCGAAAGCTCTTCCTAGCAACTACAGGCCTATTTCTCTCCTTTCGGTCATCTCTAAAGTGACGGAAAAGTATATAAACCCCGAATTACTAAAATTTCTTGAAAAACATAGTCTAATCCACGATAGGCAGTATGGATTCCGTCAGCGCAGATCAACTGCCGACCTCCTTTCCTTTGTCACCCATTCTTGGAACAAGTCTATGGAACTACACGGTGAATCCCAGATTGTCGCTCTAGACATATCCAAAGCATTCAACCAGGTCTGGCACGCAGCGCTACTTAATAAACTACCGGCCTATGGCCTACCACCAAAACTCTGCACGTGGGCAGCAAATTTCCTCTCCAACCGGAGCATTTCTGTTGTCGTGGATGGCCATTCCTCTAAACTGTATCCAATTAATGCAGGAGTTCCTCAAGGTTCAGCTTTAGCCCCTACTTTGTTTCTTCTCCACATCAATGACCTTCTCTCTAGCACATCCAACCCAGTTCACAGTTACGCGGACGACAGCACCCTCCACTCCAATATACAATACACTAAGCCTGTCTCTTTAGCCCAACTAGATGAGGATCACAGACTCATGGAGGGTTCTATCTCCGCGGATCTCCAAAAAATATTAGACTGGGGAAGTAGAAATCTTGTACAATTCAACCCCACCAAATCACAGTCTTGCTTTCTTTCTCATAAGAGATACACCAGCCCTAGACCCATCACAATAAACAACCAAGTTATTCAAAGTAATGAGTCCTTTTCACTTGTTGGCATCTCTGTGGATCGAAATCTCAATTGCCACCAACATGTCACATCAATTGCAGAAGCGGCTGCTAAGAAATTAGGTTTCCTCTTCCGTGCTCGCAAATATTTTTCACCAGCTAATCTCTATACTTTATATACTTCACAAATAAGACCAAACCTCGAATACTGCTCCCACATCTGGGGTGCTGCTGCCGCTTCTACACTCTCTATCCTGGACTCCATTCAAAAGAGAGCTATACGTCTCATTGGTGACCCTACCCTTACCCAAAGGCTGCCATCCCTTTCCCACCGACGTGCCGTTGGTGACCTCTCTCTCTCTTTTATAGATATCTGCATGGGCACTGCTCAGAGGAGCTTTATTCCATAGTTCCTCCACCTGCTGCCCCCAACAGATCTACCAGGGGAACAGAGCGAATGCACCCTTTTACTGTCCAGGTCACCAGACATAGAACATCTTGTTATGCCCGCTCTTTTGTCCCGAGGACTTCCAAGTTGTGGAACTCCTTGCCGGCACATGTTTTTCCTTCTCCCCCGAACCTCCAAACCTTCAAGTCCAGAATTAACAAGTTGCCTCTTTCCTCCTTGTCGACACCCACGGTACGATAGTATTTAGGCTGTAAGCCCTCGTGGTGTGTTGTTGAAATTAAAAAATAAAAAACGAGGGATTAGCATCGTAAGTGCTATAAAAACGTAAAGCTCTTGTATATCGATATTTTTCCAATTTTGAGCATTTTGTTGTTGAGCCAAAAGGTTAGTTTCCTCCACAATCACGTTGGCTATTTCTTCAGAGAACAAGTTCAAAAAATACTCTACCTCTCGGGTTACATTTATTATGTTTTCATTCTGTATCCCACTGTTACTGTTGTCAAACTGGTGGATTGTAGTGACGAAGTCATGTGAATCCCACTCTTGAAGAATTTGGGAAGGGTGATCAGATTCGTTCAAATTTGTATCAGTGTGTTCTTCGGTGAACCAATTATTTTCTACAATTTCTTAATCTTCTCCAGACCTCAAATTTGCTTTACTTTCACTTTAAGAGTCTGGAGCAGATTCACTTCCACTGTCTATAAATGGTTCTTCCTCATTATCGTACAATTCACTACTATCCAATACATTTAAAATGCTGTTCACTTCATATTCATCTAAAGGCGCAAGTATTGTTCTTACATGATGTTTATAAGATGCATCCTACACTATCGAATAAACAGCTTTATGGAGAAATAAGGACCAAATATAATTTGCTTTTGAGGCAGTCGAGAGCTAAGGCGGCAACTGAAGCTATCCAAAAGTCTGACAATAAATCAAAAACAATTTGTCAAATTATAAATCGTGAAACAGGTAGAAGTAAGATCTTGAATTCTGAAACTAATATATCAGCAAATACATTCAATGAATTTTTTACATCCTATGCAGAGAGGTTGGTGAATAATGCAGTGGGGAATAAATTGAATTCCCCAGAATCTTATTTCTCTGGAATTCAAAGTCCAGCGAACTCTTTTTTCATGAAACCAGTTGTTGAGGAGGATGTCAGGAATGCTATCAATAAACTTAAAAATACAAAGTCAAAGGATATATTTGGTATGGACTCGTATGTCATTAAGAGGTCTGGGGATTTTATTGCTCTGCCACTGACACATATCTTTAATCTCTGCATTACGCAGGGTTGTTTCCCTGAGTTGATGAAGTGTGTGAAGGTACTTGCGTTTTTCAAGAAGGGGGACTGCAACGATCCTGGCAATTTTAGGCAGGTTTCGGTTTTGCCGATACTCTCAAAAATCTTCGAATTCCTTATTTTCCAACAACTTTATAGTTACTTTGAAGATAACCATTTATCCTATGAACATCAGTATGGTTTCCGCAAGAGATGCAGCACCATGGATGCGATATCGTATCTTCTAGAGATCGTAAATTGTGCTTTTGAACAGAGAAAACAGTGCTGTGCAGTTTTTGCAGACTTAACAAAGGCATTTGATTGTGTCTCGCACGAAATATGTTTGACAAAGTTGAGTCATTATGGTATTAGGGGAGCCTGTCTGGAGTTGCTGCGGTCATACCTTAATAATAGATCACAGAGAGTTTTTCATGGTGGAAAATACAGTGAAGTGGGATACATACGTAGAGGGGTGCCTCAGGGTTCTGTACTAGGGCCACTTCTCTTTCTCATATATATAAATGATCTTCCTCCTAAGATTCCGGATGACATCCAACAGAACAGGATAGCAACAGCCCTCTTTGCAGATGACACAACTTTTATTATCACTGGTAATGCTGGTAGTGATTTCAATAAGACTGTGGACAATGTTCTTCGTGAGGCGACAGCTTGGTTTAATGATAATGAACTGTTCCTCAATGAGGATAAGACAGCTTTAATCAGTTTTCATGCCAGGGTCACTTCTGATGAGTCGAACACTGCTAGGAATTTTCTTGGTCTCAACATTGATCCTGCTCTTGTATGGAGGAGCCAAATAGACTCGTTGGCTGGTAGACTAGCCTCATTAGTGTATGCAGCGCGTAAGATTTCTGCAATGGCTGGACCTGAGGCAGCTTTGATCACCTATTATGGGTTGTTTTACTCACGTCTGAATTACTGTTTGCTTGCATGGGGAAATGCAGCGAGTGTGCACTTGGATTGACTCTTTGTGTTGCAGAAAGCAGCTGTCAGATGTATTGTCGGGGCCGGTTACTGTGCTCACTGTAAACCCATCTTTCAGGAACTTGACATAATGTCACTATACTCACTGGTGGTTTACAGACAATTGTTGGTGGTGAGAGAGAACAGAAGTTTTGACACACATGCTGAAGTGCATAGTTTAAACACCAGACATAAAGATAATTTAATCCAACCGAGGCATCGGATAAATAAAACAAACGGTTAGGGTCGACTTTTTCAATGCACTCTCAAGGTGGTTGAAAAATAAACCTATTAATAAATTCCGAACAATTATTAGAGATTTTTTAATACATTCTTGTCTATACAGAACAGATGAATATTTTAATGTAGTGCCCCAGTTGAGATTCTCGATGGCCAGGTGATCCACTGTTTTAGTGATATTGTGTGTTTTGGATGTGTATGTATTTTTGTTAATTTTTAATTTCACATTTACATGTACTTTATGTATAATTTTTTATCTTGACTGGCCAATTTCATTTTTTGTGTGATCTTGTGGCTAGCAAAGTTATTCTATTATATTCTAACCCACAGTAATTTACGTCTTCCGTTTTAGGTTTTTAGCCCTTTCAGAGCTTTGCGAAGGGCCAGTGTGCTCTTGAGACGACATTTTAACGCAGATTGGCGCCAAATCGGCTAAAAGGCAAGCGTCAGATATTCTAATCACCTGACTTTCCCACGTTGCCGGCTGTCATAAATGTTCGTCAGTGCCGATAGTGTTGGGCACCCATTTGTCAAACACACAGAATGAAACGGTTCGTCGGTTGTCTCTGGGCCAAATCAAACATTTATAGGTGCCCGACTCGAAAAGGCGGATGTCCAGAAAACAAACTAGCATCTGACGAATACATCCGCCACCCGTCTATCTGTCAAAAATCTTAATGACGGATATATTAGTCAGCTGCACTGAAAGGTTTAAAAGGGCTCTTCTGGGCATAAAATAAATCACTGGTATTTAAAAGATACTGATGAAAATTCAGATAGGTATGCAATAAAATCAACAATTATATTTTATAACTTTTATTTTATCACACAAGTCAAATTCTTGGGTGGAATGTACTCGTCCAAAAGAGATTCAAATTGATCTATAGGACAGATACTGTCACAAGCTGGCATCTTCAAAACGGATGGCTCATTTGTGGTACCATCATAGTACAATATCTGAAAAATAAATTTGGTCACTTACAAAGTGAATTAATCAATTCGTCTTTCTATTTCTACGTTATCAGCAAACATTTATTTCCCTGTTATCGCTGACTGACTAATTTTTATCGAAAAATAGCTTTTGCTTGGTTATCCTGCTTTCAAAAATTCACTGTTTTATCATTATTAAATTGTTGGTTACAAGCTTTGACAGCTTGTTTATGAAACATCTCAGCTGTTACCACAAAAACTAAATTGGTAGATGCCGTAGAGAAAGTAAAGGAATTTAGATAATTAGGAAGACTGTTGTTAAACAACGCAAGAATATATGATACAGTATAGCGTGAATTAATGTGAGCAATGGGAATTTCTGTATTATTTCAACATGGCCATACTGCTGTGAAAGTTCTGTCGGGTGTTTTTCGATATATATCATAACTTGTCATTCTGCATTATGTTATTGTCCATCTTTGGGATCCTTCACATCTAAAAAAAATTTCTGGAGAAGAAACAAGTCAAGCAAAAAGGCCATTTTAAAAGCATTCATATTTTTTTTATTATTTCTTTTGAGTGACATTGCTCAAATTTTTACAATAAAAATAATCTGACAGTATTTTTACTTAAATTATAATGTGTAATTGTGTGTAATAATTTCCATGATTAATATAACATTCTTTAGCTAATATTAATGAATTAAGATTTCTTCTGCCCTTTTAAAATCACAGTCCGCCCTTTTAAATACTTTTTTTGTAATTTTTACTCTAAATAAATAGACAATTTTTTTTGGTCTGAGATAAATCTAAAGTATGGTTATGTTTTGGGTCTTTCAAGTTTAAATAATATATTAAAGTAAAAACAAGGAGCATTAGGCTCCAATTCACTTATTTGGAATTGGGCATGTATCTGAAATAAATGAATTAACCTATCTGGCCAGACTGATTGTTATTTTTTTATTTTTAAGGATTCGTACATATGATATTTTTGAAATTCATTACTTAGTAATTGAATCATTTTCAACTTGGTATTCAACATTTATATCACTGTGTGTCCTAGATAAGTAACAAAAACTATTGTTGTGTTTTACTCTTGCTCATTATCTAATTAAATATCCTAACCAAGTTTTTTTCCTAGCTCAACCACTATAATTATATTGTTATTTAGATACGTAATTAATATTTATTTATAGCAAGCCCCAGAATTTTGCACTGAAGGTCTGAAAAATATTACATATATAAAAAACTACCCTAGAAAGAGCAAGTCTCCCCCTTTAATTAACCCTTTACTTTTCTCAAGTGTAACATCATTTTCTTTAACTAGTTGACTAACCATAGAAACTAACAGTTATTGGAGAGAGGTTCTAGATCTCATGATCAGCTCAAGGCTATTGAGCACCAAAATCGTCAAATGGAGGGTGTCGTCTGAACCTTCATGTTCAGACCATGCCCATATCCTTTTTGAGATTGAAACCGGTACTAGACCTGTGGTGGAGTATCGTGACCCGAGGACGGATTTGGAGAGCTAAAAGCACTCCCTCGCTGCCCGACTTGTGTCCGCTATCCCCACAGTAAGGGATTGTGAAGATATTGAGATTGCAGCTGAACAAGTAAGGGATGCAGTTGTCTCAGAGTATCACGAAAACTGTCCACTAAAGACAAAAAAAGACAGTCGAGGGTCCACTCTGTGGAACAAAAGCCTCGAAAAACTACGAAGAGAAGTGCGACATCTCTTCATACGTGCTAAGACAACAGGCAACTGGGAACAATATAAATCCGCTCTAACACATTATAACAAGGAGATAAGGAACACAAAGAGGGAGTGCTAGAGGAGGTTCTGCGGGGACATTACCAATTTGCCCAGTAGCGCCAGGATACACAGGATGCTCTCATGTGACCCTGTCTAGGAACTGGGATCGATAAAACGACCAAATTTACAGATTCACGGAAATAAACAGAGCTCTTAGCACACACACACTTCCCAGATTGTCTGATCCTGAGTAATAAAGATGTCCCGCCGGCAGGGAGTTGATATAAACGCCCTCAAAGGGAAGACTGGTGGGTTGCTCAGAAAATAATTACAGCCTCGGTGGTGAAGTGTGCTGTGAAGCATTTCCAGCCATTCAAGGTGCCAGAGGAAGATGGGGTGATTCGGGTCCTACTACAGAATGGATTGGAAGCTCTTCCTCATCAGGCTGTATAGAGCCAGTCTGGCTTGGAACTATATTCCATCCAGCTGGACGGTGATTAGGGGGGTATATATTTCCAAAGTGGGACGTAATGACCTACCCAAATCTCTGAGACCTCGCAGTGTTACTTCATTCCTCCT
This sequence comes from Tillus elongatus, assembly GCA_964006375.1. Lineage (NCBI taxonomy): Eukaryota > Metazoa > Arthropoda > Insecta > Coleoptera > Cleridae > Tillus > Tillus elongatus. The sequence continues at coordinate 135,528,228 of OZ023267.1, forward strand.
GAAGGGACTGGAAAAATACTATATGGGCACATTAGGGAAAATATATTAAACAATAACCCCTCAATGCCTACCAAACTGGAAAATCTACTGAGTTAGCACTCAATAACCTCATTGAGAAAATCACACACTCCCTGGATAACGGGGAGGTAGCGGTGGCTGTGTTTCTCGACATCGAAGGAGCATTTAACAATGCACTACCTAACTCTCTCTACGAAGACGCTATCGCTAGAGGGGTGGAACCTACCATTTGTGGCTGGATCCGTAGCATGCTTCACAATCGGACTGTTATTACCTCGTTGCAGGGGGAGGTGGTCAGCTTCAGGACTGCATATTATCCCCTCTGCTTTGGTCCCTCTTTGTGGACGATTTGCTGGCTATCCTCAGGCTGTGGAAGGTTGAGGTCCAGGCGTATGCTCTAGTTATAATGGTTAGAGGTAAATCTAAAGAGGCAAGAGGTATTAAATGTAGTAAACGATTGGTGTCGGAGGGAACATGTGTCTGTGAACCCACGCAAAACCATCATTGTTCCATTTACCAGAAGAAGAAGGTTGGGCAAATTAACCCAACCTATTCTTGTGGGGGAAATGATTCCATTTATGGAAGAAGCGAAATATCTGGGGGTTACCCTAGATAAGAAGCTAAACTGGAATGTCCAGTAAGAGAATGTAATCCGCAGGGCCAAACTGTCCCTGTGGACATGCCGAAGAATCTGTGAAAATAACTGGGGAATAAGCCCCCAACAGATGTACTGGCTCTATGTAGTGGTTATCAGACCAATGATAAAATATGGAGCCTAAGGCACTTCGTGGTATCGCGAGGGTCAAACTGGCTTAGCTACGGAGACAATAAGTTTGTCTGATGATAACGGGCGCGATAAGCACCGCACCATCAGCCGCTCTAGAGGTCCTCCTAAACATTCCACCTCTTCACATTTGGTTGGAGAGGGAGGCTAAGTGGACAACGTACAGATTAAAACAAACGGCTGACAGCATGCCGAAGGAAATCAGCCTGGAAGGGTCCGGACTCGTCGATGACATTGAGTGTCATGAGGTTCTGGGAATGATCGCAGACTGGATGCCTACAAAGATTAGCAGAGATCTGTCTTTCAAGACCGTCTTTCTGGAAAGGGAGGACTGGGAACGAAACCAAATGACCCTATTGAGGGCCGATCTCTGCTGGTATACCGACGCCTCCAAAACCGATAGGGCAGGAGGCGGCGCATATGGGGGCAACACCGATGCTAGATTATCAACTAGCATCGGAAAATACGTAACCATACACCAGGTAGAAGTGTATGCCATCGAGATGTGTGCAAGGGACATTATACAAAACCAGTGTACACACAAATCGATAAAAATATACTCAGATAGCCAAGCTTCAATAAAGGCTCTTAGTTCCTACCATTGCAATCAAAAACGGTATGGAGCTGTAAATCTGCCCTCAACAAACTGGGCAGTTGCAATAAGGTGTCGCTGGTCTGGACACAGGGCCACTCGGACCATGATGGCACTGTAGCGGCCGAGGCGCTTGCCGCGGGTGGTGCCCAGGAGGACTTCATCGGACCAGAACCTGTGCTGGGGATATCATCGTGCACAGCGAAGCGCACCCTAAACACCTGGACAATCCAGCAATGACAAAATCTGCCAGGAATAGCTCACTCTAACGCCTTCATAAATGGCTTGTCATAGTCAGCTAAAAAACTTCTAGAGCTAAACAGACAACAACTGAGTACTCTAGTCGGCCTGTATACAGGACACTGCCGCTTGCGTCATCACATGCACCAAATTAGAGTCGGTCAGGAAACTGAGTGCCAGCTGTGTATGGAGAGTGACGAAACAGCAGAGCATGTGCTGTGTTCCTTTCCAGCCGCGGACAGGACAAGACACCTGCTCTTTGGCAAGACAAAGCTTGCTCCAGAAGATCTTGATCAACTTTCGTCCACAAAGATTATCAACCTCTGCAGGAGGCTGGCTTTGTTGGGCGAAATATAGACTATTAGGCGTGAGCCACAATAGACCTTGAGGTTATCGTGGAGGGACCGGTATGGCCTACTCACAATTTAACCTAACCATAGAAACACCAGAAAAAAAGACGCTACAAAATCTTGATTCAAAAGTGTACAATACTGACATAAATTCTAAATCTTCAACTCAATAATTAGCAGGTTTTCATTTAGATAATTATAAGGTAGTGAACTAAACTTTAAATAAAAAGGAGGGTGTTCATGGTACGATTTAAAAGCAATGACAATGTTAAAAAACAAGGACAGTCTTTAAAAAGCATTTGGTGGTACATACAGGTGTACGACTCAAAGAGGTTACATAAAGAAATGAATGCTGTGACATAATTTCTTTTTCTTTACCTTTATTCCATATGTGTTATTACAGTCATGTACTTCCAAGACGATTTGGGAGCCATATTTAGGCACATGAGGTTTGAAAACATCTAACAATATCAGTAGCTGTGCTAAATTATTTTCATGTGCTGAGTAAAGATAGATTTTATTCTCAGATGATAAATCTTCTATTTTCTTTGTTGTATCTTTAATAATTTTTTGAATTAGATAACCTAAAACAATATTTAATATTAACAAACCAATTATCTACCTTATATATAATAGATTTTACCTGATGCGAGTCTCCTCATATCAGTAGTTGCCATAATTACATCATACTCCTTCACTGCTATTTCTGTCATTAGGTCTGGATATACTTTATGTGTCCATTCTGGCAGAGAAAAACCTGATTCACCCTAAAAAATTAAAACAGTTGTACCACGAGGGAGATTAAAAAGTATTTAGTTTACAATAAAAAACACAATAGTTATATAAAACAAAATTTTAATTATTCAACATAATTTCGCCTAAGGATTGCACAGTTAATATTTAACAAAACTTTTATAAGCAATTCTAAAGGCTTTAAAAAAATTATTTATACAATATTATCTTTAGAGCGGAAGGGTACTGGGTTTGATCCCAGGGTTCTCCTTTCGCTTTTTCAGTACAAACTGTAACATTAACATCAACTGAGGTTCTGGCATTGTATTTGAGCAAGTTGAATGTCTGCACGTTCCGTCCTTCGGAGGGGGCGTAAAGCCGTCGGTCCCGCGTCCATGCGACTTTGAGCACGTTAAAGATCCCTACCCTCCTTACAGAAAGGCAGGGGTTCGACAAAATTTCCAGGATAGTGAGGTGAATCTGCTCCCTGGCGTCGGTGATTGGCCATAGTCGCGGAAATAGGTCAACGTTTAAGGAACAAAACAAATATTATCTTTAGAACGCTGGTAAATAAACAAGAAGTGACTAATCAGAGGAACACGTTTCGTCGTAAAAAAATCTGTCTTTTGCCGTTTTACGCACGAAAGACCTGTCTGAGGTGCTATTCAATCATTGTCCTGCCTGAACTGGTCTTCCTAACCTGCCATGACATCAGGTTGCCTAATTAAACGGGAAAAGAAGGAAATTTTCGGAACACAGCAAGTGTGTTATAGTAGTGAATTTTCATAAGAATTGTATACTATTATACGTCATTATACTAAAATTAATACTTTAAACTTATACAGACCTTGAAGATCGATTTTAGAGGTCCCAGTACGTTCACATTTGAAGAATTCTTTTGAAAGTGTTACCATCGATGGTCCCCTGTGGGTCCGGGAACTAACTAAAAGAATAGGCCCAAGGTAACTCCTGCCTGTCGTAAAAGGCGACTAATTGGAACCAAACACTGGCGGGGGGTCTTCTCCATGTGGGCCTGGAGGGGGGCGGATATCTCTGGGGAGTGATGTACACCCGGATTTTGAGGCCTCCACTCTGGGCTTAGAAATGGATGATTGCCCGCGCTTGGTTGTTACTCGGGAGCGGGGTTCCGGATGGGTGCCGCCTTGGGTTGAGTGCTGGCGGGTGTCGTGTGTCTAGACGGCTCGGAGCGGGTTGACAACTCTGATGAGTGGTAAACACCAGGAGTTTGGGGCGCCCACTATGTGCTTCGGAACGGACGGACGGCCTCGCTTGTGCGATGCTCGGGAGCGGGGCTCGATGGGATGTCGCCTTGAGTCTAGCACTGGTGGGTGTCGGGTCTAGACGAACCCGGAGGAGAGCTGAGATCTTTAGGGGTGGAATAAAACTAAGGGTTGAGGCCTCTTCTGTGAGCTTGGGAACGGACAAACGACCTCCCTTGGATGCTGCTCGGATGCAGGACTTCATGATACTGCACTGAGTCAAACACTGACGGATGTCTGATCCAGACGAACTCGGAGAGAGGTTATCTCTCTTTGAGCTTTGAGACGGGCAAGCGACTTCGCTCAGATGGCAGTAAATCTGTCAAACAAAGTTTCACCTCGCAGGTGTCGTCTCCTGTCGGAAGCGCGATTTGTTGGGTGAAATTTAAGCTAACGTTGGCAGGGGTTGGACCTGGACGAACCCGGAGGTGGCTGGGGTCTCTAGACATGGATTACCCCTGGAGACTTGGGCCTACTCTGTGAGCATCAATACAGGCTAACGACCCTGCCTGGATGCTGCTCGAGGGCGGGACATCATGATACTGCCTCGAGTCAATGAAACACTGGCGGGGGTCTGGTGCAGGTGAGGCTGGGGGGAGGCAGACATGTCTGGGGAGTGATATGCACCCCGAGTTTGGCGCCTCCACTGTGGCCTCAGAGATTGACCTCGCTTGCTTGTTACTCGGGAGCGGAGTTCCAGATGATACCGCCCTGGATTGAGCCCTGGCGTGTGTCGTGTGTCCAGACGTCCCGGGGGGCTCTGCTCTCTGATGAGTGGTAAACACCCGGAGTTTGGAGCCCATACTGTGTGCTACGAAACGCACGGACGGCCTCGCTGGGGTGATGCTCGGGAACGAGACTCGATGGGATGTTGCCTTGAGTCTTAACACTGTTAGGTGTCAAGTTTGGGAGAGCCTGAGGGGAGCTGAGATCTCTAGGGGTGGATTACAACTGGAGATTAGATGCTGCTCGAGAGCGGGACATCATGATAACGCCTCAAGGCAAACACTGACGGATGTCGGGTCCAGACGAACTCGGAGAGAGGTTATCTCTCTTTGAGCTTCGAAACGGGCAAGCGACTTTACTCAGATGGCAGTACACCTGCCAAACAAACTCTCACCCTCAAGAAAAGATCGACTCCCTCAGGGAGCTAGAATTGATGGGTAAAATCTAAAATAATTAGACGTGAGCCACAATAGACCAAAGGTCGCGGTGGAGGGACTGAAATAGCCCACTCACAATAAAATCTAATCTAATCTATCATCGATGTCTCTCTTATCAAAAAAAAATTGTGTTCTAACTCATTTTGAGAAAAATGCCCGAAAACCAAGTTTCTATGTAGTTAAAAAATTACATTTTGCTATATCTATAGATATTGTAAGTCTCTTCATTAAAGTTACAAAAGCTTTCCAGAAGGAAACTTAATTAATATTTAGGAAAGTAAAATATCTGCCAAATTATAAACGTAGCAGTTATGTTTCCTCATTAATCGCCTTAATGATTTCGTTTTAGCCAACCTAATCAAACCGGTTATTTCAATATCAACAATAACAAAATGTCTCCTGAAAATTATAATTTCAGACTCAGGTGACAAAGTTATTCAGGAGTTTTTAACGATTACGTTTCGTTACTGCTTTAATTATTCAAAATAAACCCGTAAGAGACTAAATTAAGAGCCCACAATCCAATATCTGTAAGGCAATTCATGTTTTAGTTTCGAAATTATTTTCTTGAAAAGTCGCTAAATATTCAGGTACCGTAAACCCCTTTACTGCATTTCTAATTTGTACGTTAAAATTCAATATATGTTTGCCATGGAAAACTACCTCGCATTATTACTGAACAAATATTTCCAGGAACAAAATAGGCATTTAAAATATACGCTAGGAATGTTCGAGAACAAAATATGGTGTCATTGATTGTTGTTGCCCTTACTTGGTGAAACTTGTCCATACTACATACAGACTTGGAGACTACTTCTCTGGCTTCACCAACACTGAAGCCAGAGAAGTAGTCTCCAAGTCTGTATGTAGTAAAATATGGTTTATCTGTAATTTTCTGGTGATCTCACCCAAGAGAGACCATTGAAAAGGTTGCAGAAAATTGGCGACAAAAACCTTCAACTGTGAACTCGGGAGGTGCGACGTCGTGATTTCACCACCGATTGGAGGTCTCGTTCTATCTCATTCGACGAATGGAGGCTAGAAAGAGCTCGCGCACAGCCAGCAACGGTCACAGTAAGAATTTTGCGTGCAGCGACTAACAATTTGCAGAACCCGAGACATTAGCGGAGACTCTCTGCTAAGCCTCCATAGAGTGAACACCGTCAGTTTTCGGTGGCTATTGAATTGTCTTAAAACGGGGTTGTAAAGTTCTTTCTGTTCCAGATCTGTCAACCTCCTAAAAAGTGCTGCTAATCTTAATAAATTTGACAATCCGATAGATAGCTATTTTAGGGTAGGGTGTTATAGGCAATTGTGACCTCACCATTGAGCAGATCTAGATCCACCTGAGGTCAATCACAATATACCATGGTTCTTGTACTTAAAGCTTTTCTTTGAAGGAGGTAACAAGTTTTAAACAAAAATGAGATCTTGTTCAAAACGTATGAAATCCGTACACCATTATTTCTCCCATGTCAACGTAAGAAACAAATTCGCTACGCAGCAAGTGCTTTATGGTAGCAAATTTTCGTTAAATGTTTAAAATATACATAACTCAATTTCCTATAAACCTAGAAAGTTGAGTTTTGGTATGTGGTAAGGTATTTACGAGGGCAACATACCAACCAAATTTCATCAAAATAACTTTGTAATTTTTTGAGTTGCAAATTTTTTTGTCGGTTTTTTTTTTTAGAAAAACTGGCCCGATAGGGCTGGATATGAACTCATCCAAGCCATTAATAAAAGAAAGACGCCGCGTTTCATCAAAATCGGTTAATAACTTTTTGAGTGATCGTGTGGATACACACACACAAATATATATATATATATATATATATATATATATATATATATATATATATATATATATATATATATATATATATATATATATATATATATATATATATATAAATTCAAACGGACCTTGATTTCGGGTTTTAGGGGCCCAAATTCGCGCTCATTTAAAAAAATGTTTGCAAAGTTTCACCATCAATACCTCTATTGGCGAATTTTTTTTTAAATAAAAATTCTCTAAAAAAACCATGCATTCATCGACCGGGAATCGATCTTGGGACCTTCTGCGTAGAAACAAGCACGCTACCACTGAGCTATCTAAGATACGTTAACTAACGTTTTGTTTACATGATACTTGACACCGGATATTTTATATTATATTAAAAGTAAACGTAACAATTGATTATATAATTGTCACGTGTAACACATTCAACGACTGTTTCAATCTTAGATGACGTCTTATGTTTAAGTTTAAAGAACAAAGAACACACTGTTTTAAAATCATTTTTATAGAGACTTGACCTAATTTTGTTTACATTTCCACTATATTATGCTACACTTTCAGTCTAAAATTGTATTTGGGGCCGTTCATCAAGCTACAAATATGGTGTATTTTAAAAATTGATTGAATCCCCCAGTTAAAAAACAACCAATTGGGTAATTTTTAATTTCACGTCTCTCATTTGCGATATGTGTGGCCGAGATTTCACGATTGTGGGTTCAGGTAATTTATTTTATGCCTGTTATGTATTTTGTTTGGTTACCGTTGACGTATTGTTTCTACCTATTTAAATCAATCTACGCATGGCTTGGTGGTTGGTTATGGTTAACTACTCTGTCTGCCAGGCATTGGACTTTAACTGTATGGTTCAAATGGGTTAGCATGAAGGACCAGAGGAACTGTTCTTTGTAGGTACAGATTTGTAATAACTACACGTGGTAAAACAATAACAATTTAATTCTACAATATTACTAATTTAAATACAAGTAAATGCGGGTGTTGTGACCCAATAACAATACAACAAAAGGTGACTTACAAAGGGAGACTGAGATGGGTAGGCTGATAGTTGCTGGCGTCGTCCTCGGGGGGTGGCCACGGTGATGCACTTGTCTAATTAGCAATGCGGATTCACAAGCACGTGGTGCTCTTCCGGCTACGGGTTCGTCGCTCGCTGCACGAGGGTTTCCTGCACGCGAGGCGCACGTACTGACTTCGGACCACGGATCCGTCGCTCATCGGGAGGTTGGTTCTCCTTACAATGAGGCTACGTACTGCTACAATGCCCCGGAAACTGTTTGGACTGGCGACTAATTATCGCCGGGACCCGGTCGGAACCACTCTGCTTACGGTCTTGACTGGTCGCCGGCACACGCAAAAGTGATGAAATGTTGAGCTCTCTTGTCGCTGCTGCGCTTGATTCGTGACGCTCGCTGATTTTTCATGACATTATTTTCTTGTCACAACAAATCTGATAACAAGTGACGCTGGCCGCCAACTCCCACTGGGATAGTCTCACTGAGGGTGGGGATTAAACGATACCAGGACACAACATTAACCACTAGTCGTTTCAACACATGTCTTCCAGATTTTATTTTGAATTTGGAAAAACTCTAAATATTGTGAACAAAATTACTTAAAATTCACAACATAGGTTTATTTACACAATTTCTAGCCACAATTAAAGTCTCATTCCACCTACTCTAGTACTTACAAAAGTATAGCGTTTTCAAACATGTTTTTGTATATTTTTGGGGGAAAAATGTACATTATAGCTGATTTACGAACTCGCCCGTGTCTTAATACAATGAAGATATGTGCCAAGTTTCGTTCAAATCATTTGAGTATTTTTTGAATTATCGCTCGAATACACACACACACGCGCATATATATATATATATATATATATATATATATATATATATATATATATATATATATATATATATATATATATATATATATATATATATATATATATGAGACATGCTTGGTTCTCGGGTTAAACCGCGTCCAGAATTTATGGAAACTCGACGTTTCGGCTCCTGTTTTGGAGCCATTTTCAAGAGATAAAGGAAATATGTAAGGACACTCTAAGGCCTCAATCTGCCTACTCCTTAGAGTGATGGACAAAGGTGGGTAAAGGAAATATGTAAGGACACTCTAAGGCCTCAATCTGCCTACTCCTTAGAGTGGTGGACAAAGGTGGGTAAAGGAAATATGTAAGGACACTCTAAGGCCTCAATCTGCCTACTCCTTAGAGTGATGGACAAAGGTGGGTAAAGGAAATATGTAAGGACACTCTAAGGCCTCAATCTGCCTACTCCTTAGAGTGGTGGACAAAGGTAGGTAAAGGAAATATGTAAGGACACTCTAAGGCCTCAATCTGCCTACTCCTTAGAGCGGTGGATAAAGGTAGGTTGGGTTGTTGTAGCTCGATTACGGGGCCTCAATCTGCCTACTCCCCAAATCTCGCCGGAGATCGTCTGTGAGGTCTCAGTGTGTTCAACCCTAGGCCTCAGAGAGATCTTACCCACCTTTGTCCATCACTCTAAGGAGTAGGCAGATTGAGGCCTTAGAGTGTCCTTACATATTTCCTTTATCTCTTGAAAATGGCTCCAAAACAGGAGCCGAAACGTCGAGTTTCCATAAATTCTGGACGCGGTTTAACCCGAGAACCAAGCATGTCTCACATTAAAGACCGCGGAAATCTTTCTGAACATATATATATATATATATATATATATATATATATATATATATATATATATATATATATATATATATATATATGCCCATTTTAGATGGAAACACCCCTGTAAATTTAATATTTATAATTCGAAAAACTATAAATGCTGTGAAAATTGTTCTCTATCTCATATGACCAAGGTCTACTAATGCAGTTTTTCTATGTCAAAGAATAGGAAAACGTGTTAGGGTCATTTTAGGAAGAAAATAAGTACGCCACTGCGTTCGGCATACCTCGAAATAGACATGTACCAAACTTAATCAAAAAAAAACTATTAACCATTTCAGAGAAGTTTGTGTGATCCTTCTTATATGGAAACACCCTCCAACTTTTATATTTATAACGCGCTTCTTTTTATCAAGAAGAAAGTTGGGCCGGATTCTTCTCAAACTGCACCTCAGCCAGGCCTTTTATGTCGTAAAACGGCAAATTGAAGGTCGCAGCTTTTGGCAGCCAAATTCACATGTGGCGCGAGACTCGTAATTTTAGAGGTTATTCGCCTTGCGAACTTTGCTATTCAACCTATGGGTAATTAAGAAAATGGTATTGGACTAAAAATCTGATTACCTCTGTTGTTAATCCAAAGTAAAGATTATATACATCTTCAAAAGTGGTTATATTATTCCCTGTATTTTTTGCAATGTATTTGAATATTTGATTGTATTGTTTGAATTTTTCCAACTGTTTTGGAGACTGTTTGTTTTCTTCGTATAGTTTCAGGTATCTGGGGCAGTTTCTTCCAAATAATATCTGAAAGATAATTATATTACATAAGCTGGCAAAAATTGAAAAACATATAAGTAGTCTAGAGTTTTTTTACAAATGATGACTTCTTGAAAACAATATTTCCAAATTGATTGACTGTACATTGTGCGATTGGAGGGGGCGTAAAGCCGTCGGTTAGGTGTTCCGTGCTATATTAAACACAACAACTAAAAATAATTTCAGGAACACGCTTAGAACTTCCCCTGTATAGATAAACTACAAGACAAATGTTGTGGTTTCAATCCTCAAAAATGTTACGGGACCTAAAGCGAATGGGGCGTACTGAGCTGGGTAGAAAATTAAAAGGAAATATAAATGCAAAATGTGAAAAAAGTAGCTTATAGAAGCCCAAAGGAAAAATAAACCCCTACCAACCGCACCTTCTCTTCAACCACCCCTCTAACCCCCTGTTTCTCCCTAAAAGAGTCCCATTTCCTCAACTAAAAAGCTAGAGGAGGGGAAAACCACATTCTAATGCACCCCCTCAGAAGTTATGATTAAGATTTATATGAAAAACGAGATACGCCCGGAGGTTAATATGGTCCTTGGTCGGGGATGGGGCAGTTGGTGAGTGGTCCTCTCTCTCTCTCTCTCTCTCTCTCTCTCTCTCTCTCTCTCTCTCTCTCTCTCTCTCTCTCTCTCTCTCTCTCTCCTGAATTTCAGCGGGGTATTGTGATGGAGTTTTCCCTTTGCGTAGCTTTTTAATGGAAAGAATTTGTGTCTTTCGGGAAGAAGCAGAATGCGGGTTAGAGGGGTGGTTGCGAATAGTACAGGCAATAGAGGAGCCCGTTACTCTTGTCCATAATGCACTAAACTACAGGGGTTATTTTTGTTTTGTTTTGATAGATAGGTTCAGAATGACGTACTGAATGTAAAAACACAAAATCCTTACAAATTAGGAGGGCGGAAGTGCCGCCATTTTGAGAAAAACCGTTTCGGCCTATATCTCCGCAACCGTGCACTTTAAGCCAAAAATGGTAATGACCTTTATTGTATATAATTGCATTTCTCATCTTTTTTGTAAAATAACTTTTTTGTATCACTCACCGTTTACAACATAGGACTATTAGCATTCATTTATTTACTTTTTTACCTATATCTTTGTTAATAATTGTTTAAGAAATAAAATGCTCATAACTTAACTTTTGAATCGACAAATTTCCTACAACTTTTACTCAAAACTTTTTTTTCTCAAATCAATATTTTCAAAGTTATAACGCGTTAAATGTTGCACTTTTCAATCCACAATTTTTTCTGGAAATATTTAAGTAAAATGAAGCACAATGACGGTTGAAGCTCAGACTTCAGGCTTTGTAAGACATTTATCTTGAGACATTTTCTTTCCATAGCTTATATTAGTTTCAGGTTCTTTGCGTAAATATTGCCAAATTTGACGTTTTAAATCACTTTGGCGTTTTGGGGAAAACCCCAATTTATTTTTCTTTAAATACCTATAACTTCTTCATGTTTTAACTTACAAAACTAAATTTTGGTAGGTAATGTACCTATTATGATATAAACCGGCGTACTAAATTTGGTTGCCCTTACTTTGTTATTTCCAGACATATGATTTTTTTTAAAGAAAACAAAAATTTCCGGGAAAACCTGTGCCGATTTTCCTGGCTAACGAACTTACCAAGCCACTTGCAAATGGAAGGTATTCACCAAATTTAATCAAAATCGGCCTATTATTTTTTGAGTTATCGTTGTGATATATATATATATATATATATATATATATATATATATATATATATATATATATATATATATATATATATATAAATTGAAACTGACCTCGGATATGTGTTCTAGGGGGCATAATTTACGCACATTTGAAAAAAATTCAAAAGTCAGGGTCTCCTCAGTGAATTTTTTAAAGCAAATTCACCAATATTAATTTGAGAAAAAAAAGGTTTAAGTAAAAGTTCTAGAAAATTTGTCGATTAAAAGTTAAGTTATAAGCATTTTATTTTTTAAACAATTATTAACAAAGATATAAGTAAAAAACTCTGGACGCAGCAAGTGCGTTATGGTAGTGAATTTTCATAAAACTATTTTTTAATAGCAATAATGTGTGTTTTTTTAAGAAAGCAGGCATCAAATTTGGTTACCAGTATAACCTATATAGTAAAAACAATGTGCCATGTTTCATCAAAATAACTTTATTGCTTGAAAATGTACAAAAATTTCCGAAAGTAAACTTAAAGTGTTCCCGAAAAAACTCGTTACTTGGTCAACCTTATAGGTTAATAGCAAATTGAGCTATTCAAATATTAAGCATTTGATCAAAATTCGCTACCATAACGCACTTACTGCGTCCAGAATTTTTTTTCTTACAAACATGCATTATATTTCGATGGAAAATGCAAAAATGCAATAAAATAAGGCGTGTTTGATTAAAAAAAAAAGAAAATTCGTATCACCAACGACTTATGGGCCACGCTGTGATTGTTTTAAGATGAAGCTCAAGACACCTTATAATTAATATATACATTTCTTTTTCATATCTTGTATAATAACAGATATATTGAGCTTTATTGATTTTTTTACGAAAATTCTACAAAAATTATATACCATTAAACGATAAACTCTGTAGCTAAGGCTACTGCCAAGCGTCTATTTGAAATGAATTTTCTGGAAACATTTTATTAAAATGAAGGACAATGACGGTTGAAACTAAGACTTCAGGGTTTGTAAAACGTCCTTCTTGAGTCATTTTATTTCCATAGACCGTATTAGATTCAAGTTCTTTTCCTAAATGTTGCTAATTTTGACGTTTAAATCGTAACTTTGACGTTTTGTGGAAAACCCCAATTTATTTTTCTTTAAATGCCTATAACTTTTTTGTCTTTTGACCTACAGAGCTAAATTTTGGTAGGTGGCTTACATATAAGGATGTAAATCTGTGTACCAAATTTGGTTGCCCTTACTTTGTTAATTCCGGAGATATAATTTTTTTTCGAAAGAAAACACAAAATTTTCCGGGAAAACCTGGACCGATTTTCCTGGCTAACGAACTTATCCAAGCCATTTGCAAAAGGAATTTTTTCACCAAATTTAATCAAAATCGGCCCATTATTTTTTGAGTTATCGGTGTGATACATATATATATATAAATATATATATATATATATATATATATATATATATATATATATATATATAAATATATATATATATATATATATATATATATATATATATATATATATATATATATATATATATATATATATATATATATATATATATATAAACATATAAAAATTTAAACTGACCCCGGATATGTGTTCTGGGGGGCCTAATTAGCGCTCATTTGAAGAAATTTTTTCAAAATTCAAAAGTCGGGATCTCCTCATTAGTGAATTTTTTTAAAGAAAATTCACTAAAAAGTAAATAAATGAATGCTAATAGTCCTATGTTGTAAACGGTGAGTGATACAAAAAAGTTATTTTACAAAAAAGATGAGAAATGCAATTATCTACAATAAAGGTCATTACCATTTTTGGCTTAAAGTGCACGGTTGCGGAGATATAGGCCGAAACGGTTTTTCTCAAAATGGCGGCACTTCCGTCCTCCTAATTTGTAAGGATTTTGTGTTTTTACATTCAGTACGTCATTCTGAACCTATCTATATAAAAAAAAATAACTCCTGTAGTTTAATGCAGAAACAAATTTTCTATTGCCTGTATTAGAAGGGAGGGAACGGTTGGCGTGATTTTTATTTCCTTGAGCTTCTATAAGCTGCTTTTTGCACAATTGCATTTATATTTCCTTTTACTTTTCTTCCCCGCCCAGCACCCCCTGTTATCGATCTGAATCCCGTAATTTTCTTGGGGGTTCAAACCACAATATTTCTCTTGTGGTTTGTGCATACAAGGGTAGTTCTATTCATGTTTCTGAAAAAAGTTTTCAGAAAGCTGGTAATGAGATCGTCTGCAAAATTACCCAAAAAGATGTCTACTCTCATTAAAAGACATGAGTTTGGTAATTCATTAATTCTTGTTGCCCTTACTTGGTGAAACTGTTCCATACTAAATATAAACTTAGAGACTATTTCTCTAGCTTCATTTGTGATAAATTATCCAGATTGATGTGGTGGAGGTATTTCATGACGTCAGTGATTGGCCATAATCGCGGAAATAAGCTAATAGTAAACAAAAGTACCATTTATGTAAATATTTAATCTTAATTACCTCATCGTTGTCCCTTGGTGAGTAAAAGTATGGTATTGGTTGCCATAATAAATTGTAGTTCCATATTTGTTTATTTTTTGGTGGAAACAGCCCAGCCAGAACTAATAGAACTGAAGCCTTCGTACGTTGGTAGTCCGTAGAGCGGGCTTTCACAGTATCTGGATGCAAAGTATCCCCTATGAAGTCGTCGTATCTTTGTCGTAAAGAGACACCAACATCATACATTTTCTTTTTACCCGCCTGTAATAATATTTAAATTATACAATGTACGAGTGGTGGTCCAAAATAATGGTACAAAGAACAGCAGTAGATTGTTGGCATCAAACTTATAAAAAGTGAAAATTAAAAGAGATACTGGATGTTGAAGTGAGAGATTGAATTCTGGTTTTCCTTGCTATCTAGAAATGTATTTGACTTGAAAATTGGAATAGATGATTTGTTCATGAGGATAAAAAAGAGTCAATTTGGCTCTAGGGCATAGATGGCGCTACTTGCGGTACACTTCAATTCCTTCAAATATCCATAATTTTTGTTAGCGTTGCTAGGAAACTTTTATTAGAAGATAGTAAGTAGGGAGAGATGAGGGCTTCTGGGACTTGGGACCACCCCATCTCCCCGTGGCTACTGCGCTTGCGTGTGACGTCACAGCGACGAAACAAAGATGATAAATGCATAGAGTGTGACAAGAGGTCTAACCTGAGATGGCGGCTGTTGGCATGGAAATAAGAAGAATTTGACGTCAAAGTGATAAAACAAAGATAGCGATTGTATAGAGTGTGACAAGAGATCTCGAATGTGATGACGTAATCCAAGATGGCGGAACTAGATTGGAAAATATGGAGAATTTAAAATGTAAAAGGGGATCTGACCTGACCATTATCTAAAAGAGGTTCCGACATTTTGATTGCACTGATAATATTTAAAAATGTGGCGGTTAGCACATGCGCACACCAACATTTTTATTTGTCAAGTTAGACGCCCATGTGTGGGCAACACCTCAGGTGTTGGTGTGGGGTATCACCGTACTGGTCAACCAACACAACCAACCAAGGTGTCAACAACAAACGGGACAAACAGAATAGACAGCTGTCTGGCAGGACAGACAGCTGTCTGACAGGACAGACATCCGTCTGACAGGACAGACAGCTGTCTAACTGGACAGACTAATAGGTGTTGGACAGCTGTTATCTTGTGTTTTCTCAACAAAAAAGATAGTGTTGAATGACACTAAATCCAACCACTTTCAGAATACGAGGCATGTCCGTAAAATAAGGTCCCCTTTTTTTTTCACAAAGAAAAACAAGTTTTTTTGCAATAAATTATACATCGTTGGAAAGCGCAGACTTTCTGCTATTTTTCTATATACTAATCCTAGTTGCGATCGATGCATATTAGCATGCGGTGTGGCATTTCTCTTATGCGTGTGTCATAGAACTTTCCCACCACGTCGCGCAGGTAGCGTACGACCTCTTACAACCACTTGTCGGTCTTAAAATTCGTTCCGCCCAGGTATGACTCCAACGCAGGAACGATATAATAATTACTTTGTATTAAGTCAGGGCTGTAAGGGGGGTGCGATTGTCAAACTAATTTTATAAGATGCAGCTAAGACACCATCCCCCCCCCCCTCTCCTCCACTTAGTTATCATGGGGGAGGCCAGGCTAGGACTATACAGACTAGCCTACAATGGTAGACTGAAGATCAACCCAGGCTTCAGGCGCCACTGCAAAATTCATGAGATCGTGAAGGAGCTCATGCTTGAAATGAGGTCAGACGTCCCGAGCCCGTGAATCTGCAGGGAAAACAATTTTACAGTGGAAATCCCCGACCGCGAGGCATGGCGGGAGGAGACGCCGGGCTTACCACAGGACGTGCTCGTCTGGTTCACAGACGGATTCAGCGGGGAGCGTGGGACGGGATTTATTCGGAAGGACCGAGGGTAAGTCATAGTATTTCCCTTGGAGCCCATGCGACGGTTTTTCAGGCCGAAATGTACGCCATCCTGCACTGTGTGCGGGAGAACAAGAGGAGGGGCTACACCAACAAGCGGATCCTCATAGCCACAGACAGCCCTTAAGGCCATAAGTAGCTCACGGGTAAACTCCAGGCTGGTAAGTGAGTGCCGAGACGAGGCGAGCGACCTGGCTTGGCAGAATGAGGTCACCCTCATCTGGGTGCCGGATCACCCAGGGGTCAAAGGCAATGAAGAAGCTGACAGTCTCGCGAAGAGAGGGTCAGCAGAACCATTTATGGGACCAGAACCGGTTCTGTGCGTGACAAAGAGCACGGCCAGGGGAGCCATTAAGTCCTGGATCAGAAACGAACACAAGGTGTACTGGGCAGATTGTCCAGGGTTCAGGCATGGGAAGTCAGTAATTGACGAACCCAGTTCAAAGAGAGCTGTCGAGCTGCTAAATCTTAGCAGAGGACAGATCAGAAACATAAGTCTCTTGACGGGACACATGGCCGTCAAGAAACACCTGCATAAAATGGGGCGGTTCGAGCGGGACCTCGCATGCAGACTCTGCGGCGAGGGGGAGGAATCAGCCCAGCACATCTTGTGCGAGTGTAAAGCTCTGGACCGCAAAAGACAACTGATCTACGGTCAGTCTAGACCGGAGACAGTAATATAAAAGTTCACCCTACCAATCGTTGTACAGACTAGTTCAAGGCACAGTGATTTTGGAATGGGTGGAGTAGAAAAAACTAAGGGCATGCACAATAAGCCAGATGTTGCACTGCTATCGGGGCGGCAAAGGCGCGGACGAGCCCTGAGAGAGAAAAAAAGGAGGCGGGTGACGTCTCATCCAAATTGGTTGAGGAGATCGGTTGTTGCACGGGCGTTGTGGGCGACGAGCGTTATCCTGACGAAAATGCACATCCTTCGACAGGATGCCGCTTCTTGTGTTTTGAATTGCACATTGCAAGGCGAAGGTTCTTCAAAGTCTGACAGTAGCGACGAGTGTTTATTGTTGTCTCATTATACATAAACTCCCACAACTATACCCCCTTCCTGTTGCAAAACACATTCGCCATCCCGTTGCTGGCTTATTTGTGTAAACTGTTTCGGCATTGGCGAATTTGAATGCCACCAATAACAGGACTGTTGTTTTGTCTGTGGTGTCGTCTGGTGTACCCAGGTTTTGTCGCCAGTGACAATCGAACTCAATAATTCTTCGCCCTCTTCTGCATATCACTCAAAGAATTAGCGGGTCGCTTCCACCCGTTGTCGTTTCTGATCTTCGGTGAGAATTTCGGACACCTCGTGGGAATGTAAATGGTCTATCAAAATCTTGTCAATCGACACTCGTGGATCTTCAAGAATTGCCCTCTCCAGTTTTGCAATCGTTTCCTCCGAAACCGATGGTCATCTGGCAAGCTGTTCATAATGGATATCTGTATGTTCGCATTACTATCTCCGCACCATTTTCGCATGTTTTTGACATCCATACACGTCACATAACTGACGATGAATTTTTATAGGCGTAGTGTTCTTAGCACACAAAAAACGAATCGGAGAACGTAACTCACACCTGGCGCGAGCGGTGAGTGGAAGCTTCATCGCGTACAGCTGCCAAACCAAGACTCAGCATCGTAGACAGGGAGTTGTAGAAGGGGAACCAGGCTACACGCTAGTGTTGCCGGATCTTGCGTAAAAGTGTTCCTCACGCTCCAGCGCCTTGGATACCTTATTTTACGGACACGCCTCGTATTTCAGCAACGTCAATTGTTTTAGTACTGGGTGAGATTAAATATTGACGTAGCCCTATTGAAGAGATAAAGTTGCGCATCTCTTAATAAACAATAGAAGTAACCTCTAATATAATAGGTGAAGTACGTGGGGTTGAAATAGTGATCAAGAAACTAAAGAACGGAAAAGCAGCGGGTGTTGATAAAATCCATGGAAATATGTTAAGGTATATGGATCCTCGAATTTGACTGTGTGGCTATATGTGAGTTATTTAACGTGTGTATAAAAGTATGTCAAGTGTCAAGGGAGTGGAAGGACGCTATCTTGGTGGCCTTGTATAAAGGTAAATAAAACAGGAGTGAATGCGAAAATTATCAAGCGATAAGATTGTTAAGTGTTATGGGGAAGTTATTTTGGGGAGTATTGATGGAGCGAGTGAGAGTTGAACGAGTGAAAGATATTACTTCAGGAATGCTTTACTTTTATTAAGTTTCTTTAATATCATTTATTACTTACGTTAATTAATTGGCCCAATCCTATTGGATCATATTTTTCGTTTAGATAAGGATCATTAATATACATTTCATCTGCTCCATTCGGGGTTCGATCTCCATGCCTGAATAGCTGCAAATAAGTGAAATAAAACTTACTAAATTTTATGGCAATAATTATTATTGAACATAAACTATATTTTTGGGCTTGTTTTAAATTAACAACAGAAAACACAATGAAGAACCATAAAAAATTATTG
Organism: Tillus elongatus; assembly: GCA_964006375.1. Lineage (NCBI taxonomy): Eukaryota > Metazoa > Arthropoda > Insecta > Coleoptera > Cleridae > Tillus > Tillus elongatus. The sequence continues at coordinate 135,547,338 of OZ023267.1, forward strand.
GAAATCCAGCAGACTGCAAGAACAAAAGTTATAAAAGGCGTCTATAATATTTGACCATACATTCATTAATTTTAGAAATAATTAGGTAAATGTAGTTTTTCGAAGTAGATAATTACAAAACAAAATTGATTTCAAAATTTGTCTTTAAATCTTGGTTTGCATTTAACGAATTTTTATATGCTTATATATATATATATATATATATATATATATATATATATATATATATATATATATATATATATATATATATATATATATATATATATATATATATATATATATATATATATATATACAGGGTGGTCCTCCGGGAGGTCCCACGATCGATTGTGGGAAAACTATCAATAGGAAAAACCTGAAAATTGGATATTACACTAAAGTCGTTGGGGGACACAGGTTAAAAATATTTTCAAGATGGCGGCACTTCCGGTTATACCGGAAGTAGATGTCAATTCGCTTATTTTAAATGGAACACCCTATATTTTATTGCAGTTTCGGATTTTATAATACACTCTGAACACTTTTTGTAAATAATGTTCTATACCTATCTTCAACCGTCCAGAAGATATTTAGACTTTAAGATAAAATTTGACATTTATGGCCAGTCATAAAGATACCGATATTTTTATAATAAGAACATATTTCGTTATGATTTTTAGAATTCTTCTGAAAGATATTTCACTTCATCTATTTCCACATCGAGACTAACGATAGAGTATACAGAGTGTCCAAAAAAAAATCTTGAATTTTGCAATGAGAAATTGCAAAAATCTCGCGATTTTCAAATTGGAACCCCCTTTTTTATAACACTATCGTGTTAAGCTCAAAAAATCACTGATACTTTGTATGTAATTACCTATACCTAAATCAAACGGTTTTCATTTAATTTTGAAAAAACTCATTTCAAAGCATGATATTTTGATAAATTTCCTACCATAGGCGTTAGCCATGGAAAATAAATTGCCGAGTGTGTTTCTATGGAAACTTCAACAGTTTGTTGATTAACTAGCTAATAATGGCACGGTTAAATTACACACAGGAAGATTATTTAAATTTATTTACTATTTAAGGAGAATGTAATAAAGTAATTTCGCGAACGTGTGATACATTTGCTGATAGATATCCAGATAAAGAGAAACCGTCACGTAAAACCGTCAAACGAATAGTAGACAATTTCAAAACTGCGGATCTGTCAAGAAAATGTTGCAGAGGGCTAAACCCGTTATTGACAACGAACAAATTGAGACAGCAAGCAGATATTTTGCCGCATACCCTACAAAGTCAACGAGGCAAGTAGCACTGGAGTTAGGATTGTCAAAAACATCCGTTCTGCGAAGTTTACGAAAAGATAAGTTCCATCCTTATGCTTGTTCAGTTGTGCAACATTTAAAGGAAACTGATTTTTCAAGAAAGGTTGAATTCTGTGAATTTATTTTAATGCGATTCCAAGAAAAAGAGCTGGTTTTAGATAACATCATATGGACGAATTCAGCAACATTTTCAAAGAATGGACTTTTCAATCGTCGTAATTCTCACTATTGGAGTGACACCAATGTTCATCCTTCTAGGGAAGGACATTTTGAAGAAAGCTGGCAGTTTAATGTTTATTGTGCTATAAGGAATGACGGCGTTGTTGCCCTAGAAATGTACGACGATAATTTGAATGGTGACAATTAATCCGAAATTCATAAAATACTTTATTTATTTACTTGTAGGTGAGCGTTAGTTAGAAATTTTGCAAAATTTGGAAGTAACTTATTTGGGCAACCTTTCATTGAATGAATATAGGCGAATATTTTACCAACATGATGGGGCCCCTCCTCATAATAGTCACCTGGTTAACAATATTTTACAATCTCTATTTGCTGACCAATGGATTGCCAACAATGGGCCACACCTTTGGCCGCCTCAATCGCCTGACTTATCTGTTCTCGATTTTTTTATATGGGGTACTATAAAAAATAAAATCTACAAAACTGCAGTTTCTACTAAAGAAGATTGCATGCAGCGGGTTCGAGAATCATTTCGTGAATAGGATCCGAATTAAATAAGAAGGGCCACACTTGAGGGATTGACACGTAAGTGTGAAAAATGTCTTCACGCCAGAGGTCGTCAATTTGAACACTTGAGACGTTAATTTTTGTTTCATTTATTCAGTCCATGTTGTCTGTGAATTGTTTTTTTAATTTTCTATTATCTGTTTGATGGGTTTATATAAGGTTATATGGCAAGTGTGGCGGTGGTTCCGACCGCAGTGTATCCGTCAACACTACTCTATGTTTCTCTTGACAGCTAAACGTTACGTTACGTTATTCGACAGCAAGCTGTCAAGAACTACTATATAAGAGACACCAGGGATCTCTCTCTCTCTCTCTCTCCTCGCTACCAACCGACATAGTGAAGATACGTCTCTCCACGCTCGGTCAGTTATCTGTTATGTGCTGTCTGTGATTGTTTTATAGTTAAATGTATAGTTTATTCAGTTAGTGAAATAATAAAGTATATTAAATGTTTACGTATGGATTTAATATCAACAAGGCAATTAACTTCCATATTGGTGACCCCGTGCCGCAAGCCGAAGATGCCCAGCCTGATGTTCCAGCCGACGTCGCCTAACTTCCACGCACGTGCTCATGCCTACAGAAAACGAATATCTAAACAGGTCAGTCTTTTCTAATTTAAAAATTATCTGATTTTTTCACAATGGCCGAAGATTCTTCAAGCAGCAATATCATGGCAAGGGTTGCAATAAAATTACCTCCTATATGGAGACGTAACGTGAAAATCTGGCAAATGCAGGTTGACGCCCAGTTTGATATATCGCAGATCAGTTCTGAAAAGACAAAATTCAGTCATGTACTCGCTATACTCGATCCTGATGTCGCAGAGTCAATTTCAGATTTTTTAACCCAACCATTATCATCAACCCCCTATTCAGATCTAATGAAACGTCTTTTATTAGAATTTGAAGAGTCCGATAGTCGCAAACTAAATAAACTTTTAACAGAATTAGAATTAGGCGACAGAAAACCATCGCAACTTTTACGCGAAATGAAGTTTTTAGCCGGTAGTCAGATTGGAGAAAATTTCCTTAAAATTTTATTTCTACAACGTTTACCAGTCAACGTTCGTTCAATTTTGGCTTTAATCAACGATTCTCTAGAAAATTTGTCGGTTACAGCAGACAAAATCGTGGAATTTTCCGGAGATAAATACAACGTGGCTGAAATTCAGTCACGCGAGCCCGACAAGCTAGCCAAGCTAGAAGCACAATTAGAGAAGCTAACAGCATTAGTCAACGAATTGCGAACGCGTTCCCGATCTACCTCCCGAGAAAGACCCAAGCTTTCTCGAAATTCCATAACCGCAAATTCCTCAACCTCCACGTGTTGGTATCATGAACGATTTGGCAATAAGGCCAAACGTTGCATCCAACCTTGCAATTTCAAAGCAAAACATGTGTCGGAAAACTAATAAGGCACTCCCTCCACGCGGCAGGAGACGAGAGCCACCTAACACGCCGCCTTTTTATTTTTGATAGACGCTCCAATATGAAATTTCTAATCGACTCTGGAGCGGATATTTCAGTTATTCCACCCACTCACGACCAACGGAAATTTCAATCGAAACGTACCTTGTATGCTGCAAACGGGACCCCTATTCATACCTATGGCGAACAATTATTAGATTTGGATCTAGGTTTACGCCGTAGGTTCTGCTGGCCCTTCACACTTGCCGATATCAAGCAACCAATTATAGGCGCTGATTTTCTAGCAGAGTTTGCTTTACTTGTAGATATGAAACATAGACGTTTAATCGATACAAAGACAAACCTCTCTAAGGCCGGTGCTAACCCACCACCAGGATTTAATTCTAAAATTCATCTCGTAGACCCGACACACCAGTACTTCAAATTGCTACAACAATTTCCTGACCTTTTTAAGGAAACTTCTTCTAGCAACCTTCCAGAGGTTGAGTTCTTCCATACTATAAGTACGGAAGGACCACCTGTCACTGCAAAAGCTAGAAGATTGCCCCCAGAAAAGCTAGCTCAAGCAAAGCTAGAATTCCAGCACATGATGGACTTGGGAATTTGTAGACCCTCCAAAAGTCCATGGTCAAGCCCCCTCCACATGGTGCAAAAAAAGGATGGCTCATGGAGACCATGTGGGGATTACCGAGCACTAAACGCTAAAACAATCCCAGACAAATATCCTATTCCAAATTTGCAGGATTTTAATGCCCAGTTAGAAGGCAAACGTATTTTTTCAAAATTAGATATCATTCGCGCTTTCCATCATATCCCAGTAGCACCTCAAGATATTCCCAAAACAGCAGTCATAACTCCATTTGGCTTATTCGAATTTGTTAAAACCCCATTTGGCCTTCGTAATTCAGCACAAACATTTCAAAGATATTTACATTCAATTTTAAGACATCTTGACTTTGCCTACTCCTATCTTGACGATATTCTCGTTGCATCAGCTTCTGAAAAAGAACATCAAGAGCATCTAGCAAAACTTTTTCAGACACTTCAAGACAACGGCATCCGTATTAATTCATCTAAATGTGAATTCGGAGTGGCCGAAATTTCATTTTTAGGTTTTCGTGTAAATAAATCTGGATTATTTCCACTTCCTGAACGCATCAAAGCTATTACCGACCTACCTCTTCCCGATACCATTGAAAAACTCAGAAGATTTCTAGGTCTCATAAATTTCTACCGTCGTTCTCTTCCACGTGCTGCGGAAATTCAGCAACCACTATTCGACCTCTGCCAGAATCCCAAAAAACGCGACAAACGTAAAATCGAGTGGACTCCTCAGACTCGAGAAGCATTCGAACGTTTGAAAGAGGCACTAAAAAACGCTACACTAATAGCTCATCCGTCTTCTTCGCTACCACTGATTCTCCATGTCGATGCTTCTGATTATGCCGTAGGCGCTTCCCTCCAACAATTACGTGATCAAACACTAGAACCCCTAGGTTTCTACTCTAAAAAGCTTACTTCAGCCCAAAAATCTTACAGCACCTACGATCGCGAACTTCTAGCTGCTTATCAGGCAGTTAAATACTTTAGATATACCCTAGAAGGTCGCCATTTCACCATTTATACGGACCACAAACCTTTGACATACGCTTTTGAACAACGCGTCGATAAAGCATCTCCAAGGCAACTACGACATTTAGACTTCCTAGGTCAATTTACCACAGACATTCGCTACATACCAGGTCCTACAAACATTCCCGCAGACTATTGTTCTCGCATTGAAACAATTTCACTTTCTTCCACTGTGTCACTCCAAGAAATTGCGCAAGCTCAGTCATCTTGTGAGGAACTCAAACACCTTCTGCAGTCTAAATCTTCCTCATACAAATTTCAAAACATGCCTCTTGACAACGGATTGAATCTTATTTGCGATTCTTCTTCAAAGAAACTTCGCCCATTCATTCCGCTCAAATTTCGCCGAAAGATTTTCGATTCTATCCACAATTTATCTCACCCAGGCATATCAGCTTCAGTCGATCTGGTCCAGGATAGATTTTGTTGGCCCAAATTGAAACGCGATGTATCTCTTTGGTCTAAAACTTGCATTCCCTGCCAGAAAGTCAAGATATGGAGACACACTTCCAGTGCCATTGGACAATACACCCCAGCCATGAGAAGATTCTCGCATATAAATGTTGACATTGTGGGACCATTACCAGCATCACAAGGTCAACGCTATCTGTTAACAATAATAGACAGATTTTCTCGATGGCCCGAAGCAATTCCATTGTCAGATATTACAGCAGAAACAGTAGCGAACACTATTTTATCATGCTGGATCTCTCGTTTCGGTGTTCCGCAATACATCACCACAGACAGAGGTAAACAATTCGATTGCCACCTTTTCACACACCTCACTAAAACACTAGGTGCAGACCACATCAAGACCACAGCTTACCACCCAGCAGCAAATGGTGTAATCGAGAGATGGCATAGAGTTCTGAAACAGGCCTTGAAAGCTCATATGGACGAAAACTGGGTCGCTAAATTGCCAATTGTGTTACTAGGACTCAGATCGTACATAATTCCAGAATATCGCTCAACACCCGCTGAAATAGTCTATGGAGAATCAATCAAACTTCCCACCGACTTTTTCAACAGCACACAAGCTCATGATGTTCCACCACTTATATCTCAGCTGAAAGAAGACATAAGGAAACTTCGACCAGTACCTTTTAAACATCATACTGCAAAAAAGGTATTTGTCCATCCTAAGCTTATGGAAGCTCCTTTTGTTTTTGTTCGCATTGATATTCCGCGAAAAACTCTCGAACCAGTTTATGACGGCCCCTTTGAAGTGTTATCCCGAACTGACAAAGTCTTCAAAATCAAGAAATCACACGGAGAAGAGACAATTTCTGTTGACCGTCTTAAACCCGCATTCATTCTTTGTGATAACGAACAGACAACTTTCCAGCCTCAGAGACATCCTAGTGAAACTGAAAGTGACAGTGAAAGTCCAACACCTAGTGAAACTGAAAGTGACAGTGAAAGTCCAACACCCAGTGAAACTGAAAGTGACAGTGAAGTTCCCGTTCCTGTTCAAACTACACGCCATGGACGTAGAGTTCGATTTCCACGAAGATACTTGAACTAATAGCGTTGCCACTGAGAGGGGAGTATGTGGCGGTGGTTCCGACCGCAGTGTATCCGTCAACACTACTCTATGTTTCTCTTGACAGCTAAACGTTACGTTACGTTATTCGACAGCAAGCTGTCAAGAACTACTATATAAGAGACACCAGGGATCTCTCTCTCTCTCTCTCTCCTCGCTACCAACCGACATAGTGAAGATACGTCTCTCCACGCTCGGTCAGTTATCTGTTATGTGCTGTCTGTGATTGTTTTATAGTTAAATGTATAGTTTATTCAGTTAGTGAAATAATAAAGTATATTAAATGTTTACGTATGGATTTAATATCAACAAGGCAATTAACTTCCATAGCAAGATACCTAAAAATTGCTGTCTCGATTTGTTCGTTGTCAACAACGGGTTTAGCCCTATGCACCTTTTTCTTGACAGATCCGCAGTTTTTGAAATTGTCTACTATTCGTTTGACGGTTTCTGTTTATCTGGATATCTATCAGCAAATGTATCACACGTTCGCGAAATTACTTTATTACTTTGTCCATAAATAGTAAATAAAATTTAAATAATCTTCGTGTGTGTCGTTTAACCGTGCCATTATTAGCTAGTTAATCAACAAACTGTCAAAGTTTCCATAGAAACACACTCGGCAATTTATTTTCCATGTCTAACGCTTATGGTAGGAAATTTATCAAATTATCAGGCTTTGAAATGAGTTTTTTCAAAATTAAATGAAAACCGTTTGATTTTGGTATAGGTAATTACATACAAAGTATCAGTGATTTTTTGAGCTTAACACGATAGTGTTATAAAAAAAGGGTGTTCCAATTTGAAAATCGCGAGATTTTTGCAATTTCTCATTGCAAAATTCAAGATTTTTTTTGGACACTCTGTATACTCTATCGTTAGTCTCGATGTGGAAATAGATGAAGTGAAATATCTTTCAGAAGAATTCTAAAAATCATAACGAAATATGTTCTTATTATAAAAATATCGGTATCTTTATGACTGGCCATAAATGTCAAATTTTATCTTAAAGTCTAAATATCTTCTGGACGGTTGAAGATAGGTATAGAACATTATTTACAAAAAGTGTTCAGAGTGTATTATAAAATCCGAAACTGCAATAAAATATAGGGCGTTCGATTTAAAATAAGCGAATTGACATCTACTTCTGGTATAACCGGAAGTGCCGCCATCTTGAAAATATTTTTAACCTGTGGCCCCCAACGACTTTAGTGTAATATCCAATTTTCAGGTTTTTCCTATTGATAGTTTTCCCGCAACGATCGTGGGACCTCCCGGAGGACCACCCTGTATATATATCACATATCTATTTTTTAACATACTACTTGGTTCTGCAACTAGGTGACGGCACGTTCTTTCGTGTCTTGCCACTTACTTAGTGTTGGAAGGCTGGCTACTATAGCCGTATTACTTTATAGGTGTATTTTCGCTACAATTAGTATGCCGTACTGACGAGCTCTAATTAGAACGAAACCGGTCTACGGTTCTAATTGTGAAGAGAATGCATCTGCCTTACATACTTTGTCCCTATTTTAGGGTAGGAATGTGCCAGGGCTGACAATTTACTAAATTGTTAGTTGGTTGTATACAGTCTTTTTTTTAACACTTTGTGTTATTTGGAGCTGGCGTGACAATATACTACTTGGTTCCGCAACTAGGTGGCGGCACGTAGCTTCGTGTCTTACCACTCACTTATATTGTTGGAAGGCTGGCTACCATAGCCGTATTACTTTTCTCTACAATTAGTATACCGTACTGACGAGCTCTAATTAGAGCGAAACCGGTCTACGGTTCTAATTGTGGAGAGAATGTATCTAGCCTTACGATTTTTAAGATTCTATTCGATGATATATTCCTTATAACAAGTCTGGCCTGTTTCAATTGCCGCCTCGCTAATACTAGTAGACTAGTAGTATTTAGTAATATTAATTAATATATAAACGCACAACGTACAATGATATCTCTGTAGTTTTTACTGCTATTGGGGAGGTATGAATTGAAATGGAGTTTTCTTAGTTAATCGTTATCGTTTCTTATCAGTCAAATATACAAGCAAACTATAGAGTATATGCGTATGTTCACCAGGTCTTAGTTGTACAGCTGAGTTTCAGCTTGAACGCAAGTATTGTCGATTTCTCAAAGCGGAATTCATTTTGGCTGTCTTATTCAACATAGGTAAGATGCTTACTGGCAATTAGGCCATTGTTGACCTTTTTTGCTCATTTACACTAACCTACCCTCTATCTTGAGCTCGATCTCAACGACGTCGATTTGAAAAATCATCCGCCTCCGGTGAGTCTCCAACCGTCGTCCTCCGAGTCCGTATTGGAAAGTCTGAATCGACTTTCCCTCATGGAGGCGCTCTTATTCAACATACTCTGGAGCATGCGTGGTTAAGTAGCTACCCATTGTTGTGAATTTGTCTATTTTCGTCCGTATTCTTCATATAATGCTAAGCGTATGGAAGGTTGTTCAAAACGTTCTAAAATAGTTATGAATATGACCTCTAAAGTGTAACGTAATAATGGTCATTTCTTGTTGGTTTGGTTCTTTCAGGCAGCACCATAACTATATCCAATGACTGTGTAATTTGTATCGCCAGTCCATCACATTGTCTATGAGAAACATTCCTTGTGTAATTTTCTCTGTACTCTGTACTACCAGATTGGTCATAGAGAAATGTCATGTCTAGTCTGCAGACAGGACACCTGACTTCTGTCACTCTGTCACGGTGTTGACTCTGTCAATGTCAACGTGTCGAAGTGTCAACGTCATCTGAACTTTCTGAACTGTTTGGTTTATTGGTTTTGAATTTGAAGGTTCTAAATTTTCAAGATAGAAAAACAAAATAAAAAGCAAATTTACAATATTGAGGATTACATGTATCCTTTTGTAATTGATGTATTTTGTCGGTGATTAATTCCTTTTTATAAAAGGTTATTGTTAAACTATTTTGCATCTTAGTACATAGATTTTACATAATGTAAGTAATTATCAACTAGTTTGATATTGTTGGTGTAATTTTGTAATTGATGTAATCTTTTATAAAATAATATTGTTGAACTATTCTGTATCTCAGTACATAGCATTTTAGGTAATCCTTCACTTGAGCCCGTATTTTACATAATCTAATTATCACCAGACTTATACTTTCTAGAACACAAAATGTTTTTACTTTAATTTTAAATGTATAGCAGTTTATAATTTAAATTGTTAAAATATTTGTACAACTTTTATTCTGGCCAAAGTAGAAAAAAGAGTAGGCAAAAAATTAAATAACATGGTTTTACATTTTTCTTAATTCGGTGAATCACTTTGACAACTATGCTCATTATAGTGGAATGGATGACCAAACAGTGATATTTAACTTAGCTTCCAAACAGAACCATTTTATTTTGCTTTGACTGGCCTGAGAACCCACCTTGAAATGTGTGTCAAAGCTCACACCCTGACATTAGCTAATTTGTCCCCCGAGCTATATCAGCTCTTATTGATAATTGCTACTCTCAATCATAAGTAATGTAGTAATACAGTTTTTTTGGTACATCTGCAGTTTATGCCCGCGAGTCACGTGCTGTTGCCACATCCTTCTGCCGGATGGTGCTTATTGCGTTAAAGGGCTGTCTGAACTGACCTTCCTGACCTACAGGTAGGTTAGGAAGGTCAGTTCAGGCAGCCTCCTAGAGCAATAAGGATGTGGCAACAGTGTGTGAACTCCAACGCCAAAATTATAGTGTGTGAGGACTCGCGGGCTTAAACTGCAGATTCACTGTTTTTTTTTAAATATAGGTTTAGTGAAATTATCTTAGTTGCAGATTATGTCGACTCAAGAAATACAAGAAGTAATTTCTCCCAAATTTGATGAAAGTGTGATACTAGGTATAGTCAAGAAGTATTTTCCTGATCTCACAGAAATTAGCATCAAGAAAATAAATATAGACACAGCATCAACAAAAGGGGATTCATATCTAAGCGTTGCTTGTCGAGTTTGCTTCGAAATTCTTGGAAAAACCACAGAGTAAGCATTATTTTCGAGAGTGATACTGATAAAAACTAAATTGGTCAAAGATGGTTGGTTATTGTTGGCTTTAAAATAACTGGGTAGTATCTTGCATTTGTGACTAACACTCTTTGTTTTTTAAAGTTTGACAAGCAGCTTTGTTCAAGTTGTGTTGCAATTGGAATCTTCAGTGATTTCTGAATGTTTTTTACTACAACACAAAAAATTTACATGATTTAAGCATCTTTGAGTTGCTGTGCTAGTTAATTGGGTTCGGAAAAACAGTTCTCCATGTTTATAATTTGGCAGGTACATTCCTTTTGGAAATAAAAATTAAATTTTCGGTAAACTTGCAGTTTAGCACAAGGGGGACTTTTAGGAACAAAATCTAAGAAACATGCTTAGAACCCTTTCCGAATATACATACCACAAGAAAAATTTCTTGCAAACGGCCCCGAAGAAAGTTACAGGACCAGGAGTGAATAGGGGTTCTGGGCGGAGAAGAAGATAAAAAGGAAATGTGAGCGGAAAGTTTGAAAAAACCACCTTAGGACCTCTATAAGCTACCTTTTACCCATTTGGCAGCTATACTCCCTTAAAATCCTGTTTACTTCGCCCAGAACCTTTATTCACCGCAGGTCCCGCAACTTTTTTGGGTGTTGTTCCGAAGAGATTTTTCTTGTTTATATTGTTCTTGTTTATGCATTGAGGGTGGTTGTAGGCATCTAGAAGGGGGAGGAGAACCCCCGTGACGAAGCTGAGAACTAAGAATTTTAATTTACGTTTAAATTGTTACCTCATTTCATTTGTTTAAAATATTTTTCCAAAAATGAATTTGAGGTTGCCTTGTTTGTCAGTCTCACATAGAAAGCTACAATATTTTATCATTTAAAAAAGTATGGATACAGCAACAGTAAATAAGCAATGAAGATGGTCTGGGTGCAGCAGGTACGTTGTGATAGAGAATTTTCGCAAAAAGATTTCAAATCTGATAACTCAATTTCCCATTAAGCTATAATCTTGAGTCATAGTAAAACCTATGTAAAATACCTTTTTGGTTGTTTTGTTTGCAAAAGCTCGTTCGATTGGGTTGACTAAAACAAAACTATCCATGCAATTAATAAGGAAAAATACCTGTCATATTGATAATTTGGAAGGTACATTCCGTTTGTAAATAAATAATTTTTTTCTGGAAAACTTTTGTAACTTTAATAAAATTTGTAACACAATTTTTTTAAAGCGACTTGCAGTATATACATATATGTACCAAATTTTAATTTTCTAGCTCCATAGAAAATAAAAATTTCTTCAAGTAATCGCTTGGGAATCACTGGGACCTCTAAACTAATCTCCAAGATCCATTTAAATTTAAAGAATTAGTTTTAATAATATACATTACTAATAGTGTACAATTCTTATGAAAATTCACTACAGTAATGCATTGGCTGCGTACAGAACTTTTTTAATTTTCAGATTTATTAAAACATTTTTTCGGTCATTTTTTTTTAATGCCTAGATTTTATATTTGTGAGTGGGCTATTCCAGTCCCTCCACCGCGACCTTAGGTCTATTGTGGCTCATGTCTAATTATTTAGATTTCACCCATTAATTCCAGCTCCCTGAGGGAGTCGATCTTTTCTTGAGGTTGAAAGTTTGTTTGGCAGGTGTACTGCCATCTGAGTGAAGTCGCTTGCCCGTTTCGAAGTTCAAAGAGAGATAACCTCTCTCTGAGTTCGTCTGGACCCGACATCCATCAGTGTTTGCCTCGAGGCGGTATCATGATGTCCCGCTCTCAAGCAGCATCTAATCTCCAGTTGTAATCCACCCCTAGAGATCTCAGCTCCCCTCAGGCTCTTCCAAACCTGACACCTAACAGTGTTAAGACTCAAGGCAACAGCCCATCGAGTCCCGCTCCCAAGCTTCACCCCAGCGAGGCCGTCCGTCCATTTCGTAGCACACAGTATGGGCTCCAAACTCCAGGTGTTTACCACTCATCAGACATCAGAGCCCCCCGGGACGTCTGGACACACGACACACGCCAGGGCGGTATCATCTGGAGCCCCGCTCCCGAGTAACAACCAAGCGAGGCCAATTGTCAGTCTCTGAGGCCACAGTGGCGGAGCCAAACTCCGGGTGCACATCACTCCCCAGAGATGTCTGCCTCCCCCCAGCCTCACCTGCACCAGACCCCCGCCAGTGGTTCATTGACTCGAGGCGGTATCATGAAGTCCCGCCCTCGAGCAGCATCCGTCGTGCCCGTCTCAAAGCTCAAAGAGAGATAAACTCTCTCTGAGTTCGTCTGGACCAGACATCCGTCAGTGTTTGACTCGGTGCAGTATCATGAAGTCCTGCATCTGGGCAGCATCCAAGTGAGGTCGTTTGTCCGTTTTGAAGCTCACAGAAGAGGCCTCAACCCTTAGTTTTATTCCACCCCTAAAGATCTCAGCTCTCCTCTGGGTTCGTCTAGACCCGACACCCACCAGTGCTAGACTCAAGGCGACATCCCATCGAGCCCCGCTCGCGAGCATTGCACAAGCGAGGCCGTCCGTCCGTTCCGAAGCACACAGTGGAGACCCCAAACTCCGGGTGTTTACCACTCATCAGAGTTGTCAACCCCCTCCGGGTCATCTAGACACACGACACCCGCCAGCACTCAACCCAAGGCGACACCCATCCATTACCCTGCTCCCGAGTAACAACCAAGCGCGGGCAACCATCCATTTCTAAGCCCAGAGTGGAGGTCTCAAAATCCGGGTGTACATCACTCCCCAGAGATATCCGCCTCCCTCCAGGCCCACATGGACAAGACCCCTGCCAGTGTTTGATTCCAATTAGTCGCCTTTTACGACAGGCAGGAGTTACCTTGGGCCTATTCTTTTAGTTAGTCCCCGGACCCACAGGGGACTTTTAATGCCTAAGCAAAGCAGTTTATGTATTTTGCATATTTTTTATTTTTCTTTCAGTGGAACAGTCAGTGAAAAATCAATCCCAGTTTTTGTGAAATCATTGCCAAAGAATATTGGAAGACGAAAAACATTTCGATCAACTGACTTCTTTGAAAATGAAGTGATTTTTTATAAAGAGGTATAAACATTAATAAATTATTTTTATAATGAGGTATAAACATTAATTAGCTAATTATATATTACGTTATTGTTTAGATTTTTTCTTATGAAATGTGAAATTCAAGTTGTAACAGCCCTCAAAATGTTATATCACCTCGGTTTAAACTGATACAAAAATGGTGTTTGATTTTTTTAACAAATGTATTCTATAGGTTTATTAATGTAACTTATTTTCAGGTATGGCCACGACTAAATGATTTTCAAATTAAAAAAAACCCTGACAACATTTTTAAAGGGATACCAATGTAAGTAAAAACTTCTCAGTAGAAAGCCTTATTAATGATAGACTTTCACTGCCAGTGTTGATTGGATCTCTGAATGTCTTCTAGGTTGTTCTGCCATTGCTAGACGTTTCACCAATTATAGTTGCTGGTTTCTTCAGTAGCTATGGTTGGTAAAACGTCTAGCAACCCGCCAAGTGAGGCTGACCATACAAGTACACTTGGAGAACCAAATCAACACAATACATTTTAAAAGACCTGACGATCGTTTCACTAACCGAGTTAGCGTCATCAGAGGATGAAAAATTCTAACTACTTTAAAAACTAACATCACCTTATATACCGTATCTTAGGTAAAGGGACCGAACTGAAATGGGAACGTAAACGCAGGCAAATTCTGCAGTGTATTGTATTTTTATCGCCGGACGAGGTCTTTGCACTGTCCCTACTAAGTTGTCTAAAATGTGTTCATCTCTAATAATTTTGGGAAGGTTCAATGACAACTAAATTAACATAGTGTGCTTTATCGGAACTATCTGTATTATTATGTTATCTTTAGGACGTGTTAAAACGTGGGAATTTTATTTAACGAAGCAATCGATCAGGTGACACGTAATCGACGATGGTGCCACCGGTAACCGGCGAAATCATCGATAATAAAAATGATGGATCTAGTAACTTATCTATCAATACCGTTCTCATTTTGTAAGCAGGTCTTGATACTTGCAAAGAACATTGACGCCCGTGGTACTAAATGTAACACAATGAACCCAACAAATATTGTCTTCTGCACGGAGACAAACTATAAAAATCCCCATACTGTTACTATCACTACATAATGCATTAGTTATTTCCCCCGGTTATACAATAATAATAATGTCTATGGGGTTCTGTTTTTGTGGCTCAATTAAGACACATTAAAAATCGAATGTTAACACTGCTCTTAGAATATGATTTACTGATTTTCTATTCTACGCAAAATTGTATTGTTTTAAGTCATTAACTCACAATTTTCATCGATAACCGTCGTCCAATATTTATTTTCAGTATTTATATCCATGTTTTAAATATGTTAGGTTAGTTAAAAGTCAGTTGTAAAATACCAACAATGCTACATAACAAGCGCAAACGACGAAGCGTAGAAATAATGCGCTTGTTAAGCCTGCAATCAACTTGCTGCTGTTAAAGATCAGTGGTGTTGTCTAACGTTGATCAGCCATCATGCCGCTTGCAATCGCATGCTAAAATTTAGCGCTTTTGAAAAGCAAACATTGTCCCAGTATTAGAAAAGAAATGGGCCAGGCTGACAATTTACAAAATTGTTAGTTGATTGTACACAGTCTCCATTTATAACATTTTGTATTAACTAGAGCTGTTGTGACAACATACTACCTGGTTTCGCAGCGAGATGGCGTCCCTGTCGTACATTTCACAATGTTCTACAATCTTACATCTTGCAATGATACTTGTAACTTCCATGGTTTTGATTTCTATCCACCATTTATTTAAATAGCATAGCAGTACATGTAACATCATCTGTCTTTGTCTAACATTGTAGATATTACATTACAGAATCTGAAGTAATGTCGAGGATTATTTTAATATTAAGTTCAAATAACTATATGATGAAAAGACTTGAAAATTGATACACAACCACGTCTTTCTATGTTCTTTTAAGTTGTTGATTTTTGATTGAATCACTTAAAGAATTTGAGCCATTAACAAAATAAGGGTAATTCCCAAATTTGTTCCAAATCAATGAAGTATTTTTTGAGTTATCGGTTGGATATATATATATATATATATATATATATATATATATATATATATATATATATATATATATATATATATATATATATATATATATATATATATATATATTAATGGGCCGATTTTCATCAAATTTGGCATGTACCTTCCTTTTGCAAGTGGCTTGGATAAGTTTGTTAGCCAAGAAAATCGGACTAGGTTTTCTTTGAAAATTTTGAGTTTTCTTTCAAAAAAAAAATTTATCTCAAAGGATAAACAAGCTATGGTAACCAAATTGGGTAGATAGGTTTACGATATAAAAAGTAAACTATATACCAAAATTTATATTTCTATGTTACAAGAAAAAAAAGTTACAAAAATATTTGGTGCCAGATCATTTCTATGAAAATTCACTACCATAACGCACTTGCTGCGTCCAGAGTTTTTACTAATATTACCCTTTCAGATGAATGCAATGATTATGCCATATTTACATCATTTTCTGTAAATATTATTTCTAAACGTCACCACGTCTGAGATTAACATGATTAAAATGAATAAGAATTTAGGGGCTTTTTTACCAGACAATGTATTTATTTTTTACCCAATTAAAAGTAAATACATTGTCTGGTAAAAAAAGCCTTTAATTCTCATTCCTCTTAATCATTTTCTGTAAAAACAAAACTTGAACCTTCTCATTTTTGTCAGTATATTTAAAATTCACTAGATGTATAATTACGTCAATTTTCTTTTAAGGTTTTTATCAGCCCATATTGATGGAGCAAACGACTACATTGCCCTTGAAGATTTGAGCTACAAGAACTATGTTAATATTAAACGTACTAGTGGATTAAACGTTGAGGATGCTGCTTTCTTTATGAAATTATTTGCAAAGTTTCATGGACTTTCTTTGGCATTTAAACTCCAAAATCCTGATGAATTTGAAAAAGCCGCAACTGCATTAAGGGTGAGGTTATGAAATGAAGAAGACGATATTGTTTGTGATCACAATACAACTGTTTACTGTGACTTTACACATTTCTTTATGTTAATAATTTTATTCACCACAAAATACCAAAAGAGTTATGTGCTAGCCACATATTTCCACAACGGAGTTGTCTTCATCAGTAGCTGTCGCTAAACTAACTGTATGTAACTAACCTGAACTCCGTCCACCATTTCCTCTAGGTTAATAGGCCCTCTTCCTCACCGAAACACAAATCAGTGCCAAAACAGCCGCTAATCACCCTAATTTCCCGGGGTATGAGCTCCTGACTTCCTTTAGATTGCATGGAGGCGTGTACACATACATCCGTAGCAATCTACCCTACAGCAGACTCCCCAATTTGGAAGCTGGAAGAAAATACATACTTTGGATGAAACTCTCTCTCTCAGGGCTGCAACTAAATTCATCTGTTGCATTTACCGGTCACCTTCTGACAACAACTTTGTCCAGCTCTTTGACTATCTTTCTGAAAAAACCGACCATCTGATTTCTGAATATCCTTCCTCCGAGGTCACTATTCTTGGTGACTTCAATGTCCATAATAAGGAATGGCTAGGATCTTCAAAAACCGATCCACAAGGGAGAGCAGCGGAGGCCTTTGCAGTCAGCAATTCTTTAGCCAATATGGTTCAGCAACCTAGCATTACAACACACAGCTGAAATCCCTTGGATCTCCTTCTTACTACAAAACCTGAATGCTATAAGATATCAGTCACCGCCCGTCTTGGTCGCTCAGACCACAGCATGGTCACTGCTTCCTGCATAATGCAACCCGAGGTCACACAGTCGTCACACCAACGTATCGTTTGGCACTACAACTCCGCGAACTGGGACGAAATGCGAGATTACTTTTCCTCATTTCCATGGGCGTCTGTCTGCTTCTCTCATCCTGACCCCTCTGATATCTCACAAAACGCCACCGAAATTATCCAAGCGGCATGGAATTATTTATTCCACGCACACAGAAAACCTCTTCAGCCACTCAAAAGTCCTGGTTCTCTAAATTCTGTCACAAGGCCAGACTTGAAAAGGTCAAAGCTCACAAAACGCTTCTACACAATCCCAGTCAAGAAAACCGTCAAGCATTTAACAACGCAAGAAACCGCTATGTCCATATTCTTTCTGAGGCAAAAAACTCATTTAATAACCACATCAAAAACAAAGTTCTCTCAAGCTCCAACGGCAGCAAACCTTTCTGGACTTTTGTTAAATCTATTGGGAATAATTTCTGCTAGAGCACGTTCCCACCTCTTGTTTTAGGGGATGAAATTGTTTCTACCGCCCTGGACAACGCTGAACTTTAAGCCTTGTTGTTCGCTGGCAATTCTATTCTCAAACCACCTCCAAATCTTCAACCACCAACAGTCCCCAATGTCACACATAAAATGACTGATATCATTTTCAAAACTAATCGATTAAGTATCCACACATTTTCCCAATTTTTCTCCTGTTGAGAAACCCCACTTTCCATTTTGCCTGAGATTCTCGTTCGTGTCTTGCATAAGGTAAACTCGATATATTGATGATCACTTAAAATAACATCTTCCAGTACTTTGCACATCGTTATTCTATATGCAGTGCTTTCGGTAGCCAAATAAATGTCTATAACTGAGCCTGTCCCTCCTCTTCTAAAGGTAAAGGTGTTGCCCTCATTTAAGATCACCAGACTGGTTCTGGCCAACATCTCAGATAAGAGTATTCCTCTCCAGTCTAGCCTTCTTGAACCCCACTCTGGTGATTTACAGTTAAAGTCTCCCACAACCAAAATGTCAGTCTCTGCTGTTTTAATGCTGTCTTCTAGGCTTCCAATTCCCCTACTAAACTCTTCTTCTGATGCATTGGGTGAGAAATAGCAACTATACACTCGCAAGCCCTCCAGTTCAATCCACGTATAATTGGTTTCCTGTTCACACATTTTTGCAATCCTCATGTGTCTATTTTTTACCATAATAGCTGCCTTCGCTGTGACATCCTAAAGCCACATTCCAGTTTCCGGCTTTCGATACTGTTCACTTATGAGTAGGACCTCTGCCCTCTTTTCCTCAGCCACCTGCATCAGAAGGTCTTGTGCTATATATCTGTCTATCCATCTAACCCTGTCTATCTATCTATCTATCTATCTCTATCTATCTATCTTTTTATTTTTATTTGTGGGGACGTTGCCGGTGAGCTCGCCGGAGCAAGTGGAACCCCTGAAACTGCAGATAGTGTTCTGGAATTCGCTGTCGCAATATCTCATTGTTTATGCTTCTGTTTATGTACCCATTTACCTACATCCCCCTTCCTCATTGTGATCTTTGTGAGATCAGGGGTTTAGTAATGGTTATATTTGGACTCGTTTCCAAGTCTCTCTGTTTGGCCTCTTCCTCTTTCGTTTCTATTATCTCTCTAATTGTGGTATATACACTGTTCCTGTGACAACAATAGTTGTGACATCATGCTCTCTGCTGTGAATGATAGCTTCGTTGTCACTGTAAATTTCTGTCGAACAGCTTCCCATCTCTTGCAATTAAATAGCGTGTGCATCACATCATCTATCTTTTCACAGTAGCTGCAATGCTCTGTGTCGGCCCGGCGGAATCTATAGAGGTATGCTTGGAAGCAGCCGTGTCCTGAAAGTGCTTGTGTTAGATAGTAATCCACCTCACTGTGTGTTCTCTCCACCCAGTGCCTTAAGATTGGAATCAGGCTTCTAGTCCAGCTGCCTTTCGTTGATGACTCCCATATAATCTGCCATCTCTCCATCAGATTTTCTTTGGCCTCTGATTTCGCTATTCCCTCATACCTTTCTTTTCTCTCTTCCACCAGGAGTTCTATTGGAGCGAGTCCCACAATGACTGACGCTGCCTCTGCGGAGATGGTTCTATATGCACTGGATATTCTCATGCTCGCTTTTCTTTGCAGCCATGTCAGCTTATCTCTCAATTTCTTGTTGTTAGTGGCTCTATGCCAGAGGGGGGCAGCATACAAGATTTGTGACAATACCACGTTCGCTAATATTTTTCGTTTCGATGACCGGGGACTTCCTATGTTTGGCATCAAACTATTTAGTGCTGTTATTGTTCTTTCCGCTTTGAGTGATACTCTTTTAATGTGTTCTGTGAAGGATAGCTTTGTATTGAGCCAAACTCCTAGATATTTGATGCTTCTGCTAGGTTTTATTCTCACATTCTCTATTGTAAATTCAATAGGATCCATCTTTTTTTCTTAGTTAAGAAGACACATTCAGTTTTCTCTGGTGCAAGACAGAGATGCCTACCTGCCATCCAATTGGAAACTTTCTGTAAGGCGGCATTTGTTGGGTTCATGAGGATCTCTTCATTTGCGGCTACGACAACTAGAGCTACGTCATCAGCAAATCCTATGAGACTTACTCCTTTTGGTTGTTCTAGGGTAAGGAGGCCATCGTACATAATATTCCACAAGGTCGGCCCCAAGACCGAGCCCTGCGCGACCCCCACTGTTTACAGGTACCTTTCTCGCCGACGATATTTGGTCGGCCAATATCAAGTGTCTATTGCACAGGTTGTCTGCAATTATGTTCACCAGACTATCTTGAATCCCCCTTCTTCTCATTTCTTCCAATATTACTTGCCTTGATGCGCAATTGAATGCATTTCTGACATCCAATGTTATAACCGTGCAGAGTCTTCTGTGTCAGGGTGTGAATGCTGATGCCTGCTCTGCAATTCTTAATACTTGTCTTACAGAATCTACTGTTTGCCGGCCCTCTCTGAAGCCATATTGATTTTTTGATAGGTCTCCTGTTCTATTTATTTCACTATCTAGCCTAATTTTCAGTAGTTGCTCATAGAGTTTTCCCTCTGTATCTAGAAGGCAGATGGTTCTATAGCCTGACGAATCGGTCATTGGTTTATCTCCTTTCCTCATGAGCATCAATCTTGCCACCTTCCAGGGATCGGGTAAGGATGCTTTTATGGCTAAGTCATTGTATACGTCCAGGACATACTGCGGCTTGTTTTGAACGACGATTTTTAGAACTTGCGCTGGAACGTTATTGGGTCCGGGACATTTATTGTTTTTCAGTTTGTCATTGGCCGTCTTGAGTTCTTGTAACGAAAAAGCAGAGAAATTCTTAAAATGTTTTGATCCATGACACTGGTCTGTGGTCAGGAAAGAGATGGTTAACGATTTGCTTCATCATCTTCATTTCTATTATAGGTCTTGGTGGGAATCCCAACATTTTCCTCATCACAATCATATAGCCGTTTCCCCAGATATCTTGGTCTATTTCATCTCTTACCGACTTCCATTTTGCTTATTTTGCTGATTTTATTTTGCTCCTAAGCTCCTTTCTGCTGGCATTGTATTCTTCCCAGAGTTGTTGAGTTATTGATGGATTTTGTTTTCTATGACTTCTTATGTACTTCCGCTTCTTTCTAATGCTGTTTCTACGCAGCCTAGCTATTTCTTCATTCCACCAATAGACTGGTTGTCGTTTAGTCGATATATGTCTTCTAGGCATTGATTTACTGCATAGATACTGTAAGTTTAGTGAGAACTTTTCAGCTGTTATGTCATCTTCCACTTCTAGATCCAGTATTTCCCGCTTCAGCTTTTCCCTGTCCAGCTTGTGTACCTGCCAACCCTGTGCTTCACTTTTCACTATGCAACACACGAGTTCTCCCAGCTCAAACATTATATAATTGTGGCCACTTAAAGATTCCAACTCAGATACTTCCCATCTTATGATCTTGGCTCCAATATTTGGTGTTGCTATTGTCAAATCCAGGATAGATGTCGCATTACCCCTCTGGAATGTCGGGGCATTACCTTTATTGATGATCATTAAATCTAACTCTGCCACCCATTCTGTCATGATCTCCCCTCTTTCATTTGAATATTCCATACCCCACTGGGGTGATTTTGCATTGAAATCACCAGTTACTACTTTGTTTGATCTTATTTTCTCTGTTAGCTGATTTAGTGTGAAACTTAGGTCTTCGATTTCGCCATTGGGTGATGAGTAACAATTGTATAGTGCAATATTGTTCACTGTCACCGATGAAAAACCACTACCACAACACTGCGTCTGAGTCATAATGCGCGGGTTCATAATTTTAATAGCCGTGTCCAGATTATCATCATAGATCCAGTCTTTTCTTCCTCTTATCGAGTTGCGATTTGGTTCACTGGTCAGAAGCAAGTCAATCCCAAGTGATCGGCAGGTTGCTAGGGCCATATCCTGTGCTTGTAGACTTCTATTCAAGTTGATTTGTAGGACTTTCATTACTTGACAATTGATTTTCTAACCTATTTGCCTTAATTCTATCTGCTTTACCTTTTTTAATGGATTTCAAGTCAGCAACTAGTTTCCTATACACGGGGCATGCCATACTAGCAGCTCTATGTCCCTCTTGGTTACATTCTAGGCAAAACGGTTGATTTTTACAGTCTTTGGCCCTATGATTTTCATTGTTACATTTAAGACAGAGTCCCTTTCTTATATTTTTTGTCCTAGTACAATCCTTGGCGTAGTGGCCATGACAGTCACAATTAAAACATCTTATGGGTGTGATAACTTCTTGTACCCGACAGCTTCCCTATCCTACTCGTATTCTTTCCCCTGCAATTAGTTCCGTGGCGGCTGTTTTTGTCAGGGTTACAAAGGCCACTTGCGCGCTACTTCTTCTATTTGGCCTCATCGAGTCTATCTATCTATCTATTTATCTATCTATCTATACATCTATCTATCTAATTATATATCTTTAAAACTGTTTTTCAGGAAACGTATTTTGCTGAGATGTACAGATCATGGTATATAAATTACCAACAAATGTTATGCATTGTTGTCAGAGATGCTGTTGAAAAAGAATTACCTGAAAAGTATTTTAAAAAAATCGATAAACTATTCCATGATGATTTGTTTGGGTAAGTTACATTGCTAATATTTTTATTTTTTATCTGTAATCCATTTCTAGAATATTATGTAAACAATGTGAAGTCAGAGGGCCGTTTTCTGTGATAACACATGGTGATACATGGCTGCCAAATTTCTTGATCAAATATGGTGAAACTAATGTGCCAGTCGATGTTGTTATGGTTGATTTTCAATTCACCAGGTAATACAACTTTTTTATAGTTCATTAACTACAAACTAGTTTGTTAGTATTATTTAGACATGATTACTATTATTTTATTGTTTTATTGTAACTTTTCAACACATTCTCCAAATAAGTTTTAAATATGTGGTTGTAAAAAAAAAATAAAAATAGAATTATATTTAACTTTGGTTCCAGACATTAGCATTCCAACTTCTGACAGTTTTTCCCCCTCAGGGCTCGTCCGCGGCCTTGCCGCTCCGATAGCACCGCAACCCTTGGTTGATTGTGCATACCCTTAGTCTTACTCCACCCATTCCAAAATCACTGTGCCTTAAACTAGTCTGCACAGCGATTGGTAGGGTGAAGTTTTATATTGCTCTGTCTCCGGTCTAGATTGACCGTAGATCAGTTGTCTTTTGCGGTCCAGAGCTTTACACTCACACAAGATGTGCTGGGCTGATTCCTCCCCCTCGCCGCATGCGAGGTCCCTCCCGAACCGCCCCATTTTATGCAGGTGTTTCTTGACGGCGATGTGTCCCGTCAAGAAACCTGTTATGTTTCTGAGCTGTCCTCTGCTAAGATTTAGTAGCTCCACAGCTCTCTTTGAACTGGGTCCGTCAATTATTGACTTCCCTTGTCTGAGCCCTGGACAGTCTGCCCAGTACACCTTGTGTTGGTTTCTGACCCAGGACTTAATGGCTCCCCTGGCAGTGCTCTTTGACACCCCCAGAGCCGGTTCTGGTCCCATAAAAGGTTCTGCTGACCCTCTCTTCGCGAGGCTGTCAGCTTCTTCATTGCCTTGGACCACCGAGTGACCCGGCACCCAGATGAGGGTTACCTCATTCTGCCCAGCCAGGTCGCTCGTCTCGTCTCGGCACTCACTCACTAGCCAGGAATTTACCCGTGGGCTACTTAGTTCCTTAAAGGCTGCCTGGCAACTTCTGACAGTAGTTCAGAATTTATATATTGATTTATTTAAAAAAAGTCTGGGTGCAGCCAGTGCGTTATGGAAGTGAATTTTCATAAAAATGTTTTTCAAAGCAAATATGTCTCTAATGCAAGCAGGCATCAATCTGGTTACCGGTATAGCCTATATAGTAGAAAAAATGTACCATATTTCATCAAAATAACTTATTGTTTGAAAATGTACAATCATTTTCCGAAAATAAACTTAAAATGTTTCAGAGAAAACTGGTATCCTAGCCAACAAACCTTAGATAATAGCAAATTGAGTTATTGAAATTTGAAGTATTTAATGAAAATTCGCTACCAAAAGGCACTTACTGCGCCTCGATTTTTTTTTACAAACATACATCATATTTCGGTAGAAAATGTAAAAATGTAATCATATAAGGGTGTTCAAGAAAACAAAATTGTAGGGATAACCAGCGACTTATGGGCCACCTGTGTTTGTCAAAATAATTTTATACGATGCAGCTCAAGATACATCCTATAATTAACGTATACAATTTTTCCTCATATCTTGTATAATAACAATTATATTGAGCTTTACTGTCGAAATGCGTCACCCTGTATATATGTAAACAGATAAAAACTGAATCTAAGCCCGGATATGGTCTAGGGGGCCTAGTTTGCTCTCATTTAAAGAAATCTTTTTGAAATTCAAAAGTCACGTCTCATTAACGAATTTTTTCTATGAAAATTAGCTAAACATTATAGACTGCTAAACCATAAACTTAACTGAAACTACCGCCAAAGCATCAGAGAAAGGGTCTATTTGAAATGAATTTTCTGTAAATATTTTAGTAAAATGAAGGACAATCACGGTTGAAACTGAAACTTAAGGGTTTGCAGAACACTCTTCTTGCGACGTTTTTTTTTTTTACATAATCCGTATTTGTTTGAGGCTCTTTTCCTAAATGTTGCCAATTTTGACGTTTTAAATTACTACTGGCGTTTTGAGGAAAACCCAAAATTTTTTCTTTCTTTAAATGCCCATAACTTTTTTGTCTTTAAACTTGTAACCTGCTGCATCCGAAGAGTGGAGTGGTCGGTTGGAAAATAAGATGCACACGAGCACCACCACTTTCTAAAAATAATGATATTGAAGACAGAATGCTGTCAAGCAGCGAAACTATAGTCACAGAAGCATTGAAGAACATCCAGAATTCGAAAGGCCACTTGCTCCAGTTAGCTCATCTGCAGGCTACGTCCTTCACCTACAAAAACCAACAGTGACGCCAGAGAAGTAGTCTCCAAGTCTGTATGTAGTATGGACAAGTTTCACCAAGTAAGGGCAACAACAATCAATGTGTATATATATATATATATATATATATATATATATATATATATATATATATATATATATATATATATATATATATATATATATATATACAGTGTGTCCCAAACTGTAGAATTTTATGCTTTTATGCTTGTTCCAAATATGACTTGTATTTTTCCACGTCTCTTTTCGTTCTCGAGTTATTTTGAAAAAACCAAAATTTGTCGATTTCTTTTTTTTCAATATCTAGGTAGCCGTTGATCTGACATGTCTAAGACTTGCACATTATCAGGACACTTTCTACAGAGTAATTTTTTTGTGCTATTCTCGACTTTGGATTGTCATTTGTTTTTGAGCTACAGGTATCAACGTTTGTTTTTATTATGGCAGTCATATTGGATTTTTTGCTCATGTGATAGCCTGTGAAAAGATTTCCAATGATGTACAACATGCTTGAGAAATCTTATAATTGCACTGACAATTTTGAGCAAAACCGTTTTGAGGATAGTAGGGTATGAAATCCAATACCAGAAAACAAATGACCAAAAAAAGGTGTTCAAAATGCAGTAGGCCATGGAGTCTAACTTCTGGAGACTTTTACTTTTAACATAATTTTCCATAATGATTCAAGATAAAAAAAAAAGGAACTTTGAGCACACCAATGAATCTGCCCAGTATTACAAATGATATTTTACATTACAACATTATCCTAAAAAATTGGTATAATTTAATCAAATAGGTAAACCTTGTAAATAACTAAATTTACTAACAGAACGAAGACGCCTTTGAAAATTGTTTGATTTTTAAACGTAAGTCAACTGTAAAACAACAGTAGATAGCTTGCTATGGATATAACACTATCGTGACAATTAAGAATACTGTCATTCTTAATTATCTGAACAATTTTAGGTGTATTTAACACGTTGCTTAAAATTTTGTACTAAATAGTTTGTTTCCTATTTATTTTATATATTATTCAACAATATGTTTAGTAATGAAGAATATTTTGATATGTTGGAATGTTATATTCGTTCTAACCAAAATACTGAGGCAGCTGCATATTAATATCAAAACAACTACCCAGAAAGACGACAACCAAACACCAAAATACTTCTCAGGGTAGTGACCAATCTATTGAACGATGGTAGCTTCCAGGCAAAGAAACTACCAATGCTTAGAAATGAAGAAAGAAATAATGCTGTCTTACAGGTTTCAAACGAAAACCCTCTGCAATCTGTTCGGTTTTATGGTGAAAAAATGGACGTTCCAAAAAAAAAAGGACATTTTTTCGTTATGTGAAAACTGGAACCTGTGATGAGCACTAATAAGTACACTTGGAGAACACCCAAATCACCACAACACATATTTCAGAGACCTTACGATCGTTTCGTAGACAAAGTCTACATCTTCAGAGGAAGAAAAATTCTAACATAAAAAAAAACTAGAACCCGTATATTTATATCGCGTCAAAGTAAACGAGCTAGTCCGAAGTAAAGTTGTCGTCTAACAACGATCATTTGTTTATTGCGACAGTGAAACAGGTCGGAGACCTGCTTTAATCTTTTGGTCGACAAATTTATGACCCTTATCTAATATAGGTATTACAAGGACCGGAGTTCTTTAAAGAAACAGCACGTTTCTTTTCGATCTAGAATTTACTATGTGGATATTAGTTCATGCCGACAAAGACATCTGGTGCGATAACAAACCGTAAACTCAACTCATCTCTTTTAAAAATAGAAAACTAAAACCCAGATGTCTGTCTCACCGTGTTAACTTTAACAAAGGAAAATAGTTCAACTAAAATACTACATACAAACTATATTTATATTGATTTTAATTCTACGTGAAAATATTTATCTTGACTACATATATACAACAACCGAAACCGGTATTTAAATCAAGAAAAACATACTAATTAGTATATGTATAAACCGGTCGAGTTATTGGCAATAATTTATTGTTCTACCAGACAAATTAGGAGTATTTAAGCGGTCAAATGCAAAGAGAGAACAAAGAGCTAGAAATTACAGGTGCCGCACGATTTAATGAAGTTTTGTTCTTAATAGACCTTAATATAAAAATACTTTCTAATGAATCAAGCATAGTTTGATGTCTGACATTTTTGACAAGTTTCAAATTTTCTTTGTCAATGTGGTGGTTATTATCCCATATATGTTGTGCCACACATGATTTGTCCACCGTACCATATCGTAACTGTGAGAGATGTTCACGAAATCTGGTGGCTATGTTTCTTCTAGTTTGGCCCACGTATTTAAGATCACAATCTTTGCAACTAATCTCATAAATTCCAGACATTTCCGTGACTTGGTCTTTGTCTTTCGTATTACCCAACAAATTTTTTAAATTACTTTTCGTCGAAAACGTCAAATGTAAATCGGCTTTCTTAAAAATACATTCCAAACCCTTTGTGATTCGTGGTTCATAAGGTAAGCACACAAATTTTTTCTCGATTTTATCATTCTTAAATGTCGTACATTCAGATATCAACTTCTTTGTTCTGTGTTTGTTAACTAATTTGTCTATTAAACCATCCGAGTAACCGTTATATCTCGCC
This sequence comes from Tillus elongatus, assembly GCA_964006375.1. NCBI lineage: Eukaryota > Metazoa > Arthropoda > Insecta > Coleoptera > Cleridae > Tillus > Tillus elongatus. The sequence goes on from OZ023267.1 coordinate 135,575,001, forward strand.
ACATTTTTTATGTATTTTAATTCTGTATTAAATCTATTTTTACTCAACGGAAATTTGATCAATCTATTTACTAAGAAATTTAAACTAGCCGTTTTTTGTGCAAACGCATGATGTGAGTCATTAGGAATATAACTAATAGTAGCCGTTTCCTTCCTATAGACATCAAATTCAAGCGAGCATTTATTTTTGATAACTAGTACATCTAAGAATGAAAGTTTACTTTGACGCGATATAAATATACGGGTTCTAGTTTTTTTTTTATGTTAGAATTTTTCTTCCTCTGAAGATGTAGACTTTGTCTACGAAACGATCGTAAGGTCTCTGAAATATGTGTTGTGGTGATTTGGGTGTTCTCCAAGTGTACTCATTTTTTCGTTAAAACAAGTAATATAACGTTTTAGGGTTTATCAAATTTTTTGTGCCGAGAGAATTACAATTTTCGGAAAGATAGAAACTGTAGAATGTAATTATTTTTATATCATAGTGTATCTAAATAGGAATGGCTAAAATAGATATTTCGTGAGATTTGGGATTGCAGGGAAAAGAAGTTGGAGGAAATTTGTAAAGTGACAGATTATATAACCGTTTGACAGTTGAACTATGTTTGTAGGATGTTTAAAATTATGTTGTTTGCAAGCAAGCTTAGCTTTTTTGTAAGACATACTGTATAATTAAATCAACAATAAATAAATAAATTAATTAATTAATTTATTAGAAAAATTGTAATTTCATCAAACATCCGGTATTTTGTGTTGAAATTAAATTAGGGGTTGAATGTGTGGGGGTGAAATATTGTTGAAAAAAATTTCTACATTTTTTTTGTTGCTAAAACAGTGTAAAAAGTCTCAAAACATATAGAAAACTTGAATCTGGAACGATAATTCTTTTGTCTTTCGGTCTCTCGGCATGTACGACTGTCTGTTAATAGGTGCAATAACTTTCGAACGAATTGAGATATCATCTTCAAATTTCGTATCCAGTTAGCACCTGACAAAGGAGCGCTTGAATTGTTTTTGGGCAAGATCACTTCAGTGGGTAGGCGATAAATAAGGGGTGATTTGGTGAAAATTGGCATTTTTTTAAAATAAAGCGCGAGTAATATAAGGTTTCAAAAGTTTATGGGTACAGGAATACAAATATTTTCTTTGTGGTCAAGTCATGGGTCCTAAGTTCATTGTTTTTGAAGATAATAAATTATCACAGCTATGTGGAAGTTATGATTCAATTAGAAGCATTATTTTTTCTGGAAACAGCTAAAATATAATTGAAATATCAGATTCATTGGTTTTATTTTATTTCTTTTAGGTATACAACACTTTCAACTGACCTAACATTCTTCTTGTATGTATGTACTGAAAATAAACTACGAGAAGAACACTGGGACGATTTGATAAGATGTTATCATGACAATCTATGTAAGACCCTATCAGATTTGGGATCAGATCCCAATGTTATTACATTGGAAGCTCTACAAGCTGATATAAGCAAAAATGCAGTTTTTGGTATTGGTGTAGCTGTTGAAGCTGTAACTATGTCTTTGCTAGATGAAAATCAAGTAGCTGATTTAGACAGTATACAAGTAAGTTAATATTTTGTGATTTTTTTACAGAACCTACTCGTTTATATTGTGACTGGTGTTCTTCTTCCGATCATATAACTGCTGCATTTTTCTCAAAATTATTTAGAACACAAGATTTCTTTTGGTAATAGAGAGGTATCTTTAGTAACACTTTCGAAATAATTCTTCAAATTTACGCATACTGGGACCTCTAAAATCGATCTTCAAGGCCTGTGTAAGTTTAAAGTATAACTTTAGTAATCTGCCGTATAACACTAGTGACCAATTTTTATGAAAATTCACTACTATAGTTCACTTGCTGCGTCCCGAAATTTTTTATTAAATTGAAATAGATAATTTGTTTATAATCTATCGTTGACATTCAAGATGCCAAGTACGGCCTGAAAGTGTTTGCACTGGCCAACGCTAAAACATCGTATTGTTGGAATGGCTGGGATTTTCAAAAACCGATCCACAAGGGAGAGCAGCGGAGGCCTTTGCAGTCAGTAATTCTTTAGGTAATATCGTTCAGCAACCTACTTACTTTCATCGCATCCCAACACACAGCTCAAATCCCTTGGATCTCCTTCTTACTACAAAATCGGAATGCTATAAGATATCAGTCACCGCCCCCCTTGGTTGTTCAGACCACGGCATGGTCACTGCTTCCTGCGCAATGCAACCCGAGGTCACACAGTCATCACACCCACATATCGTTTGGCACTACAACTCCACGAACTGGGACGAAATGCAGGATTACTTTTCCTCATTTCCATGGGCGTCTGCCTGCTTCTCTCATCCTGACCCCTCTGATATCTCACAAAACGTGACCGAAATTATCCAAGCTGGCATGGAATTATTTATTCCACGTACACAGAAAACCTTTTCAGCCACTCAAAAGCCCTGGCCCACATTCAGAGAGTTCAGATCCATTATGTGAAGCAAGGTAGCACTGTAATCAAAATGAGGTTGTAACAGTGTGCGATACACCGTGATACTAGCATACACTGACAAATTGTGACCTTATTTTCTTGCTTATGTACTCAGAGTGACTCTTAAAGCTAAGTGCCTCATCCAAAACAAAACCCTCTTGTTTTCAATCATCAAAGTTACATTATTACAATCTATCTTCTTTAGCCTATGCTTACTACCCAATAACATAGCTTTTGTTTTGTTCACATTCAACCCCAGTCTGTTCACATGCAGGTATGCAGCAAACCTATCAAGAACTTCATTCATCCTTGTAACCATATTTGCAACATTGTCTCCAGTACAGGCAATCAATGTGTCGTTAGCAAACAAACTTATATATTCAAAATCTCCACTGAAATTAATATCATTCATGTAAATGATAAAAAGTAGGGGTCCGAGTATACTCCCCTGTGGAACTCCAGTGCAGCACACCACCTCATCTGATATTTCTTTATCTAATCTGCTCCTCTGTGTCCTGCCCGTCAAGTATTGCCTCAACCATCCTAACACATTTCCACCAATACCATAATATGCCAGCTTCCGCAGAAGAATATCCCTGTCGATTGTTTCGAAAGCTCTCTTAAGATCAACAAACACAGCTAGTACATATTTCCCTTGATCTATTGCTTCCTTTCACTTAGAAATCGTCAGCTGCAATGCAGTCTCGTGAGAATGATGCTTTCTAAACCCAGACTGATAACCAACAAACAGTTTGTTTTTCTGAAAATAATCCATTAACTGACAATATGCAAAATGTTCCAATAGCTTCTCAACACTCGGCAGAGTATTCACAGGGCGAACATCTTTCTCTCCCTTTGGAATTGGTATAATTGTACTGCACTTAAGGGCCTCCGGAAACGCACCATATGTAAGGAAGATATTAATAAAATTCAAAATTACATGACCAATCACTCCAAAGGTTACTCTCAAAAACTCCGTGCTGAGGATCTCTGTGATGCTACCTTTTTTCATCATGTTTACATATTTATTCAGATCAGCCAGAGTTACAGGCTCAAAGTTAACAAAAGATCATGCAACCAAGCGATAACCCTCATGAGACCAAGGACAACCCACTGGAATTGAATCTACAATCACATTAATACTATTTACAAAATATACATTGAATTTTGCACATGCCCCCTTTCTCGTTGCTGCAAAAGAAACCCTACCATCATAGCCGAAGTTGAAATCCAGAAAGTTCACCGCATCACCTTCAGCTTTGTACAGCGTTTTTAGTGTTTTCCGCAAGTCATTCGAATTACCTCTATTTGAGTCAATTTTCCCTTCAAAATATTTCCTTTTTTTATCCTTTAGCAGATTTACAAACTTGTTCATATACAACTTGTATACAGTGCACAAATGCTCATGTGTATCTCCCATAGATGTCTTATAAATTTTATAAGCGCAGTCCCTCTCTTTTGCTTTACGCTTAAGCTCTTGATCATACAAGGAACCTGTTTATTAGCAACCCTATAGGTAACAAGAGGAGCAAATCTGTCTAAAACTATCCTTACATCTATCTACAATATCCTTAAAAATAACATCTACATCTATGCTGTCGAAATTCCACGAATTATCAATCAACTCTAAACATATATTACAGACAGAGTCATCATTCCTCCTTCTGGTTACAATTTCTGTATGATCACACTCCACTTTTGAAACCGAAGCAAAGTTTAAACTAACAACGGAATGATCAGTAATTTTTGGCGCAAGGTGTACATTCACAGAAATATCTTTACTGTTTGTCAAAACATAGTCTACCAAAGTACAACTTCTATCCGTACATCTAGTTGCCTCATTCACTAGTTGTTCTATACCAAATGTTTGGATGACATCCTTGAACCTATTACTTTAGAAATAATTACAATCCAAATAATACAAATTAACATCAACTAACATACACCTTGTACTTCCAGCAAAATAAGACTCACACCAGTCCTCAAACGGGTCTATGAACACCGGATGGCTAGAACTTGGAGAGTGATAAACTACCCCCATATTCCATTTTGTATTGTGTATTTTGATTTCGAGAAACTTACACATATTTCTGTTTCACTTTAAACTCTATACCCTGTCTCACATACACCAACACTTCTCCTGTGTGTCGACTTGCAGAATCACACCCGACCACACTGTAGTTATGCACTTGTAGCTCAAAATCTTCAATATCACTAGTATATCTAGCTTCACTCAACATAACAATCGATGGGGCATAGCAAAACACATGTTCTATAAGTTCATCCTTGTGAGCCAGAAAACTTGCACAATTCAATAATCAAAAAATGTTACATAATTAGTGACATGGGGTCTTAGAAGACCCTAGGTTGTTTTTACTTACCGATTTCGAAAATATTGTGCAGAAAACTGACATGAACTTATTGGCACTACACTCACAACTGATCAACTTTGAGGTACTGAAGTGTAGGCTCAGATTTGCGCTTGTGCCTAGAAACTATGCGGTCTTAGATATTCTCTGGGGTCACCGGTGGCACCACGTCACCAGTTAAGGGTTAAGGAAAAATCTCTGCTCGAGCACAGTTTGTTTGAGCAAGTTGGTACAATTATTAAACACAGCTGATGAGTTTAGAAAGTTTTTATGTTTGTCTTTAATTATTTATTATTTTTTGTTTCAGGGTGATCTAGCCGTCCCTACAGAGTCAGTTTGTGTGGTAAAGCCTTTTGACAGTCCAGAAAAAAGGAAAAGATTAGCTGATACATTTAAACATGCAATTGATAAAGGATTTATATAATTAAAAATTTTAGTTCAAAGGAATCATTTATGAAAATGTTAAAAATTCTTACACAACCTTTAACAGTTTTTTTATCTTATGTTGAAAGCTACACGATATATATTTTTATTATAATAAATGTTAATCATATTTGTTTCTTGTTTGTTAATCGTATTTGTTTCTATTTACGCTCATAACTATTGTCATTCAAGATTATAAAATATTGCTTCAACTATGTTGTTAACCCGTCATTTGTCGTTATATGAGCATTTTGCTAACGCTTGTTGTAATTTCTCGGCAATTTGGCGACGCAAGCTAAAGGTATCTTCCCTTTTCCTCTAGCTGAGTTTATGACTTTCCTAAAGCACGCGCATACCATTATTTGTATAAAGCAGCAGTCAGTTAGGATTGAGAGCTAATCGATTGAAGTAGTCTTATGCTCGTAAGCATTTTTCTCACTAAGCGGCAAACGGCGTCATAGAAATTCATATAGTGTAAGTGTTCTACTCATTGAGCGAGTGTACAATATAAACAGTTTTTGTTGCTTGAGAGAAATTCTCATACGTCATTAGCATGAGCCGTGGAGAAAAACTTGTAAAATTAGCCTTACAGGCACTTCAAGAAAAAAGTGAAGGTATGTAAATGTGTTGTAATTTATCATTATATTTATACATAATTATCTATTGTAAATTTAGTTTCTGAATATACAAAGGTTTTATTGTTCTGAATATGTTACATTCAATTACATAGTATTTTTCTTTTTAGTTACATCACCACCATGGCTCATTCAACAGTCTGAATTAGACACTACTTTCAACATCGAAGAAAAGATAGAGGAAAGTGAGTCTGTTGCACCCTCAGAACATAGCGAACATGTTACTAACTCTGAGCAGTCTGCTGAAGATTCTTCAGAATCGGAATATGAAGATATGCAGCCCCGAAGGCTTTTCTATTCTGGAAAAGATAAAGCCACTTTATGGTCAATGCATCCACCAAACTTGTGCCCCAATGTTCGGACAGCAAGGCATAATATCGTGATAAAGTTACCGGGTGTAAAAGCAGTAGCTCAAAATGCAAAGACAGTATTGGATGCATGGAAGTTGTTTTTTCCCGATGAGACAATATTGCACATTACTAACTGTACTAATATTTATTTTCATAAGATGCGTCAAAATTATGCGCGCTAAAGGGACTGTCTCGATATCACTCCTCAAGAAGTAACCGCTTTGATAGGCCTTCTTTTTATGGCAGGGGTAAAAAAGTCTTCTCTCATCAATATTGATGAACTATGGAAAGACGATGGCACATCCCCCGAGTGTTTCCGGGCTGTCATGTCACGCCGCAGATTTTATGTCCTTCTGGAGGCTCTTCGCTTTGATGACATCAACGACAGAATTCAGAGAAAGGCAACAGATAACCTGGCAACAATTAGGCAAATTTTCGAACAATTTGTTTCCAGATGCATAAACTATCAAGTGGGCGAGTTTGTCGTTGACGAAATGCTACCTGCTTTTCCAGGGAATGTAAATTCCGTCAATATATTGCAAATAAGCCATCGAAATATGGTATAAAGATTTATGCCTTGGTAGATTCTAAAATGCTTTGCATTTCAAACTTAGAAATATACGCAGGTAAACAACCTGAAGGCCCCTATCGCTTGGACAATAAGGCAGATAGTGTAGTGAAGAGAGTAGCGTCTCCTATTTTGAATAGCGGAAGAAACATAACCATGGACAATTATTTTACATCCGTTCCATTAGCTCTAGAGTTGCTTCAAAAGAAAACTACAGTCGTTGGAACTATACGAAAAAATAAAAGGGAAATACCGCCATTCTTTGTACATGTAAAAGGAAGGCCAGTATACAGCAGTGTGTTTGCGTTTATGAAAACTGCAGTTTTAGTATCGTATGTGCCGAAAAGAAATAAAAATGTGCTACTTCTTTCTACTCTGCATTCTGGCTACAAAATTGATGGTGATACTGGTGAGAAGTGTAAACCGGAAGTTATAACATTCTACAACAGCACAAAAGGGGGTGTTGATGTAGTAGATGAGCTAATATTTCAATATACAGTTTCCAGAAACAGCTGCAGGTGGCCTTTGACAGTATTTTACTGTTTACTGAATATTAGCGGTATAAATTCTCAGATAATTTACTCAGAAAATACAGCGACAAAAGAAGAGCGTCGAATTTTCTTTAAAAAATTGTCGCTGGAGCTAGGGAGACCACAGGCATATGCAAGATTATCTGTGCCAAACTTATCAGTGAATCTGAATAGATCTATAAAAAAGCTTGTGGGGGTTGAGGAACACGTGTCAGGACCTAGCGAAAATATGCAGGGTATGTGTTCATTGTGTCTGCACCGTTAAAACAGAAAAACAAGGATCGCAGAGAGCCGGCAGCCATTAATACAGAATACAGAATCAGAATAAGTATAGTTTTAATCGTTGCAGACGTTATATACATCCATATCCATATAAAGTAAGTGGGCGGCGGTGTGTATTTTTCGGCGTTCTCAGGCAATGCGATACTTCAGTGCGAAATGATCGCCGAATCTTGATGATCTTCGTCGAAAACGACCGAATAAGCAACCTGTTGTGCGCTATAAAATTACACACTTCCAGTTTGTAGTGGACTTTTGGCACAGCGTGTGTACCTACTACCTAGTAATTTTCGTCTTCGCGTCGGATTGATTTTTAATTAGATCATTTCGTTGTTGTTTACATGTTCTAACAAGACATGTTCTATTATTATTATGATGGTTACTACTTCGGGTTGCTTAATAAGTGGACAAAATAATTGTGATACTGTGATTAATTCAGTGGATATTTTAAATTTAAAGGTTAACTTTTTAAGGGACTTTTTAATTACTATAACGTATAACTAACTAGAGGAAAACTTGGTAAGTAGTTAATAATTATCAAGTTTAGTAAGTAGGTTTTTTTATAATACATTTTCTGGGAAAAATAGGCGATCCTTTCATTTTTGGTGAATTTTTATTTAAAAAAAAATCACTAATAAAGAGGTATCGTTTGAGAGACTTTGCAACAATTTTTTCAAATGAGCGCGAACTAGGACCCGTAGAACCCATATCTGGGGTCTGGTTCAATTTATATATATATATATATATATATATATATATATATATATATATATATATATATATATATATATATATATATATATATATATATATATATATATATATATATATATATAGTTACGTTGCCTGGTAGCCGATTGCTGTAAGAACAATACCACGACATCCGGCCCGATCTAGTCCACTCAGCATGACATCGACCTCACACAGTCACAGAGTTCAATTAGAAACTGCATCATAATCAATCCTAGTTTATAAGTATGAGTTATGTAGATTTAGAATTCATTCTTTACTTGTCCACGATTAACAACATTCATAGTTCGTTAGTTGTAACTTGTAATTAATCACTTTGTTAATTAATAGTACTTTTTGGGTTTAAATAAATTATTTTTTATCATAAAGCCAAAAGGGCCTTATTTAACTGGCGCTGCGAACAGGATCCAGTAACGACGTTTTGGCAACTTAAAAGTAGCAAAATTGTCGGTCGTTTTTGAACGTTTGTGCTGGAAGAACCATCCAAGAAGAAGAGCAAAGGCATTGGAAGAAAAGCCATAGATGACCAACAAAGCAGTTTCCCTTCTGTAAGTTGATCCATTTCTTTCATTTCCTATGCAATTGTGTCTTTTAAGTATTTGCAAAATTCATTTTTTCGTAAATACGAATTATTTTTAGTATTCACAAAGTTTTTCTTTGGCAATACTTATATTTAAGGCATCATAAAAATCCTTTTTTTTCATAAATGCCCTATAATTGATTATCAATAATTATTAATATTATCACAAAGCTATCTTCTTTCGTGATACCTATTATAATTAATATTTTGTTAATAGCGTTAACAAATTTCTTTTAATTTACTACATACAAGCCTTATTTTTTAAACGAATAATTATTGATATTTTTACAAGGTACTTTTTCATAGTACAAGTTATAAAGACAAGCATTTTTTACTGTATTTTCAAATTTAATTTTTCGAAAATACATGAAATAAAGCAGAATTATTTTTATACAGTTTAAAAAATTCTTAGCATTAAGTGATAATTACGTTAATAAATATATTTTATCTAATGAAATTTCTCTAAAATTAACTCAGTATCACAAGTTAGTCGTTGTTTAATAAAAACACTGCATGCACTTAGTTAACCGTCGCATTTAATTTGATATTCAGTCATTGTACGTAAAAAACTGATGACAAAATAAAAAACTTTACAGACGCGATATTATACAAGATTCAATTTCAACAGAATCGTGTGATCCGTTGTAACTAGATAAAACGCTTTTGTAATACACATTATAACAAGCAAGCTTGTTAGCGTAGAAATTAAAACATTTAGTACAATTAGAGTAAAATTTTATCGTATAAATATCCACTGTAATTAAAAACTCTCTAGATAAACAATTTTAACGGAAATATTTTAAAGCATTAAGATTTTATGCAGTTATAATAATTTGCATCGTATTATTATTCTTTTAGTTATAAATTATTGATTACCTTTAGAATTAAGCATTTATTTTAAGGATTGATTATTATTCTATTAATTACAAATTTTATCCATTTATTACAACAAAATTTATAATTTTATACCCTTATTATCCTGTAATTAATATAAAAAAAAAAAAAAGGAAATCTCCTTTATACCTATTAATACATTACATGAGCCTTCGTGAAAGATCTCCCATAAGATTTACCCGAATTCCAGAAAGAATCTTGCCAAATTTTACCCCAGATTCACTCAATTTTAATTCATCAGAAACCCCTAATTTCCAAAACATGTCAGAGGCATCAATCACCCAAATCTGTCAAGCTTCGGCAATGATTCCCGAGTACAATGGCGGACAAAAACAATTAGCATATTTTCTGAATCAATGCCGCACTTATATCCTATGTTACAAAAGACAAGGCGACACACCTGACGACCTACATTGTAACCGAATGATTATTGAATTTATTAAGGCCAAAATCACAGGTGAAGCCCGAGATATACTTATGAAACTAGACGACATTTCTTGGCAAAATATTGAAAATGCCCTTAAGGCCCAATATACAGACCCTAGATCAGAAGACCTTTTAATGACAGATCTACGAACTAGTTATATGCGTAAAACTCAAACTGCCACTGATTTTTACAACACTATACAAGACAAATTAAAAATGTTAAACGAACATATTTCCCTACAAGCCCTAGACGACATTATAAAAACCTACAAGAAACAGCAATACGAAACAGCAGCTGTTACTTCTTTCAAAGTAGGAATAGCCGAACCATATCACAGTCACTTACGGTTATTAAACATCCCTAATTTAGAAACAGCGTTGCTCGAATGCCATCGCATTGATAACGAGCAGATGCAAGTAAATTTCCTAAAAGTCATAAAAGACAAGGATGAATCTCATTTCCGTCAAAACGACAAACATCCTCAGCAACAAAAACCCCACATAATTAATAGGAAGGTAAACGACTTCTACCCCAATTTCCGGAAAATACCTCAACAAAATTATAACCAACAGCCCGATTTCCAGAGAATACCCCAACAAAATTATAACTATCGGCCCAATTTCCAGAGAATACCCCCACAAAGTCATAACCAACAACCAACGTTTCGACAACCCTTTCCAAGCCGACCTATCTCAAACTTAAGACCAATTCCACAACAACGAAATTACCCCACTAATTCACAAGTCTTCGGAAGAAGAATTAATAATCAGGCAACCCCTATGTCAATTTCTGCTAACCTAACAAACAATCGCCCTCGTACAAATCACCCCATTCCTCAAATAAATAACAACCAAACTTTTGAAGAGCTGGAGCAAGAGCCTGACTATTTATACCAGGATGATAATGATTATCAACCTGATGAGGTCTTCTATAACGAGGAACTCGAAGAACCAGAGGAACCGTATGGTGAAAATCAGGATTTTCACAATACAGCCTCGGAAACACTATAAAACTTGACTTAAATAATATTGCCATGCAACCCAAACTACCCTTCTTCTGTCTACCCTCTTTAGGCCTACAAATACTCATTGACAGTGGTGCGTCTGATAGCATCATGAATCCAGGTCCGGCTTACGAATTTTTCAGCGAATATCTCTATCAAAAACCCTTCGCCATGAAATCCGTTGGCAAAATTTCCAGAGGTATTGACAACATTCAGTTCCCTATATTACAAGAATATGGCATTAAATTCCCCTTCGATTTTCATGTCATGCAATGGCATGATCGTTTCGACGCCTTGATCGGTTCTGCTCACTTCCAGAAATTGAAAGCACGTATAAACTACGAGACACAGACTATAACGTTAGGCAAGACAGAGATCCCTTTCTATTTCGAACTTAACCCTCAAAATTTTAAGCCCTTTAAACAAATATGTGTAAATAGTATCAAAATTCCTGTTAACGTAGAAAATGGAACCGTTCTGATTCCCCAACTATCCGACAACACTGTAACTGTAGAAGAAGCTATAGCTACTTCTCATTCTGGCATTTGCACAATTCCCATTACAAAAAATACATCTGACAACGTCGAAGTTTACTTCAACGAACGAATTAAAGTCACTCCCTTACAAAACTATTACGAACTTAACGAACCAATAAAACAAAACCAACCTAACATTTTAAAACAATTAAGAGTAGAGCATCTTAATACCGAAGAAAAATCAAGATTATTTTCCTTATGCAACAAATACAAAAATATATTTTATCATGAAAACAGTGACCTTACGTTCACTAACTGTGTTAAACATGACATACGCACAAAAGATGACGAACCAGTACATGTCAAATCCTATCGATATCCCTACAATCTCAAAGTAGAGATTCAAAAACAAATAAAACAGCTATTAGATAACAAAATTATCAGACCATCTATATCACCATATGCATCTCCTGTATGGATCGTGCCTAAACGCATGGATCAATCGGGAAAACGTAAATGGCGTTTAGTTATCGACTACAGAAAGCTGAACGAGAAAACCATTAACGACAAATATCCCTTACCTCGAATAGATGAGATACTCGATAGTCTAGGCAAGTGCATGTATTTCACTACACTTGATTTGGCCCAAGGTTTTCACCAAATTGAATTAGGTGAAAGCAGCATAGAGAAAACCGCCTTTAGCGTTAATAATGGGCACTACGAGTACGTGCGCATGCCCTTTGGGTTGCGTAATTCTCCGAGCACTTTCCAGCGCGTAATGGATAATGTCCTTAGGGAATTCCTTTATAAATCATGTTTCGTATACATGGATGACATCGTCATTTTTTCTAAGTCCCTACAAGAACATTTGCTACATCTAAAACAGATCTTTTCAAAATTACAAGAAGTTAACCTCAAAGTCCAACTAGACAAATCCGAATTTCTTCGTAAGGAAGTCGAGTTTCTTGGGCACGTAATCACGACCCACGGAATCCGTCCTAACCCTAATAAAATCAAGGCTATACAGAACTATCCAATACCAAAATCCCAAAAAGAAATAAAGTCATTCCTTGGATTGATAGGCTACTATCGCCGCTTCATTAAAAATTTCGCAAAAATCCTCTTCCCCTTAACCAAATGCCTTAAGAAAGACTCCAAAATTGACATTAACGATACAGAGTACGTGAATGCCTTTAGACAAGCCAAAGACCTTATTACAAATTCACCTATACTGATGTATCCAGACTTTACAAAAACTTTTCACCTGACTACTGACGCTAGTAATATCGCTATAGGAGGCGTTTTGTCACAAAACGACAGGCCCATAGCTTACTATAGCCGCACTTTAAATTCCGCTGAAAGGAACTACTCAACAATTGAGAAGGAACTCCTTTCAATAGTCGAAAACACTAAGCACTTTAGGCCTTACCTTTTTGGAAATAAATTTACGATCGAAACCGATCATAAACCACTTGTATGGTTATTTTCTATTAAAGAGCCAAATTCACGTTTAGTGAAATGGCGTTTGAAATTAGAAGAATTCGACTACGAAATTAAATATAAAAGAGGTAAAGAAAACGTAGTAGCCGATGCTTTATCTCGTGTCGAAATCAACGCAGTTGAGGACGACGATGATCTGGCATCAATTTTTAATAATCTAGATCCATCAGAGCTTAGAGTATTAAACGACGACGATCTTAAAGATTTAGGTATTAACACTCAGGAAGACGAACGACATTCTGACTCACAAACACAACACACTTCTGCAGAAAACCCCGTCTTTACTATGCCCATTTCTGAAAACCCTTTAAATCACTTCAAATATCAGATAATTATGTATTACGGACCTCATAACGAAATAAAGACAGACAACTTATTTAAAAACAAATGCTACAGAGTATACATCCAAAGACAACACGAACTGCAACAGATGACTGACTTCTTAAAATCTTACATCAACCCTAATAATAATTACGGTATATTATTCTTGGACCCACAACTCGAACATTACTTTAGAATAATAGTTTCCAATCTATTCAGTAGTTCGGTTAAAATAATTAAATGTACAAAACGATTACAAGACGTAACGAAACTTACTGAACAAAAAGGAACAATACAAGACTATCACGAACAAAACCATAACGGCATTAACGAGACGTACGCACAACTAAAAACAAAATTTTATTGGCCTAACATGAAAATTCAAATTAACGACTTTATTAATAAATGCGACATATGCCTTCAGGCAAAATATGATCGTAACCCTTACAAACCCCCGTTTCAAGGACCACTGATTGCTTCTAGACCCTTCGAAGTTATACACATCGACGTATTCAGCTTTGATAACTGCAAATTCTTAACCATCGTCGATCTGTTCAGTAAATATGCGCAAGCATATTACATTATCGATACTACTGCCCTGACCATTGTTAACAAACTACGTCACTTCTTCTCTCACCACAACTACCCTTCTAAGATGGTCTCGGACCCAGGCCGCGAATTTGAAAATGCTGTACTCAAAGAGTTCTGTTCCATATTTAAAATCAATTTACACATTACTACCCCTCAAAATCCAAATTCAAATTCTCCCGTAGAACGTTTACATTCAACATTATTAGAAAAAATACGTGTACTAAAAATTCAAAACCCAAAAGAAAGCCCCCAATCACTCATGATCACTGCCGTATTGATATACAACCAATCAATACATTCTTCGACAGGCCACTCTCCTTTCAAACTACTCTACGGCCCATATGATGACATACCACCGATCGATCCTCATCAAACAGTTTTCGAGGAATATAACAATAGACGCTTAAAAGAAATACTTCCATTTTACAAGTCTATTTATGAAAAGCAAAAGCATAAAGCAACAGAACGTCTCGAGAAATTCAACGAAACTCGAGAACAAAACATCCAAATTAATGAAGAAAACGTTGCAGTAAGAGTACCACCAATCCGAAAGGCAGATCACCTTTATAAAATTCATTCCGACCCTATACAATTACCACGCAATAAAATACTTCTTCCCCATTCGAGAAAACAAACGGCTCATTTAAATAAAACCAAAAGAACTAAAAAGAAATTTCCTTCTTTACAGCCTGCTGTGCCTATGTCTGAGGACAGCCCTACTCCTTCAACTTCAACCCATCCAAACTAACGGCTATTTCAAAGAATATATTGGAATCGCCAAAATCCTAAATCACTACCATAGATTTTATTTTTATTTTAATCTCACCCTTATAGATGAAAACTATAATCAGTTAATATACAACGCTTATCAGATTAGTGAAATTAAGTCAAATTCCATCAACAAATATTATACACGAATTCTAAACAGTCAACTAAGAATCATAAGAAATGAATTACAAAAGCTAACACACACTAGATACAAACGCGGTCTCATAGATGGCGCGGGATCGGTTATAAGAATGATCACTGGCAATTTGGACCAGGAGGATCTAAAAGAAATCAATAAAAACGTAGAATCGTTGTATGCTAATCAAGACGAGATAATGGTTCAATTAGATAACTTGAACTCGTTTGCCAATATAATGACTCAAAGATTCGAAAAGGAACAAGAGTCGATTAACAAAAATTTAGACTCGTTAAAAATCACCCTAGATGTGATGCAACGCGAAACGGAATATAAGGCTGTTGTAGAATTTCAGATAGCACTAAGTTCAAAATTACTAGAGAATATAAAAGTATTACAAAGAACAATTTCACTTAGTTTCAATCAATTAACCAACATAGAAATATTTACTGCAAAAGACCTAAAGGTCATTAGAGAACATCTGAAACTCATTTATAATAACGATGAATTAATTAGTTTTGACCAAAATCACATTTTCAAAATTTTAGAATTTACCAAATTTAATGTTTTATCTGTAAAAGATACAATTGTGTGCCTCCTGAAGGTTCCTATCCTACATCCCACATCAGGAGCATATTTTCGAATCATTCCAACACCTCAAACCAATAAAGTCCTTGTACCACCTGCTTCCTTCTATTTGGAAACACCACAGAAAAATCTGTGGACAGCAGAACAATGCCCAGCTGTCGAAGAAGCCATAATATGTACTGACCAACCCCATGAAGAAAGATGCAAATTAGACAACGTATCAACATGCCTCTTTGCCACTACAACCAATTCTTACACAGCATCCGTTCAACTCCGAAATGGAAATATCTTACTGATCACTAACCAGAAGACCAGCATCTCAGAAGAGTGTCCGTCAAGACTAGACAGACAAACTACCACAACCAACACCCTCGTAGCCAGTCAAGAACGATGCAAGATATCTATAAATGGAGAGACTTATAAAGAAACCAGTCCAAACATTACATGGGTCCCCGAGTTGATACAACCCTTACAGCCACAGCCGCAACATATCATAAGATTCAATCCAATTCATCTCAAGGAAGCCAGCAAGCTGAAAAGTCAGATGGAGCAAAGGAAGCATCACAATGTACTGCATCCTTTGGTACATTCAACACACATGGGAATGACTACCATAATCACCGTCATCCTAGTGGTCATCTTGTGTTACATCTCCATACATAAGTTCAAGAAGAAGGCCATGCTACGCAAATCAAAAAACCTATGTGCAGCTGAAGAGCTTACTGAAAAGAACGAGGACGTCCTTCACATTAGGGATGGAGGAGTTACGTTGCCTGGTAGCCGATTGCTGTAAGAACAATACCACGACATCCGGCCCGATCTAGTCCACTCAGCATGACATCGACCTCACACAGTCACAGAGTTCAATTAGAAACTGCATCATAATCAATCCTAGTTTATAAGTATGAGTTATGTAGATTTAGAATTCATTCTTTACTTGTCCACGATTAACAACATTCATAGTTCGTTAGTTGTAACTTGTAATTAATCACTTTGTTAATTAATAGTACTTTTTGGGTTTAAATAAATTATTTTTTATCATAAAGCCAAAAGGGCCTTATTTAACTATATATATATATAACTTAAAAAACAAGCAACTGATTTCGATGAAACTCGGCAAGTGCCTTTCTTTTATTAATGGCTTGGATGAGTTTGTTAGTCAGGAAAATCGGAAAACGTTTCCCGGGAAAATTTTGAGTTTTGTTTAAAAAAAAATCGTTTTCTCCGAAAACTATAAAGGTATTTTAATGAAATTTGGTGGATATGTTGCCGTGTAAAAGTCCTTACTACACACTAAAATTCGACTTTCTACATTTTTAGAAAATTGAGTTATTCAAATTTTGAGTTTTCTTTTGAAAAAAAAAATATTTCTTCGAAAATTACAAAGTTATTTTGATGAAATTTGGTGGATATGTTGCCCTGGGTAAGACCCTACTATACACCAAAATTCAACTTTCTAGGTTCGTAGAAACTTGAGTTATTCAAATTGGAAGCATTTAATAAAAATTTACTACCATAACGCACTTGCTGCGTCCCGAACTTTTTTTCTTGTGCACCCCCAATGCATTAAGGCACGAGCCGCGACTGACTATAATAGTTAAAATACTAGTTAAGAGCAGGGGATGATAGTTGAAAAAATTTCCATTTCTGAATTTTCTTCCTCTGAAGATGTTACATGGTCAACGAAACGATCGTAAGGTCTCTGAAATATGCGTTGTGGTGATTTGGGTTCTCCAAGTGTACTTAAAAATGATGTGTATAAGTTCGATCCACCACAAATATCAATGAATTACGAAACAGAATCACGGAAGCTATAAATCATATTAACCAAAACACCCTCACCAGAGTTTGCAGGCATGTTTCAAAAAGGTGTATAAAGTGCATTGAACAAAACTGTGGCCATATTGAACAATTTTCTATTTAGTGTATTTTTAAGTTTCTATTTTATTATTTGTTGAGTTCCGTTTCTAATTGTGTTGTTTAGTGGAGTTAAGTTTCTATTTGTTATTGCTGGGTTTCGTTATTAGACTGTTTCACATAATATTACATACTTGAGAAAGGTAGGAACAACTCAGAGGTGGATATTAAAAATTATATATGGCAGAAACATCACCTACCCCAGTGATGCGCTATACTCGGAGGCTGGAGTAATGTATGTGCGGAAACTGTACTGTCGTGCTATCTTACTGTATATTTACAGACACAAAGGTGCTGTTAGTTTTGCAGAACATGTATACTCTACGAGGTACAAAAATATTGTCACGAAAAAGTACAGGGCGGAGAAAAGGATTGGCCAGCGTAGTTTTGTGTATGTTGGTTTGAGACTCTTTGATACCCTGCCCCTTGATATAAGATCTACGAATTCTTATAGGCTTTATAAAAAAAGGATTCAACTATGGCTGCTTAATACACCGAGGAGTGTTATCGGTCGGGTGGTTGCCTTCTCTTAATTGTCGACCCTTCTAGAAGAGCTTGATTTTAATCGATCATTGTGTGCTAGTATGGATGTGTCTGAGACTACGTGTGTGTGTGTGTGCGTGTGTGTAGGTGTGCGTGTGTGTGTGAGAGAAGGAAGGTGTGAAGTTCACGAACGAGCGCGCACGAGCAAGTATGTATGTGAATGGATGAAATATAACTGAGTATGATTTGACCACAGATTACTGAGCGAGTCTGTATTTCTGGGTTTTTAAAGTATCTATACCTTTTTTATTTTCTGTCTCTCTTTTTGCGGTTGGAGTCGTTGAGTTTTGTGGCGATGTCGATTGATCAATGGTCGGGGATGGCCGCGTGCAGCTTTAAAATGTTGGGTTATTATGGTTGTGTTGTTGTTGTTTTTTTCGAGGGTATTTTATCTCCGGACTGTCAAGTACTCTGGGTTTTACTTCCTTGACAGTCATAATTCTGTTGTGTGTTGTGTTTTGTATGCTGTGGGCATGTGGAGTTGGTTTTGCTGTTTTTCACTTTTATTAATTGTAGAACGCGGCCACAAAGTGTTTAATTTATGATACTCTACACTAATATTAAGATAGTTTTTTGTGTTGTATTTTTCAGTTTGATTATCATGTCGCATAGACATTTTCGCTAACAAGCAAGTTTGCTTCTGTGAAGATGTCTAAGGCTTATAACTATTAAGATCATTGTTAACTGATTACTTTTGAATGTACGACATGCGCGTTTATTGATTTGGTAATTACTTCTTTGTATTGAATGTTGATTCCATATTTTTATATTGTGTGTATTTATTTGGTAACCTTTTGTATTTGATTGTAAATGTTTGTAACAACCTATCAATAAACCTTATTATTATTATTATTATTATTATTATTATTATTATTATTATTATTATTATTATTATTATTATTATTATTATTATTATTATTATTATTATTATTATTATTATTATTATTATTATTATTATTATTATTATTATTATTATTATTATTATTATTATTATTATTATTATTATTATTATTATTATTATTATTATTATTATTATTATTATTATTATTATTATTATTATTATTATTATTATTATTATTATTATTATTATTATTATTATTATTATTATTATTATTATTATTATTATTATTATTATTATTATTATTATTATTATTATTATTATTATTATTATTATTATTATTATTATTATTATTATTATTATTATTATTATTATTATTATTATTATTATTATTATTATTATTATTAAAAATGGCGTCAACTGAAGTAGTTGAAGAAATTCGTGTGTCAACAAAACCGTGTAAAAGGTGCAATAAAGTCGCAGTTCAGGGTGGCTTGAAGTGCATAAAATGTGGCATAGTGTATCATAAATGCTGTGTTAAATTAATGAAGAATATAGAAATTATTGATGAAAAGAAGATAATTTGCTGTGATGTAGCTGTTCAAACGGGAATTTCTATACCCGGATCACCATATGATGGTAATGGAGATAATGCATATCAGGTTGAGATAAAATACTTGCTTGAAATAATTAAACAGAAAGATGAAATTATTTCGTATCAGTTGCAACTAATAAATACACTGAAAGAGAAAAATTCTGACCTGTATAATAATAAACTGATTCAGAAGAAAAATGAAAATGACCAAGCAGAAAAGAAAATTGATTTACAATTACCAAGCAAGAAAATTCATTCTGTAAAAAACAACCGTGAAGATGACAAAGCAAAATCGAGTGATACAATAGAAATATTGGTACAAGATGATGAAACTTATTGCCAGAAAACAAATGAAGAAGTCAGTCCTCACTTGCTTAATAAAAAATGGACAGAGGTGGTTAAAAAGAACAAAAGAAGGATTCATTTGGGTACTGCTGCGGTTGAGGGGACAGCTTTTAAGGGTAGAGAAAATTTCGGTCAGAAAAAGGCATGGCTGTTCATCTCACGAGTGAGAGACAGTGTAAATAGCAGTATTGTCTCATCTTACATTGCCAATAAGCTGGAAATAGCCGAGGAAAGTGTCTCAATCAAGGAAATAGCTAAGAACTATGAAAGAGAAGATAGCAAATGCTTCCAAATAGGCGTGCCGTTTGACAAAAAGGATCTGCTATATAAAAATGATTTTTGGCCCAGGGGTGTACGATATAAAAGGTTCCGATTTGATTGGCAAAAGACGGCATATAATCCAGTTGTGAGTGATGGAGATAATGGATTTGCTGAGAAAAATAACACAAATTTTTTATAAGCAGGGAAGCAGGCAAGTGCCTTGGACATAAATGTGCATTACAGACCGAAGAGAAAATATATTTATTTTTGCAAAACATACAATCGCTACGGTCTAAGACGTTACAAATAGAGGCTCAAGTACAAGGAAACCCCTATTTTATATGTTTAACGGAGCATTGGTTACACAATCTCGAAACGCCAGTTATCAATGGCTACTATATGGCCTCTTGCTTTAGCAGGCAGATCATTCAACATGGTGGCACATGCATATACACCCGGAATGACGTGATATCACAGGAACTCTTAAGGTACAGAAACATGAGCTTAGAGCTGCATTTCGAATGTTGCGCAGTTGAAGTGAAACAACTCAAAACGATAATTATTTGCTTATACAGAGCACCTACAGGAGACTGTGAAGTGTTTTTTGAAAAACTACAAGAAGCATTGCATGATCTTAGAGTTCAAGCTCTTAAAAATACTATAGTCATCTGTGGTGATATGAATATTGATTTAATGTCAAAAGAAAGTACAGAAATCCAGAAAAGTCAACGATTGTTGGAACTTATGTTGTCATCTGGGCTGAAGCAAAGAACTTTTCAACCAACCAGGCTCACCTACTGGAAAAAATCATTGCTAGATCAGGTATTTTCCAGCATAGACCAGACCAATACAACTGCTGTAATGGATTTGGGCCTATCAGATCACCTAGGTCAGACTCTGGAATTGGAAGTGAACACAAGCAAAAAGTCATCCACAGGTAACTACAAGCTGCAGCGGGTGTATACACAAAATAAAATTTCAGCCTTTCGTGAAGAATTGCAACAAGAAACGTGGAGTCACATATATTCCAATTCAGATCCAAACCAAGCTTACACTCAATTTAGTAACACTGTTAAGTTACTTATAGAGAGAATATTTCCAATAAAAAAATTACCACAACGGAAACCGAAAGGCTGGATTACACAAGGTATCCGCAAATCTTGTAAAACAAAAAGATTGATGCATGAAGTGATGACCAAGGGTGAAATTGACAGAAGCTTATATAACAAGTACACGTCAATACTGAAAAAGGTAATTATCCAAGCGAAAAGAATGGAAAGTGAAGCGAGAATAAGCGCATCATATAATAAAATAAAGAGCACATGGGAGATAATAAGCGAAAACTCTAACAAGCTGCCTCGAAACAAACTTACATTCTTAAAGGATACTCAAGATCCAGAGCTTATTAAAGAGGCTTTAAATGAGGCAAATAAGATATTTTTATGTATGTGTCCAAATTTAACTGGAGCAGTAGGAGACACGAGCAAAATCATGTTTCACAACAGTTGTTTTTTCATGCATCCAACGAGTGAGGAGGAAGTGATCAATATAATAAGGGCATTGAAAAGCACCAGAGCAGTAGGCCACGACGAGATTCCAATGATTATTATCAAAAATACTGCAGATTTGCTGGCGGCACCTTTAACTTATCTGATAAACTTAATGATTGAAGGTGGCGTGTTCCCAGATGACCTCAAAAAGGCTAAAACACTAACTATATATAAAAAAGGAGATAGTGATGATTTAAATAACTACAGACAGATCTCACTGCTTCCTAACTTCTCCAAGATATATGAAAGAGTTATAAATAGTAGACTACTAAATTTTTTTGAAAGTAATAATCTATTAACCGAGTCTCAAGGTGGCTTCAGAAATAAAAAAAGTACAGTACATACCGTTTACAAGGCACTCTGGGAAGTAGATCAAGCTTTCAACAAAAATGAATCATCAGTTGGTGTCTTTTTAGACCTAAGGAAGGCCTTTGACTCTATTAAGCATGATATCTTATTTGCCAAGTTGGAGAGGTATGGCGTGAGGGGACAACCACTGTCATTGATAAGGTCCTATCTTTCCAACCGTATGCAGTGTTTGGTATATAGGTGTCCAGAAACAAAAATTGAAATAAAGTCTGATTACCAAGCAGTCTCAAGGGGTGTGCCACAGGGATCGATAATCGGACCTCTGCTATATATAATATATACCAATGACTTACCCAATGCTATAAGAGAAAAATTGTTCATGTATGCTGATGACACCACCGTAATTTTACATCACTATAATAAAAATCAATTAGAGCAAAATATCAAAACGGTCATACCTGAGCTCAGAGAATGGTTCCAAGAAAACAACCTGAATATAAATATGAATAAAACTGTAGTGGTGGAATTCAATAAAAGGGCCAAAGAAACAAGTGATAGTGTCATTGCTCTAGATAACACCACGAATATAAAACCATCATATGCAGTTAATTTCTTGGGGGTTGAGGTTGACTCCAGGCTGGACTGGAAAAAACATATCGACAAGGTGGTTGCAAGGGTTGCCAGGTATACTTACATGATAGGTACATTGGCATTTCTAGTATCGAGACAGGCGGCGCTGGCTGCATACCACGCTTATGTTGAGGCCTCAATACGGTATGGCATAATACTGTGGGGAAACTCTGTGGATATGCAGAGGGTGCTGCTAGTTCAAAAACGATGCCTAAGAGCGCTTTTTAATTTGCGGGTGGTGGATAGCTGCAGAAGATTTTTTAGCGAACACTGTATACTTACCTGCCACTCGATCTATATAATGGAAGCAGTGCTGTTCGTCATAGACAACCCTGGGTTATTCAAGGCGCACCTACAGGAACATGAACACCAGACAAGATCAAAAAATAATTACGCTATCCCAGCCTCAAGATACACAAGACTGCAAAGGAATGCCACACATAGTGTCATCAAGATCTACAACAAGGTACCGGTAGAAATCCGTCAACTCCCTAGGCAACAAGTAAAGCATAGACTGAAAAGATACCTAGAATTGTCCGCATTTTATGAGTTAAAGGAATATCTGATGGACGATATTGCGGAAAAAATTTAGTCGGTGTTGACTTGCAGTCAGTGCCCATGACGCCACTATTGGAATTTTTGTATTGTTTATACAGTTTTGTGTTATATTTTTTGTTTATCTCTCTACGTATTATTTTATTTGTGCAAACTTACTCTGATTGGCTCTACGCCCTAAAGGGCATTGTATTAATGAGCTAGTAAAGATTATTATTATTATTATTATTATTATTATTATTATTATTATTATTATTATTATTATTATTATTATTATTATTATTATTATTATTATTATTATTATTATTATTATTATTATTATTATTATTATTATTATTATTATGTCCCCTGTGGGTCCGGGGACGAAATAAAAGAATTGGCCCAAGGTAGCTCCATCCTGTCGTAAAAGGCGACTAACTGGAGATACCAGGAAGCACAGCGTGGAGGAGCGCCCTATGTTCTGCTGCGGCCGGGAGCGACCGGCAGCCTTTGCCGGAGCTCTAGGGTGTGGCGGGACAGCGGCTCTCTGTGGAAACCTGCCTGGTATAGACCGTGCTTAGCAACTCGGTGGCTGCAGAGGAAGAAGTTGCTGGGTGTGGGGGCTTGCCTTAACTGGCCGGCCGAGTGGAAGGGAACCACAATAAAAATCCCCCCAAGTCAAGGCGGAACAGCACAGGCCGAGGACTGCGTGGTTAAGGGGTAGCTTAGCCACTACTGTGCGAACTCCGGAGCACCTGGCGCACTCCGGCATTCAACAGCCTTCCCGGGGCATGCGGGGCTCTGCCACGGGTGACCGACGTTTTTCCCTAGCTACTCGTGGGAACAAAATGGAAGTAAATAATATACAGAAAATGACGGAAGTCAAAAACACAGGAGAGAAAGGATGGAGCGAGATCCAGGCTGTAGAAGATAATGATCATGAAAGCCTGAGACAAATGAAAGAGGTGATAACGCGCTTGACCGTCACTATCAAGCAACAAAGGAACGTTAGCATGGTGATTAAAGATGGTGTAGCACAGCTAATAGAGATACATGATGCTCTAGTCTCTCAGGGTACGAAGAGGAGAACACTCCAGAACAAACTGAGAGAAACGATAGAAAAAAGGGAGAGCGGCAGATGTGCACCATCGACGAAAAAGACGGGCGTAGTCCGAAATAGACTAAGGACGGGCGAGCTTGACAGCAGCAGCAGCAGTGGAGACGAGGAAGAGTTGACCGACTCAGCCTCCCCCTCGGGCGTAAAGGGGATATCCAAAGAGCATTGGATGATCCCAAAGGAGGCCAAGAAGAAGGAGAACAAATCAAGGAAAAGGGAAGAAAAAAAGAAGATGAGAGAAGCAGCAGTGAGGGAAGAACAGGAAGCCAGGAATCGTAAGGACCAGATCACGAAAGAGAAAGAAAAACAGGAGGACGAAAGACGGAGACAGCAACAGGAAAAGAGGATTAAAAAACACACCAGGCAAGAGAAGAAGCAGGCTCGGAAGCCAGACGCCATAGTAATCAAAGTCTCCGAGGTCCTACCCTACTCTGAGGTCCTCAAGAGGCTAAGAGGGAGCGTCAAACCGGATCACACAGGCACTGAGATCCGAGCCATCAAAAAGACGATGAAGGGGGATGTGCTCCTCGAAATGGGCAGGGACTCCAAAGCGTCAACAGAGTTCACAAAGGCGGTGGAGGAAGCCGTGGGGGAACAGAATGTTATAAAAAACCTGACCCCACGGTCAACCGTAGAGGTGCGCGACCTCGACTCCCTGGCAACCGCGGAGGAGGTCAGACAGGCTCTGGAGAAAAAACTGGGCGGGACCAGAGAAGACCTGAAAATTTCCCTGACCAACCCAAACAGCAGATTCCAGAGACTCGCGATAATAGAGCTGGAAGGAAAGGACGCCGACGGCCTCCTCAAGGGGGGAAAAATACGAATTGGCCTGGTAAACTGCAGAGTAAGGCTGCGCATTCAGATACTGCGATGCTACAAATGCCTAGGGTATGGACACCGAGCAAGGGAGTGCAGAGGCACCGACCGTGCAAACGTGTGTTATAGATGCGGTGGTGAAGGGCACCGGGCTGCATCTTGCAAGGAGGCCGAGAAGTGCGCTCTGTGTGTAGAGTTGGGAGTCAACTCAAACCATGTCGCAGGCAGAAAAGGATGCACAGCTTTTCGGAGAGCTTTAGACCAGGCGAAGAAGAAAACAGCATGATCAGAGTGCTCCAGATCAACCTGAACAGGAGTAAAACGGCGAGCGCCCTCAAACAGCAGATCGCCCACGAAAAAAAGACGGATATCATGCTCATTAGCGAACAATATGATGACACCAGCGGACCGGGTTGGTTTAAAGACTCGTCAGGTACCGCGGCAATATGGGTAGTAAATCGATCCGGAGTCCCAATAGAAGCGAGCGGAGCAGGGCCCGGATATGCCTGGATCAGAAGCAGGAGTGTGACCTATGTCAGCTGCTACCTTACACCAAACGAATCCATAGCTGATTTCGAGGAGAAGCTGGCCGGCATAGAAGACGAGTTCCGCAATGTAGGAGGAAAGTTGCTTATCGCAGGGGACTTTAACGCCAAGGCAATAGAGTGGGGAATGCAAACAACTGATGGTAGAGGACGAAGGGTGGCGGAAATGGCAGCTAGACTCGGACTGGTCGTCATCAACCAGGGAGAGGTGCCAACATTCAGAAGAGCAGGATGCACAGGTACCATACCAGACATCACTATGGCTTCGGAGACGCTCGCAGCACAGATAAGCGAATGGCAGGTGCTGGAGGACTATTCGGCGAGCGACCACCAGTACATACAATTCCGGGTGGGAGGCGGCACGCCCGGTCAAGAAGCGACTCCCCCTCCTCGCTGGAACGTAGATAGACTTGATAAAGATCTCTTCGACACCATGATACACATGGGCAGAGGGACTTTACAAGAAATCAAGCGAAGGGCACCAGGGACGGCCGTTGCGATGCTGTTGGTGACAGCGACGATAGGGCTACTGACCAGGGCGTGCGAGGCCTCTATGCCTAAGAAAGCGGCAATCCGGGACCGCCGCCCTGCCTACTGGTGGAACCAAGAGATCGCTGACCTTAGGAAGAACTGTTTCCGACACAGAAGGCTGGCTCAACGGGCTGGGCGAGACTCTACGGAATTCCAGACAAGAACAGAGCAATACAGGCTAGCAAGAAGAGCCTTAAAGAGGGCCATCTGGACGAGCAAGGCCCAGAAATGGAAAGAGCTATGTGAGGACGTCGAGAGTGACCCATGGGGGTTGGGGTACAAAATTGTGCTCCAAAAACTAAGAGGGATGGACCCCACCGTGGAAATGTCCACAAGGGCCAAGGAAAAGGTAGTGGACGAGCTCTTTCCCACTCATACGATGGAGGACCGCGCAGCTGTTGAGATGCCAGCAGAGGAGATACCACTCTTCACCAGGGATGAGCTCTTGCGTGCGGCGACCTCCATGCGGAATAAAAAGGCCCCTGGTCCAGATAGGATACCGGTAGAAATACTGAAGGTAACGGCGCAGTCACAACCGGAGGTACTGCTGGACATGTACAACGCATGCCTGACAGAAGGCATATTTCCGGAGCAGTGGAAGGTAGCAAAACTCGTCCTCATCGGGAAGGGAAAGGGCGACCCCAACATGGCTTCAACCTATAGGCCATTATGCATGCTAGATACAGCTGGAAAGCTGTACGAGAAAATGCTGAAACGCAGAATTCTAGATGCAGTTGCAGAAGCCGGAGGACTTTCTCCAAGGCAATACGGCTTTACCGCGAAAAGATCGACTGTGGACGCGGTAAACGAGGTGATCACCGCGGCAAGAGCAGTGCAGACGGGTAATCATTGGTCCAGAGAGTTATGCATGGCCGTAACACTGGACGTAAAAAATGCCTTCAACTCAGCCAGATGGAAGGACATACTAGAGGCCCTAAGGAAGTTCCGCGTACCGGCATATCTATACCGCGTCCTTCAGGATTATCTGACGAACCGGTGGCTGATGTTCGAGACACAAGAGGGAACGAAGAAGAAGAGAATTACCTCAGGAGCAGCGCAAGGATCAGTCCTAGGTGCTGACCTGTGGAATTTAAACTACGACGGGATCCTACGTATGGAGATGCCGAGTGGAGCCTTTCTGGTAGGGTACGCAGATGACTTGGTCGCGGTGATTACTGCCCGCACGGTAGACCACCTTCAACTCAAACTGAACCAGACAATGCGCCGCGTACTGGACTGGATGGAGTCCCGGTCCTTGTCCCTGGCTGTCCAAAAGACGGAGATTGTACTTCTGACGCCTAAGCGGATAGAGAGAGTCATCCCAATGAAAGTGGATGGCCAGACCATCGAAACGTCCAAAGCCATCAAATACCTGGGAGTAATGCTCGATGGAAAGCTTAATTTCTGGACGCATATACGCAAAGCGACGGACAAGGCAGCGGCTGTCGTAGGGAATCTGAGTAGACTGATGGCCAACGTCGGGGGTCCTTCCCCTACCAAGCGGAAACTGCTGTTGAGGACGGCAGACGCTATCATGCTCTACGGAGCAGAAGTGTGGACCACAGCGCTGAAGTTCCAAAAATACCGAGCGAGGATGGAAATGGTTCAAAGAAGGGGAGCGCTCAGAATTAGCAGTGCTTACAGGACAGTCTCAGGCCCCGCGGCACAGATTATCGCAGGAGTGGTCCCGATAGACCTGCTAGCCGAGGAACGCAGAAGGATCTACCTGAGGGGAAGTGAAACTACGATGCAGACCGCGAAGAAAGAAGAACGGGAAGAAACCCTACGAAAATGGCAGGATAGATGGGACACCGAGACCCGAGGGAGATGGACGGCCCGATTAATTGGCAACATAAGGAGCTGGGTGGAGAGGAAGCATGGTGAGGTAGGCTACTACCTGACACAGTTTCTGACCGGTCACGGGTACTTCCGGTCCTTCTTGGCAAAAATCGGAAAGTCACACGATCCCCAGTGTAGGTATTGCCAAGCGGAAGCAGAGAACGCGTATCACACCTTCTTTGAGTGCCCCCAGTGGGAACATCTCAGAAGCGACTTGGCTGGCAATGTAGGGATTTTCACCCCTGACACGATCATTGCCAAAATGATAGACAAGAAGGAGAACTGGGATGCCGTCACCAACTTTGTCATCAACATTCTGAAAGCAAAGGAGGCTAACCGAGGCTGGGAAGGAGAATAAAGGAGAAGAAGCCGACAGGCAAATAAGGGACTGTTCTGAAGTATTACTTGAAAGTAGTTCCGGAACAGTCGACTATAAGAAGAGGGACGGGTGTTTTAGTCGGTATGTCCGCAAGGAAGACTCCGACACAAAGGATGAGGAGGTCGCAACCTAATCCTCATTGTCAGTCCATAAAGGATTTCACCAACCCGCAAAAAAAAAAAAAAAAAAAAAAAAAAAAAAAAAAAATTATTATTATTATTATTATTATTATTATTATTATTATTATTATTATTATTATTATTATTATTATTATTATTATTATTATTATTATTATTATTATTATTATTATTATTATTATTATTATTATTATTATTATTATTATTATTATTATTATTATTATTATTATTATTATTATTATTATTATTATTATTATTATTATTATTATTATTATTATTATTATTATTATTATTATTATTATTATTATTATTATTATTATTACCTAATTAAGTATTGTAAATTAAATCACAATATTTTTTTATCGTGAATCATTACGGAAAATTATGTTAAAAGTAGCAGTCTACTGTTAGATTCCTTGCCCTACTGCTTTTTTAAACACTTTTTTTTTGTCATTTGTTTTCTGGTATTGGATTTTATAGCCTACTATCCTCAAAACAGTTTTTCTCAAAATTGTCAGTGCAATTACAAGATTACTCAAGCATGTTGTACATCATTGGAAAGCTCTTTTCACAGGCTATCACATGAGCAAAAAACAATATGGCTGCCATAATAAAAACAAACGTTGATACATGTAGCTCAAAAACAAAAGACAATCCAAAGTTGAGAATAACAAAAAAAGATTACTCTGTAAAAAGTGTCCTGATAATGTACAAGTCTTAGACATGTCAGATCAACGCCTACTTAGATATTGAAAAAAGAAGAAATCAACAAATTTTGTTTTTTCAAAATAACTCGAAAACGAAAAGAGGCAGAGAAAAATACAAGTAGTATTTGGAACGAACATGAAATTCTACAAAACATTGCTTATTTAACCGTCTCGCTATCTCTAATAATAACGGGGATAGAAATACATTCCCATCCAGTTTGGGACACACTGTGTGTGTTTATATATATATATATATATATATATATATATATATATATATATATATATATATATATATATATATATATATATATATATATATATATATATATATATATATATATTTCTTTCAAAATAACTCGAAAACGAAAAGAGGCAGGGGAAAATACAAGTAGTATTTGGAACGAACATGAAATTCTACAAAACATTGCTTATTTAACCGTCTCGCTATCTGTAATAATGACGGAGATAGAAATACATTCCCATCCAGTCTGGGAAATGTAATGTCAAATTTTTGTCCTAGAAGAATTAAAATTTTTGGAGAAATATGGTTGCAGAAAAGTAATTATTTTTATACCAAAGTAAATTTAAATATAAAATGCTAAAGTGGATATATTGGTGATATTTGGGAGTGAAGGGGAGAGAAGTTCAGAGGAAATTTGGAAAGTGACAGAATAAAACCGTTTGACAGTTTGATTTTAATGGAAGAAGTTTAAAATTATGTCATTTGCAAGCACAAGCTAAGCTTTTTTGTGAGACATGCTGTATAATTAAGATAACAAGAAATAAATAACAATATATATATATATATATATATATATATATATATATATATATATATATATATATATATATATATATATATATATATATATATATATGTTCGGGAAGGTTTCCATGGTCATTAGTTTGAGATATACTTGGTTCTCGGGTTGAACCGCATGCAGAATTTATTAAAAGTCGATGTTTCGGCTCCTATTTTGGAGCCAATTTTAATTTCAAATGGTCAAAGGAATGAACTCTAGGGCTTTAATCTGACTACTCCTTAGAGCAGTGGATAAGGATAGATTAGGTTATTGTAGCTGGATTACGGGGCCTCAATCTGCCTACTCTCCAAATCTCGCTGGAGATCGTCTCTGAGGTATCAGTGTTCAACCCTAGAATTAAGAGAGATCTGATCTCTTACGTTTAGGGTTGGATTTATTTAAGTATATTAAAATTATTTAAAAATAAGAAATACATAATCACTGCATAACTATATATTAAGTAAAATTTATTCACATTTAAAATTGTGAAAATATAGGAACAATTTTCATCAGTCAATAAAACGTTTTATCTGATTTAACAATTTTGAACAGCAAACATTTACTTTTAAAATTATCCATTAACAAGTAAAACATATCATTAAACTAGTTGCTACTTAATACTGATTATTAGATCGAGCTAATACAAACGTGTCTGTAAGGTGTTTAGGTTTTAAAAAATCAGCTTTTAATTAAAAGGGCTTAAGTAGAAAGCATGCGAGTTTCAAAAGTTAAGAAATAAAGCTTTGCTTATGTTACAGAATTACATAAATAAGTGCTAGTTATCTTTAATAAATATCTAGTTAATTTTTTACATACTACGGAACACACTTTCAAGATAAATTACCGACATATATAGGTACAGGTTTTTACAGCATCAAATGATTTTAAAAGCGCGATAAAATAGCCCTAAATACATGCGAAAATAATATACTTTTACAAATATTAGATGATATTTTACGTAAGTTAGAATATTACTGTGATTTTGGATGACAAGAAAGTGAATCTCATGTAATTTTGTAGTGATACTCCCCATAATCAAAATGGATGATTACGTTTTATACATTTTGAAGATGAGTAAGAGACTGATATATTCAGAATAGAGTGAAAATGTAACAAATATCACCATTTGATAAATATTTGATCAGTATTTTTGAACTTTACACATTTTCTTTGTATTACCGAGTTTAGAGTTTGCCAAATTCGTATATTCATGTTAATAAATAGTTCCATCTTTACCTCTTTTTCCTCGCATATGTTTCCTGCCTTCATCACTTTCGTCACTACCATTTCTATTAGTTTGATCAAGGTATTCTATATCACTTCCTCCACTCTCATCATCCGCTTCTTCTTCTTCCACCCCTCCCGTAACTTCTTCACGCCCGTCTTCCTCTTCGCTGTACATGTAGTCAGCAATATCATCTTCATTTGATCGAACTTCCCCAAGACCTTGACCGTGTTGCACCGGAGAAGCCTCCATTGCATTTTCTTCAATTTGGTTTGTGTTTGTTCCAATCATGCTCCTGGCATCACCATATTCTTGTGAATAATTCACCAACACAGCAGGTTCTGCATCATCTGAACCACTGCTGAATCCCCGCATAACATAGATATGTTCTGGCGGTGACTGGTTTAACCTTTCTACAATTTTTTCAAAACGTTCTGTGAATCCCGGTTCCATGGGCGGCATAGGTGGTGTTGTAATTACATCAAAATGTTCACAATGTTCAGGCACTATGTTTTCATCAATTTCTACTGGAGAGTTTCCTAGCTGTAAGTCATATTCTGTTGATTCTTCACTTTCATTTGCTAAAGAATTAACTTTCATCTTACTTGAATCTCCACTTTGTGCACTTGTTGAACATTCACCTTCAGTAGGACTGCTGAGCCTTAGTCGTTTTGCGGGCGTCTCACAAACTTCTTCAGGATCCTCGGAAATAGCATGGCCTTCCGCATCAGCATCATATGAAGTCGATGGTTTTATTCTTTTGGTTGCAGCCTGTTTATCTTTTTTATCTGCCGCATTGTCACTATCACCTGACAAGCTTTTTTCATTTTTGTTATTTCTATTTTTGTTATATTCTTTTTCAGTTTTCTTGTTATTTTCATCGGATTCATTATCTTTCACCTCTTCTTGGTCTCTTTTTTCTCCCGACTTACCTTCTTGAGCTTCTTCTACTTCACCTGCTACCGGTTCTTCACCCCTTCCATGATTTGTTCTTTCGGCTCCACCTGAACCGGTTTCTTGCGATTCTACATCTCGCGTTTCTTCCTTTTCCAAATTTTCCTCTGGTGATTTCTCTGGTTCTTTCTCTTCCGATTCTTGCTCTCCCAATTCTTCCTCACGTGATTCTTCTTCTGGTGATTCTTCCTCTCGCGATTCTTTCTCTGCAGAGTTTTCCTCTTCTGACGATTTTTCTCCTACATTTCCATATTCTAACGGTAGTATACCTCGCCCCGATTTTCTCGTTTCTGCTTGCATTGATTCGTTTGTGGAAATTTCTGCTTCTATTCGATCCACTTCTGTTTTTTCCTCTCCGCTCGTTTCTTCGCTTATTGCTTCTTTGGCTTCTTTGTCTGTTTTTTCTGCTGGTTCTGTTTCTACTTTTAGTCTTGTTTGCTCTGTTCCTACTTTCATTGATTCTCCAGTCACATTTACTTCTTCATTTTCATTGGATGAAGACTGAACTTGGGTTGCATTTTCTTTAGTTGCTTTATATATATTTTTTTGATTGTTTTCATTTTCACCCTTCTTTGTGTTTTTCCCGTTTCTTTGTGTTTGTGTGCGTTGCTCTGTTTGTTTCCCTTCTTTTCTTCGATCGGTGTTATCACTAACATTTTGTGGTGTTGACGTATCTTCGTGCTCCGTTTCGTTTAATGATAGGTTTCCCGGTTCAAGTGAAATTGATGAATCCCCCGAACACTGAAAATCGGGTCTTTGCTCTTTATAATTTTTTTCTTCTTCACCTTGTTGATCGTTTGCCTCTTCTGTTTGTTCTGTGGTATCAGTGTAGTGATTTGAAGGTCCAGCATGTTGCATTATCAATTCATTGTTGGTTGGTACATGTCCAGGCATCGCGGCAGCTTCCTCCTGTCTTATTGGAACTGTTGGATCTCTATTCATACATTTTTCACAAGGCAGAAAAACGTATTGTATGAATGCATTAAGTTGTCTGAACCGTATACCATAATTGCATTTTTCGCAGGCTCCATTAGACTCTTCTGGCAGATTTTCCGTTCGGATCGAAGACGCGGAAACTGGTTCTTGTGACCTCATATCTTCAGGAGATTGATACCTACATGGTTCGCCTTCTGGAATTCCATTTTTAGATTGACTACACTGCGACGACAGCTCGGTATTGTTACGTTCTTCTGAGCCTATTAGTATATTGTCATCTTGACACGAAGGACTCAGAATCGGTTGTTCAATGATAATGTATCTAGAATGTGGTTTGTTGAGAGGGTCATCTTCTTCTGAATTTGTAACATTTTCAGCTGAACTCGAAGATCTAGGAGCTGCTTCTTGGTCCCCAGGAGGTTCTTCAAAGATAATGTACCCACGACGTGTTTTTTTGCAAGTGTTATCGTTTTCCGTGCTTGGAATATTTTTAGACGAATTTGAGGGCCCTGCGATTGCTTCTTGGAAAGTATTGTCTACAGGTGCAAATTTATTTGGTTCTACCTCTGAAATTGTAGTATCTCTACGTTTTGGTGCGCTTTTTGGAATATAATTACTTTGGAATGATGTTGGTTTGTTAATGATATTGAATCTTGGACATGGTATAACTTCGAATGGGGAAACACCATGACGTATGTCCTCGTCTATTTCTGTAGATTGATTTTGATCTGTGCTATTTTTACGACAGGTGCAGTCGTCCCGAAAAGAGCCATGTATTAATTTTCTTTCTTCAGTTAAAGCTTTTAGTAACTGCTCCACACTTTGCACCGTTCTATACCTCAATAATCTGCTAAGAACAGGAAGTAGTGTATTTATGTTATGAAGATCACCTAATCGAGCAAAATTTCGACACTTCATTACACTAAAATCCGGAAGAAAGGAAGGTGCTAAGACATATGAATTTTCTGAAAGATATTGTCTTAAAAATGTCTCAGCTTCACATAATTCATCATGTTCTTCGGGAATGCGTGCTGCTTCATGAAGTTCTACTTGCATATCATACCTACCATGCTTTGGTTGATACTGGTCTTCATCGCTGTTTTGTTCTACTTGATTGGGCGTTCCAGGTAAAATATAAAAGGAACCTATGCATTGACCTTGAAAGTTAAGATCAACATCGGACACGTCAGCTTCGACAACTTGGGGCTGAGATATTTCATTTTGTGTAGGATTTGTTTGGTTTTGGGAGTCCAACTTTTCAGCTTGTGATATGGGAACGTTACTTTCTTGGTTCGGTGCTTGAGTGACACTTAAGTCCATTTGTTGTTGAGAACTTTCACCTTGCAAACTCAATTTTTTAATTTCTTGGTACCATGTTTCTGGTATAACAAATAACTCCCCTGGTTCACCTTCTACGTAAATAGTACGGGTTTCTGATGGAGATTCTACGTTTTGCAAAACAGTACACTGGTTTTCTGTTTGGATTGAACATTCTTCTTGAGAACTTTTAGGAACAGCCTCTAGATTAACTGTATCTGCTGTACTGTCCTGAGATTCTAAAGGAAACCGTTCGTCTTCAACGTTTTGAGTTTCGGTTCCTTCTATGGGTCCTTGTGATGTACTAGGCTGTAATAAGTTATAAGAATGAGTTTGTTCTCCAGAATCACTAGTCTGAAGCACAGTATGAGTGGATGTAGGTTCAATTTTAGCTTGCTTATTGCTTTTTGAGGGACCTGGGATAGATTCTTCAGCTACTGAGGGATTCAAGTTTTCCTTTTCGACATCATGTTTTCTCTTATTGGATTTTTTATTTGTATTCACTATAGAGTGAGCTGTTTCTGAAGCAGATTGTTGCGGAGTATCTTGAGAAACATTTTCACTTACACTTAAATTAACTTGCTCACCCTCTTGTTCAGGATTACTGATTTGTTGATTTGTTTGTTCTATTTGTTCTGCATTTTCGTCAAAAGCTTTAATATGGCATGATTGATGAACAGAATCAGACATCTGATTTTCGTCTGAGGGATTCTGATTGGGCTCTACCTGATTTACATTTTGAACACTACTTTGTGAATTATCTTCACCTAAGTTATCTGGTTTGGTTTCATTTTGTGGATCACTTTCATCTTCACTTTTAATTTGGATTATTAAAATCGCTGCGTCATAATGAAATAAAGAATAGCTTTTAAATTTCGGCGGAGAGTGCGTCTTGTTTTTTTGAAGGCACTGATTGAATAACTTCGTCTCCATCGTCAATATTTACAACATTTAAACAACACAAACAAAAACACAACAATAAATTAATATTAACAAATTCTGTTAATATTAAAAGTACATTACCGTTTTAGGTATCTCTTTAAAAAATGTAAACTTTATATTTTTTGATAATATAAATTTGTTATCAGTTTGTGTATCTCTGAATTTAAACATTTAAATTTTTCTCGTGTTGTAGTACAAATTTGTATGAGCAGTGGCGTCGCCAATTCAGTTTAATTTCAGGAAATTAATATATTGCTTAACAGTGCTATAATATTATTATCAATAGTAAAAAAGGATAATCTGTGAAGTTTAATAAATAATTAAATGTACTGATGCAGCAAATGCGTTACGGTGGCGAATCTCTTAAAATAATTACTTAAAAAATGTGTAGTCCAAAAAGATAAATAAGTAAAAAATTCTGTGTAGATCTACCTATAACCATGTTGATGTGACAAAACAAAATTAATGCAAGAGATATGTGCTCATATTTTCGAATTTTAGCGATTTTTTTAACTGGCGGCTTTAAATTAGTTCTATAATTTGTCAAAATTTGATTAGCACATACGACAGGCAATGTAACTACATATTATATTAGTCAATTTTCGTAGAAAAAAAAATCACTAATAAGGAGTTCGCGACTTTTGCATATTGAAAATCAGTTCCAATTTTTATCTTTATATACAGTGTGTCCCAAACTGGATGGGAATGTATTGCTATCTCCGTTATTATTAGAGATAGGGAGACGGTTAAATTAGCAATGTTTTGTAGAATTTCATGCTTGTTCCAAATATGACTTGCATTTTGCCCTGCCTCTTTTCGTTTTCGAGTTATTTTGAAAAAAAAAAAAAACAAAATTTGTCGATTTCTTTTTTTCTCAATATGCATATTATCAAGACACTTTTTACAAAGTAATATTTTTGTGCTATTCTCAACTTTGGATTGTCATTTGTTTTTGAACTTCAGGTACCAACCTGTGTTTTTATTATAGCAGTCATATTGAAATTTTTGCTCATGTGATAACCTGTGAAAAGAGCTTTCCAATGATGTACATGCTTGAGAAATCTTGTAATTGCACTGACAATTTTGATAAAAACCGTTTTGAGGATAGTAGGCTATGAAATCCAATACCAGAAAACAAATGACAAAAAAAGTGTTCGAAAAACAGTAGGCCATGGAGTCTAACAATAGACTTCTACTTTTAAAATAATTTTCCGTAATCATTCACGATAAAAAACATTGTGATTTAATTTACAATACGTAATTAGGTAATAATGCTAGGTAATATTATGTGAAACAGTTTAATAACGAAACCCGGCAATAACAAATAGAAACTTAAACTCCACAAAACAACACAATTATAAATGAAACTTAACAAATAATAAAAAAACTCGGGACGCAGCAAGTGCGTTATGGTAGTTAATTTTTATTAAATGCTTCAAATTTGAATAACTCAATTTTATATAAGCTTAGAGAGTTTAATTTTGGTGTGTAGTAAGGTATTTCCTTAAGCAAAATATTCACCAAATTTCATTAAAATAACTTTGTAATTTTCGGAGAAAAAAATTTTTACAAAGAAATTTTAAAATTTGAATAACTCAATTTTCTATAAACTTAGAAATTTGAATTTTAGTACGTAGTAAGATCTCTCCTGAGGCAACATATATAGTAAATTTCATCCGTTAATAAAAGAAAGGCACTTGCCAAGTTTCATCGAAATCAGTTAATTATTGTTTGAGTTATCAGACGGATACATATATATATATATATATATATATATATATATATATATATATATATATATATATATATATATATATATATATAAACATATAAAAATTGAAACTGACCCCGGATATGGGTTCTAGAGGTCCTAGTTCGCACTCATTTGAAAGAATTTTTGCAAAGTCTCACCATCGATACTTCTCTATTAGTGAATTTTTTTAAATAAAAATTCACTAATAGAAACTTAAAAATACACTAAATAGAAAATTGTTCAATATGGCCACAGTTTTGTTCAATGCACTTTATACACCTTTTTGAAACATGCCTGCAAACTCTGGTGAGGGTGTTTCGGTTAATATGATTTATAGCTTCCGTGATTCTGATTCGCGCTCATTTGAAATTTTTTTTGCAAAGTCTCACCATCGAAACCTCTCTATTTGCGAATTAAAAAAATAAAAATTCGCTAATAAGACAATAAATAATAATATTATTTTTTCTTAAAATATTGTGGGTTAGCCGTCAGTTGCAAGCTAGAAGCTAAAGTTTCTTAACGAAAATTTATTAAAGAGAGGTTCTAGTGGTCCTAATTCGCGCTCATTTGAAGAAATCATCATGGTGACCTCTCTATTATTAATCCTCTGATGACGGTAACTCAGTTATTGAAACGATCGATCAGGTTTTAGTGAATTTTTATTTTAAAAAATTCACTAATAGAGAGGTATCGATGGTGAGACTTTGCAAAAATTTTTTCAAATGAGCGCGATTTAGGACCCCTAGAACCCATATCCGGGGTCAGTTTCAATTTTTATATGTTTATATATATATATATATATATATATATATATATATATATATATATATATATATATATATATATATATATATATATATATATATATATGTATCCGTCTGATAACTCAAAAAATAATTAACCCATTTCAATTAAACTCGGCAAGTGCTTTTTTTTTATCAATGGCTTGGATGAGTTCGTTAGGCAGGAAAATCGGACGGGGTTTTCCGGGAAAATTGAGTTTTCTTTCAAAAAAATTTTGAAATTTTTTCTACGAAAATAACAAAGCTGTTTTAATGAAATTTACTATATATGTTGCCTTGGGAGAGGACTTACTAAGTAGCAAAATTCAACTTTCTCAGTTTATAGAAAATTGAGTTATTCAAATTTTAAATTTTCTTTTGGAACAATTTTTTTCTCCAAAAATTACAAAGTTAATTTAATGAAATTCGGTGGATATCTTGTCCTAGGAAATACCATACTACCTACCAAAATTAAACTTTCTAAGATTATAGAAAACTGAGTTAATCAAATTTTTATAGCTCACTGCAGTGTTAAAATCAATGGTATTTTCCTCACTCTTTTAAACATGTGGGCCGGGGACCGACCGAATTCATTCCCAGTTGCTATTGATCTACTCATATTCTCTGAATATGTTACAAGACGTGGTATCTACTTCATTCCAAGTCACTATTAACCGACTATTTATGAAATCAAATAAGTAAATTAAATCGATTGTCATAAAATATGTAGTGTATTAAGACTAAGGGAAAAAGAAATAAAACATATATAACTGTGCACA
Organism: Tillus elongatus; assembly: GCA_964006375.1. Taxonomy (NCBI): domain Eukaryota; kingdom Metazoa; phylum Arthropoda; class Insecta; order Coleoptera; family Cleridae; genus Tillus; species Tillus elongatus. The sequence goes on from OZ023267.1 coordinate 135,613,766, forward strand.
TTTTGATTATATTTTAGGGTGTGCGGCGCACACCTAGCTCACTAGGAGAAATCGCCACTGCTTGAGAGAGGTATTGTCACAGCATAATATCTTATTAAAGTTCATTTGTAAATAGGTTTAATTTATATATATATATATATATATATATATATATATATATATATATATATATATATATATATATATATATATATATATATATATATATATATATGTATCCGTCTCATAACTCAAAAAATAATTAACCGATTTCGATGAAACTTGGAAAGTGCCTTTCTTTTATTAATGGCTTGGACGAGTTCCTTATCCAGAAAAATCGGACGGGGTTTCCCGGGAAAATTTTGAGTTTTCTTTCGAAAATATTTTTTTTCTCCGAAAGTAACAAAGCTGTTTTAATGAAATTTACTATATATGTTGCCTCAGGAGAGATATCACTACGTACTAAAATTAAACTTTCTAAGTTTAGAGAAAATTGAGTTATTCAAATTTTAAATTTTCTTTCCAAAAAAATTTTTTTCTCCGAAAATTACAAAGTTATTTTAATGACATTTTGTGGATATCTTGCCTTAGGAAATACCTTACTACGTATTAAAATTAAACTTTCTAAGTTTGTAGAAAATTGAGTTATTTACATTTGAAGCATTTAATAAAAATTCACTACCATAACGCACTTGCTGCGTCCCGAGTTTTTTTTTAAATGTGTTGTGGTGATTTGGGTTCTCCAAGTGTGCTTATCAGTGCTCATTACAAGTTTCAGTCTTCACTTAGTGACTCTCTATTAGTGAATTTTCGTTCGGCAAATCCACTAAACCATTTTAAATTTAACACCGTTTGAATATAGATTGTTAAAATAAATAATTATAAAGTAGGTATAAAAAGAAATAAATAAACAAAACAAAAAGTAAGAACTCACCACGTGTAAAAGGATAATCGAGCTGTTAAAATCACATTTATTTAAAATTTGGTAGGTAAGTTTAGCATATAAATAGTGAACTATATACCAAAATTTAGGTTTCTATGTTAAAAAAAAATTTCGAAAGAAAACTCAAAACTTTCCCAGGAAACCCTGTCCGATTTTCCTGGCAAACCAACTCGTCCAGTCCATTAATAAGAGAAAGGCAGTTGCCGAGTTTCATCGAAATCGGTTAATAATTTGTATATGTATCCGTCTATCCGTATATGTATCCGTCTCATAACTCAAAAAATAATTAACCGATTTCAATGAAACTTAGAAAGTGCCTTTCTTTTATTAATGGCTTGGACGAGTTCCTTATCCAGAAAAATCGGACGGGGTTTCCTGGGAAAATTTTGAGTTTTCTTTCGAAAATATTTTTTTCTCCGAAAGTAACAAAGCTGTTTTAATGAAATTTACTATATATGTTGCCTCAGGAGAGATATCACTACGTACTAAAATTCAACTTTCTAAGTTTAGAGAAAATTGAGTTATTCAAATTTTAAATTTTCTTTCCAAAAAAATTTTTTCTCCGAAAATTACAAAGTTGTTTTAATGAAATTTTGTGGATATCTTGCCTTAGGAAATACCTTACTACGTATTAAAATTAAACTTTCTAAGTTTATAGAAAATTGAGTTATTTACATTTGAAGCATTTAATAAAAATTCACTACCATAACGCACTTGCTGCGTCCCGAGTTTTTTTTTAAATGTGTTGTGGTGATTTGGGTTCTCCAAGTGTGCTTATCAGTGCTCATTACAAGTTTCAGTCTTCACTTAGTGACTCTCTATTAGTGAATTTTCGTTCGGCAAATCCACTAAACCATTTTAAATTTAACACCGTTTGAATATAGATTGTTAAAATAAATAATTATAAAGTAGGTATTAAAAGAAATAAATAAACAAAACAAAAAGTAAGAACTCACCACGTGTAAAAGGATAATCGAGCTGTTAAAATCACATTTATTTAAAATTTGGTAGGTAAGTTTAGCATATAAATAGTGAACTATATACCAAAATTTAGGTTTCTATGTTAAAAAAAATTTTCGAAAGAAAACTCAAAACTTTCCCAGGAAACCCTGTCCGATTTTCCTGGCAAACCAACTCGTCCAGTCCATTAATAAGAGAAAGGCAGTTGCCGAGTTTCATCGAAATCGGTTAATAATTTGTATATGTATCCGTCTATCCGTATATGTATCCGTCTCATAACTCAAAAAATAATTAACCGATTTCAATGAAACTTAGAAAGTGCCTTTCTTTTATTAATGGCTTGGACGAGTTCCTTATCCAGAAAAATCGGACGGGGTTTCCTGGGAAAATTTTGAGTTTTCTTTCGAAAATATTTTTTTCTCCGAAAGTAACAAAGCTGTTTTAATGAAATTTACTATATATGTTGCCTCAGGAGAGATATCACTACGTACTAAAATTAAACTTTCTAAGTTTAGAGAAAATTGAGTTATTCAAATTTTAAATTTTCTTTCCAAAAAAATTTTTTCTCCGAAAATTACAAAGTTGTTTTAATGAAATTTTGTGGATATCTTGCCTTAGGAAATACCTTACTACGTATTAAAATTAAACTTTCTAAGTTTATAGAAAATTGAGTTATTTACATTTGAAGCATTTAATAAAAATTCACTACCATAACGCACTTGCTGCGTCCCGAGTTTTTTTTTAAATGTGTTGTGGTGATTTGGGTTCTCCAAGTGTGCTTATCAGTGCTCATTACAAGTTTCAGTCTTCACTTAGTGACTCTCTATTAGTGAATTTTCGTTCGGCAAATCCACTAAACCATTTTAAATTTAACACCGTTTGAATATAGATTGTTAAAATAAATAATTATAAAGTAGGTATTAAAAGAAATAAATAAACAAAACAAAAAGTAAGAACTCACCACGTGTAAAAGGATAATCGAGCTGTTAGAATCACATTTATTTAAAATTTGGTAGGTAAGTTTAGCATATAAATAGTGAACTATATACCAAAATTTAGGTTTCTATGTTAAAAAAAAATTTCGAAAGAAAACTCAAAATTTTCCCAGGAAACCCTGTCCGATTTTCCTGGCAAACCAACTCGTCCAGTCCATTAATAAGAGAAAGGCAGTTGCCGAGTTTCATCGAAATCGGTTAATAATTTTTTGAGTTATCGGATGGATATATACATATATATATATATATATATATATATATATATATATATATATATATATATATATATATATATATATATATATATATATATATATATATATATATATATATATATATATATATGTATCCGTCTCATAACTCAAAGAATAATTAACCGATTTCAATGAAACTTAGAAAGTGCCTTTCTTTTATTAATGGCTTGGACGAGTTCCTTATCAAGAAAAATCGGACGGGGTTTCCTGGGAAAATTTTGAGTTTTCTTTCGAAAATATTTTTTTTCTCCGAAAGTAACAAAGCTGTTTTAATGAAATTTACTATATATGTTGCCTCAGGAGAGATATCACTACGTACTAAAATTCAACTTTCTAAGTTTAGAGAAAATTGAGTTATTCAAATTTTAAATTTTCTTTCCAAAAAAATTTTTTTCTCCGAAAATTACAAAGTTATTTTAATGAAATTTTGTGGATATCGTGCCTTAGGAAATACCTTACTACGTATTAAAATTAAACTTTCTAAGTTTATAGAAAATTGAGTTATTTACATTTGAAGCATTTAATAAAAATTCACTACCATAACGCACTTGCTGCGTCCCGAGTTTTTTTTAAATATGTTGTGGTGATTTGGGTTCTCCAAGTGTGCTTATCAGTGCTCATTACAAGTTTCAGTCTTCACTTAGTGACTCTCTATTAGTGAATTTTCGTTCGGCAAATCCACTAAACCATTTTAAATTTAACACCGTTTGAATATAGATTGTTAAAATAAATAATTATAAAGTAGGTATTAAAAGAAATAAATAAACAAAACAAAAAGTAAGAACTCACCACGTGTAAAAGGATAATCGAGCTGTTAGATTCACATTTATTTAAAATTTTCTGGGCTTTCACACTCACATTTTCAGTAAGAATCAGTAGCACTGAGCACATGCAAAATAAAGTGCGCGCCATATTATTAGATTTTGTGAGGAACTGTTTCAAAATAATCGTCTAACAACTTAAATCCGCTGATATATTTTATCTGTGTACAATTTATCACATCTTGGAAGCAATTTCACTAAAAAGTGGATGTTTTATCAATATATATATATACATAGGTAATTTATGTATATAAATAAATCGCTTTACTAGTATTAAATGTTCAAACTCTATTCATGTTTATTAAATTATTATTGCTACAAGGAGTGATCAACAAGCGACAAAAAATTGTATTTTCTTATTGATGAATTCTCATTATGTTTACGGGGCTATATGGTTTTGCTTATTAATCTTTGGAAATGATGTGAAGGTAGTAGTAGTATTAGTTTTTCTTATTTAATGGGGCGTAGCTGGAGGAGTTGCTAAGAAGTCAGTGGATATGTTGCACCCTGATACCATCTCTACGACATAAATTCACGAGTGCCGAGCTGTTTTTCTTCTTCCTCTTCATCAACCCTACGTCGCTTTAAACCGTTCGGGGTTTGGACAGTCTAGCAGGATCTCTTAGTTTTGACTTGCAACATTTTCGTCACGACTTGTTTTTTGTATGTCTTTGGCTTCTCTCGCTCATCAGCTCACGGATATTGATCACTTGTCGTACGTATTCTATGCACGCCTTTCCCACATTTCAAACAGAAGACCGCGTGTTTCCACTCTTTGGATGTGCCCTTTTCTCCACAGTTTATGCATTCACCATTTCTGGGTCCAAATTGTAGGCATTTACGACATTTATCCTATTTCTAATCTGACATACAGCCCAGCCCACTTTATTATTCCTTTTTCCGTAACGGCGCAGCTGCAATCTCTACAGTATAATCGTACCTACTTGGATTCCTCTTACTCCCGGTCTTAATGATGTTACATGTTCAAATCTTTTCTAACCTCTCTGATAGATCGGTTATGTCTTCTTTCGTTGTTTCCACTCTTTGGATGTGCCATTTTCTCCACATTTTATGCATTCACCAGACATATCCGTGTCTCCGCATTCCTCCTTTCTCGGTCCAAATTATAGACATTTATGACATTTCTTCTCTTTCTGATCTGATATACAGCCCAGCCCACTTTATTGTTCCTTTTCCCGTAACGGCGCAGCTGTAATTTCTACAGTGCAATCGTACCTACTTGGATTCCTCTTACTCCCGGTCCTAATGCTGTTATCTGTTCAAATCTTTTGTAACCTCTGTGATAGATCGGTTATCTCTTCTTTCGTTGGGTCTTCATCTATATTGGTCAAGTGCAGCGAACTTGTGGATTTCCTCAAACCTACCTTGATCGCTTTGATTTTATTTGTTCTTGCCGTAGTGCTTTAGCGTTCGTCTTGTCTCCTACTAGAACCCGTAGATTCTCTAGCATTGCTTTCCTTAGCTCTCTGACAGTAATTCCCATCTATTTTATGTTGATTTTTGCTCTTGGCGTTTTTTACCAAATCTGCATAGCTGACACCTTCTGCTCTTACTTTAAGTTATTTTTAGGGGCTCTTCTGTTCTTGCTGATTTGATCCTTTATTTGAGAACTCGGAACCGCGACAGTAATGTCCGCTTTCTAGTGCCTGAAACTCACACTCTACCACTTTTCTGAATAAGTCCATGTCTAAGATCTGTCGACGCTACTAATACAATACTGCTGCTGCGATTTCTTTCCCCACAATTTTGTAGCCAGCCTAAATATATATTTTCTATATTATGCAGCGCGTTATCTCTACATGGTGAAGACAGAAGTAAAAAGCATCTTTCTTCTTTTTCTCCCTTTTTTAGTAGATATTTGGTCCTTCTTATGAGGAAATCTAATTGTCGTCTCTCTGCTGTTTCTCGTAGAATCTCCTCTATTTCCGGATATTTCTCCAGCACTTGTTTGACCACCTCTGTTTCTTCTTTTGGTCCCTGATTGATTATAAAAATAGTGTCCCTATCACAGACGTTCGCACTAGTCAAACTTTCTGTTGGAACTATTGTTTTTTTGTAGGTTTCTTCTGACCATTACCAAACATGACTTCTTGCCACTGTTTTCCCGTTTCTCCTTCTTCTATAGCGTCGCGTATCAGTGCCATTTCTTTCGCCACTACCTCAATTGTCCTGTTCCCATGATCTTTTTAGCATGGTACTGCGTGCCGATGCTTTTTGTAGCAGTTGATGGTGCTGATCTGTCCTTCCTGCTTGGGTATACTTCCTATTCTGTACACATCTGGTTAAGCACTTCCATGCGCCGTGCCGTATCATTTATTAACTTCTTAATTTTGCTCTTACTATTCGGGATTGCTTTAACTAGGTTCTTCAGGTTCACTGTGTTGCTTACCACTTTGTTCATCATTCTACGAAACTCTATAAATTGCTCTCCTGTTGGGTTCCCCTCTGCTTTTATTCTCCTATTTCCTGTCGTGTATTCATAGCTTTCTGCTGTACTCAGTATCTTATCCCTGCTTAACAGATCACCGATTCAAACACCTTTGAAGCACATTGGCGAGGTGGCGAACGTGTAATCGAGCTCCTTACCTGGAAGGGGTCGTCGATTCATTCCAAAACACATATAGACCTGCTTGGGGGTACTTGACTCTTTCTGCGTATTATCCTTTTGACATCTATAGTGCGATGGTCTGGTCACTTGGTCATCTACCGGGCGCATTTAGCTGACGGTCGGAGAGGAACCACTCTTACACCCTCATGCCGGACCGGAACTGGGTTTCCACGCCCTAGTTTGTAACTTAGTCTCCTCTTATCATGTCTGCCATGTTTGTGCAAATGTTTTGTCCTATATTCAAAGCTAGGCCCATCATTTCTAGGCCAGTTCTTTTATTGTCTCTCTTTCTTTGTTCCTCTTCTTTTAAAATGAATGGCACCCAGCCCTCGGCTACCCTAACATTGGTGTCAGAAGAGAACAAGAGTCGACCGATATCAGGGGAGTAGGGAGAGTTCTCAGGTAAGGAAAATCAAAATGGTGGAAAGTATAGAAAAGAGGCACAGCATGGAAAGGAATTAAAGTATTGCCGTGGCCAGGTCAGGTGTATATGTCTATGAGTTTTTGTGCGCCCATACGTGCGTGTGCATATGTTTGTGCGATATTGCTCTCCCGTGGTCGCAGTCTACGTACTCACCAGGAGGGAGCTACACCAACAAGCGGATCCTCATACCCACAGACAGCCAGACAGCCCTTAAGGTCCTAAGTAGCCCACGGGTAAATTCCTGGTTGGTGAGTGAGTGCCGAGAGGAGACGAGCGACCTGGATGGGCAGAATGAGGCCACCCTCATCTGGGTGCCGTGACACTCGGGGGTCAAAGGCAACGAAGAAGCTGACAGTCTTGCGAAGAGAGGGTCAACAGAACCATTTATGGGACCAGAACCGGGTCTGGGCGTGAAAAAGAGCACTGCCAGGGGAGCCATTAAGTCCTGGGTCAGAAACCAACACAAGGTGACTCAGACAGGTGAAGTCAATAATTGACGAACCCAGTGCAAAGAGAGCTGTGGAGCTGCTAAATCTTAGCAGAGGACAGCTCAGAAACATAACAGGTCTCTTGATGGGACACATGGTCGTCAAGAAACACTTGCATAAAATGCGGCGGTTCAAGGGGGACCTCGCATGCAGACTCTGCGGCGAGGGGGAGGAATAAGCCCAGCACATCTTGTGCGAGTGTAAAGCTCTGGACCGCAAAAGACAACTGATCTACGGTCAGTCTAGACTGAAGATAGAGCATTATAAACCTTCACCCTACCAATCGCTGTGCAGACTGGTTCAAGGCACAGTGATTTTTGAATGGGTTGAGTGAAAAGACTAAGAGATGCACAATAAGCCAAAGGTTGCAGTGCTATCGGGGCAGCAAGGCCGCGGACGAGCCCCGAGGGAGAAAAAAAAACATGGCATTATTTAAACAAAACGCATATGTTGAACAGTTGAGTCAATGCATTCAGCAGTACTGCTGAGTTTCAGCTCAAACTCAACAGTTGCCATTTTCTCAAAGCGGAATTAATTTTTGCCGATTATTTCACTTATTTGCCGAAGTTACTTTATTTAATTTGATCGCTCCCTGTATTTTCAGTCATGGGTCGTATAAATTAGTTGCGGAAAAATTAACAATGTACCGATAATAACTAATAAAAACATAGAACAATAGATAAACAGGTAATCGATTTACTTTTAGTTTAAATTATGAAAACGGGAAATAAATTTCCATTATTGTTTTTTTTTGACACACCATCTACTCTTTTGCGTAATATTCTGTGGGAATTGGTTAATCATTTTACAGGTTGTTGTGTTCGCATCTCAGATGCAGCTTGTGAAATATTACAACAAATACGACTAATTGTATTCCTTTTAGTGAATTTTCTTAAAAAAAATTCACTAATGATGAGGCCTCGACTTTTGAATTTAAAAAAAATATTTTCAAATGAGCGCGAACTAGGCCCCCTAATACTCATATCCAGGGTCAGTTTCAATTGTCATATGTTTATATATATATATATATATATATATATATATATATATATATATATATATATATATATATATATATATATATATATATATATATATATATAACATATGACTGGGTCTGTAAGTTTAAAGACAAACAAGTTATAGGCCTTTAAAGAAAAAAAAATAGGTTTTTCGCAAAACGTCAAAGCCTGGATTTGAAACGTCAAAATTGGCAACACTAAGGCAAAGAACCTGAAACAAATACGGATTATGTAAAGAAAATGTCTCAAGAGGAGTGTTCTGCAAACCCTTAAGTTTCAGCTTCAGCCGCCGTTGTCCTTCATTTTACAAAAATATTTTCGGAAAATTCATTTCAGATAGACCCTTTCTCTGATGCTTTGGCTTAGTTAAGTTGAGTTTATGGTTTAACGGTCCATAATTTTTAGCTAATTTTCGTAGAAAAAAATCGTTTAGGAGGGGACCGCGACTTTTGAAGATTTCTTCAAATGAGTGCAAACCGGGACCCCTAGAATCAACATCCGAGTTTAGTTTCACTTTTTATCTGTTTACACATATAGAGGGTGATGCATTTCTACGGTAAAGTCCAATATAATTGTTATTATACAAGATACCGGAAAAAAATGTATACGTTAATTATAGGGTGTCTTGAGCTGCATCTTATAAAATTATTTTGACAATCACAAGATGGTCTGAAAGTAGTTGGTAGGACCGGTAACTCAAAAAGTAATAGGCCTATCTTAATAAAATTTGGTGAGTACTTTCCTTTGGCGAGTAGCTTTGATAAGTTCGTTATCCAGGAAAATCCGCCCAGGTTTTCCGGACAATTTTGTGTTTTATTTCTAAAAAAAAATTATATCTCCGGAAATGACAAAGTAAGGGCAACAAAATTTGGTACGCCTGTTTGCATTATGAAGAGCAAACCACGTACCAAAATTTAGGTCTCTAAGTTGAAAGACAAAAAGTTATGGGCAGTTAAAGAAAACAATTTTGGAGTTTTCTTCAAAACGTCAAAGTCGCGATTTGAAACGTCAAAATTGGCAATGTTTAGCCAAAGAACGTGAAACAAATACGGATTGTGAAAAGAAAATGTTGCAAGAATAGTGTTCTGTGAACCCTTAAGTTTCAGCTTCAACCGTCATTGCCCTTCATTTTACTAAAATATTTACAGAAAATTCATTTCAAATAGACCCTTTCTCTGATGCTTTGGCTGTCGGTTTAGTTGTGTGTGTGTTTTGTTTCTTTAACGTCGGCCTATTTCCGCGACTATGGCCAATCACCGACGCCAGGGAGCAGTTTCACCTCACTATCCTGGAAATTTTACCGAACCCTTGCCTTTCTGTAAGGAGGGTAGGGATCCTTAACGTGCCCAACATCGCATGGACACAGGACCGACGGCTTTACGCCCCATCTGAAGGGCGGAACGTGCAGACATTTAACTTGCTCAAATACAATGCCAGAACCTCGGTTGATGTTATTTTACAGTTTGTACTGAAAAAGTGAAAGGAGTACTCTGTGATCGAACCCAGTACCCTTCGGTTCAGAGGCACACGTTCTTACCCCTGAACCACCGAGGTTCTGTCGGTTTAGTTATGTTGTTGCTCTCGCTGTAGGTTTCGTGAAGTTTATGGTCTAACGGTCTATAATTTTTAGCTAATTTTTGTAGAACAAATTCGTTAATGCATTTCTGCATTTTTTTATCGAAATATGATGCGTTTGTAAGAAAAAAATCTGGACGCAGTAAGTGCGTTTTGGTAGCGAATTTTCATTAAATCCTTCAAATTTCAATAACTCAATTTGCTATTAACGGAAGGTTTGTTGGTTAGGAAACCAACATTTAACTTTATTTTCGGAAAATTGTTGTACATTTTCAAACAATAAATAGTTTTGATAAAATATAGTATATTGTTTCTACTACATAGGCTATACCGGTAATCATATTGATGCCTGCTCGCATTTGCTATTAAAAGCATTTTTATGAAAATGCACTTCCATAACGCACTTGCTGTGCCTAGACTATTTTTAGTGAATTTTCGTAGAAAAAATTCACTAATGGGGAGATCACGACTTTTGAATTTTGAAAAAAAATTTGCAAATGAGCAAGAACTAGGACCCCTAGAACCCATATCCGGGGTCAGTTTCAATTTTTATATGTTTATATATATATATATATATATATATATATATATATATATATATATATATATATATATATATATATATATCACACCGATAACTCAAAATATAACGGGTCGATTTTGATAAAATTTGGCATGTACCTTCCTTTTGTAAATTGCTTGGACAAGTTCGTTAGTCAGGAAAATCGGAAAAATTTATCTCAAAAAATAAAAAAGCTATGATAACCAAATTTGGTAGGTAGGTTTACGATATAAAAAGTAAACTATACACGAAAATTTAGATTTTTATGTTAGAAGAAAAAAAAGTTACAATAAAATATTTTGTGCCAGATAATTTCTATGAAAATTCACTACCATAACGCACTTGCTGCGTCCAGACTTTAGATAGATAGGTAGATAAATTTATCTGACCACTTTTTACATAATAATAAAACAATAATTGGCAAGTCAAAATAATACACTAATAAAATTCGAGTTTTATAATTTTGTGACGCAGCAAGTGCGTTATAGTAGCGAATTTTCATAAGAATTGTACACTATTCTTATACGGCATATTAGTGAAGTTAATACTTTAAACTTACACATACCTTGAAGATAGATTTTAGAGGTCCTAGTACGCGCACATTTGAAGAATTCTTTCGAAAGTGTTACCATCGATATCTCTCTATTATCAAAAAAATCTTGCGTTCTACCTGCTTTTGAGAAAAATGCCCAACACTCTATTTTCTATAAAGCTAAAGAAGTAAATTTTGCTATATCTGTGGATAGTGGAAGTTTGTTTAAAAGAAACTTGTATTACAAATTTCATTGAAGTTATACAAGAGATTTCCAAAAGGAAACTTAATTCATATTTAGAAAAGTAAAGTATCTGCCAAATTATAAACGTAACAGTTATTTTTCCTTATTAATCCCAGTATGATTTCGTTTTAGTCAACCTAATCAAACCGGTTTTTAGTGATTTTTTATTTAAAAAAAATCACTAATAGAGAGGTATCGATGATGAGACTTTGGTAAAATTTCTTTAAATGAGCGCGAACTAGGACCACTAGAACCCATATTCGAGGTCAGTTTCAATATTTATATGTTATATATATATATATATATATATATATATATATATATATATATATATATATATATATATATATATATATATATATATATATATGTATATATATACATCCGATAACTCAAAAAATAATTAACCGATATCGATGAAACTCGGCAATTGCCTTTCTTTTATTAATGGATTGGACGAGTTCGTTTGTCAGGAAAATCGGACAGGGTTTCCTGGGAAAATTTTGAGTTTTCTTTCGAAAAATTTTTTTAACATAGAGACCTAAATTTTGGTATATAGTTTACTATTTATATGGTAAACTTACCTACCAAATTTGGTTATCATAGGTTTTTTATTTGTTTGAGATAAATATTTTTTTAAAATGAAAACTCAAAATATTCCTGGTAAACCTGGTCCGCTTTTCCTGGCTAACGAACTTATCCAAGCCACTTAGAAAAGGAAGGTACGTGCAAAATTTGATCAAAATCGTCCCATTATTTCTTGAGTTATCGGTGTAATATATATATATATATATATATATATATATATATATATATATATATATATATATATATATATATATATATATATATATATATATATATATAAACATATAAAAATTCAAACTGACCCCGCTCATTTGCTAAATTTTTTTCAAAATTCAAAAGTCGGGATCTCCACATTACTGAATTTTTTCTACACTAAAAAGTTCGGGACGCAGCAAGTGCGTTATGGTAGCGAATTTTCATTAAATGCTTTAAATTTGAATAACTCAATTTTCTATAAACCTAGAAAGTTAATTTTGATATATAGTAAGGTTTTTCACAAGCCAATGTCTAATAAAAGAAAGATTCTTGCCGAGTTTAATCAAAATCGGTTAATAACTTTCTGAGTTATTGTGCGGATACATAGGTATATCCATACATATATATATATATATATATATATATATATATATATATATATATATATATATATATATATATATATATAACTGACCCCGGATATGGGTTCTATAGGTCCTAGTTGGCGCACATTAAAAAAAAAATTACAAAGTTCCATCATCGATACCTCTCTATTAGTGATTTTGTTAAATAAAAATTCACTAAAACAAAAAAAGTAATAGGTAATTGAAAAACTATCTAAAAATATCTAAATGTTATGCCCTGCCATAAGCATTTGTGTTACACAATAATTATATTCTGGCATACCTATAAATATAAATTCTTTAAAACTAAATTAAAATACACAAGACACAAGTCATGATATTATTCATAATTTTCCTTATAACTTTATCTTACTAATTCAAGTTATCGTAGACATTTTAAAACTTGTACATACCTCCAAACAACTTTTTGCCACAACAATGTCCAGCATGTTCTGAAAGCCCACAAAAAACAATAAGATAAGGCGGCCCTGTGACTTACTGTAGGTACAAAAAACACCTACGACGGACGTTCGTTATCTTCCGTTTGTGTAACAGGAGTGTAAAAACATTTGTGATTAAATTCTTTTAACAATCTACATACCCTTGATCCTTCAGTTTTCCGGCGACCATTTCTCTGTTAACATGTCTGTGAATTTCTTCTAAATTTTACACATTCAATGTTAATTTAATTTGATTCTTGTTTCATTTTATCTAATTATAACTTAATTCGCGATCGCGTCGGGCGTTTACCGTTTTTATTTTCGCGGCTGGTGAATTTTCAAATTCGTTTTTAAGTCATTGCGGTCGAACGAATTTCGTTTAGCCGCCAGCACTTTGCAAATTTAAAAATAGCCGGCACATCGGGTTTTGTGTGCGTGTTATGCATCCACCCCTTTTTCAGCGAAGTTTTTTAAATTATTACAAATCAGGTGAAGTGTTAAGGTAAAATAATTTCACAATAATTCCGTTTTAAGTTTTTGTGGTGTGGTGTTGGTGTGCTGGTGGCGCGGTTGGTTCCACGGCCATCTTCAGGGATCGGCGCCGCAAGCAAGGATCTTGGATTTCCTAGGTAACTTTTTTATAAACTGACATAATATACTTTTTAACAAATTTCCTATTTCTTTTAAATTATCCCATCACATCATTATTACGGTTTAATATTAATAAATTTTGCAATAACAAAAGTACATTGGTAAAAAATGTATTAGTGATAAACTGATCTATTTCAGCCTACTCTATAATATAACGGAGACAAAGAAAATCAACAGTTTTTAAATTTATGCGGGAATGCAATTGTTAAGATTTTCAAATTCATGATACACAACTTATTTGTTTTATTTCTGAATAACTTAACAACTTAAATAACTACACTGCATTTATCACAATATATATTTTCACACACTTTAGTGACACGATTGAAAAAAATATAATAGAAGGAGAAGGGAATACCACCATCTTAAATATTTATATACCCTTTTATTATACAATAAAACAAACTAAAAAAGCCTGGACGCAGCAAGTGCGTTATGGTAGTGAATTTTCATAGAAATGATCTGGCACAAAATATTTTATAACTTTTTTTTCTTGTAACATAGAAATCTAAATTTTGGTATATAGTTTGCTTTTTATATCGTAAACCTACCTACCAAATTTGGTTATCATAGATTTTTTATTTTTTAAGATAAAAATTTTTTTCAAATGAAAACTCAAAATTTTCTCGGAAAACCTCGTCCGATTTTTTTGATTAACGAACTTGTCAAAGCCTTTTACAAAAGGAAGGTACGTGCCAAATTTTATCAAAATCGGCGTATTAGTCTTTGAGATAAAATTTTTTTTCGAATGAAAACTCAAAATTTTCCCGGAAAACCTCGTCCGATTTTCCTGACTAACAAACTTGTCAAAGCTATTTACAAAAGAAAGGTACATGTCAAATTTTATTAAAATCGGCTAATTACTTTTTGAGATAATAATTTTTTTCGAATGAAAACTCAAAATTTTCCCGGAAAACCTCGTCTGATTTTCCTGACTAACGAACTTATCCAAGCTATTTACAAAAGAAAAGTACATGCCAAATTTTATCAAAATCGGCCCATTATTTTTTGAGTTATCGGTGTGATACACATATATATATATATATATATATATATATATATATATATATATATATATATATATATATATATATATATATATATATATATATATATATATATATATATATATATATATATATATGTATCAACATATAAAAATTGAAACTGACCCCGGATATGGGTTCTAGGGGTCCTATATCGCGCTCATTTGAAGAAATTTTTTCAAAATTCAAAAGTCGAGATCTCCTCATTAGTGAATTTTTTCTAAGAAAATTCACTAAAAAATCCTCACTAATATTCACTAAACTGTAAGACTGGTTTCGCTTTACAGCAGCTTCATCAAATACAGGGAACTATTCCTGATAAAGCTACTGTGTGACAAAACTGGTCAAACAGTCAAGTAAATATTAAAAATATTTTTTAGGGCGGATTTTTGACTCATAGTCACTGTCTCAAGATGGCATGGCCTTGTCTCAATCACGATTCTCTTGTCTTCAGCAGCCCCTTTCATTTTATTGTAGATATTAACCATTTATCATAATTTCATGTGATTTAATTTCTTTTCTTTTTCCTTTAACTTTAACGTCAGTCTATTTCCGCGACTATGGCCAATCACCGACGCTAGGGAGCAGTTTTATCTCGCCATCCTGGAAATTTTGCCAAACCCCTGCCTTCCTGTAAGGCGGGTAGCGATCTTTAACGTGCCCAACATCGCATGGACACGGGACCGACGGCTTTACGCCCCCTCCGAATAGTAGAATGTGCATTAACTTGCTCAAATACAATGCCAGAACCCCGGTTGATAATTTATTACAGTTTTACTGAAAAAGTTAAAGGGAAACCTTGGGAATCAAACCAAGTACCCTTCGGTTCAGAGGCACACGTTCTTACCCCTGGACCACCGAGGCTCGTGATTTAATTTCTCTTCTGTGTGTGTATATGAATTACCTCCGATGATAACATCTCAGACATTTATTCATTATTTTAAATATTATTTTTTTAAACAAATTTCTCGTCTAACAGACACATACAATTGTAAAGAAAAACAGCCAAAAATCAGCCTGACATATTGTTTAGTCATATTTATCATTCGAATTTGAAAAACATTTTAAAGCTGTCAGGTAAATCAGGTCAGGTAAATCTTTCATATCCAAAGCGCTTCCTAGCAACTACATGCCTATTTCTCTCCTTTCAGTCGTCTCTAAAGTGATTGAAAAGTATATAAACACCGAATTACTAAAATTTCTTGAAAAACACAGTCTAATCCACGACAGGCAGTATAGATTCCGTCAGCGCAGATCAACTGCCGACCTCCTTTCCTTTGTCACCCATTCTTGGAACAAGTCTATGGAACAACACGATCCCAGATTGTCGCTCTAGACATATCCAAAGCATTTGAGCAGGTCTGGCACGCAGCGCTGCTTAATAAACTTCCGGCCTATGGCCTACAACCAAAACTCTGTAACTGGACAGCAAATTTCCTCTCCAACCGGAGCATTTCTGTTGTCGTGGATGGCCATTCCTCTAAACTGTATCCAATTAATGCAGGAGTCCCTCAAGGTTCAGCTTTAGCCCCAACTTTGTTTCTTCTCCACATCAATGACCCCCTCCCTAGCACATTCAACCCAGTTTACAGTTACGCGGATGACATCAGCCTCCACTCAAATATACAATATTCTAAGCCTGTCTCTTTAGCCCAATTAGATGAGGATCGCAGACTCATGGAGGGTTCTGCCTCCGTGGATCTCCAAAAAATATTATACTGGGGAAGTAGAAATCTTGTACAATTCAACCCCACCAAATCTCAGTCTTGCCTTCTTTCTCATAAGAGATACACCAGCCCTAGACCCATCACAATGAAGAACCAAGTTATTCAAAGTAATGAGTCGTTTTCACTTGTTGGAATTTTCAACATGTCACATCAATTGCAGAAACGGCTGCTAAGAAATTGGGTTTCCTCTTCCGGGCTCGCAAATACTTTTTACCAGGTAATCTCTATACCTTATATACTTTACAAATAAGGCCAAACCTCGAATACTGCTCCCACATCTGGGGTGCCGCTGCCGCTTCTACACTCGCTATCCTAGACTCCATTCAGAAGAGAGCTATACGTCTCATCGGTGACCCCACCCTCACCCAAAGGCTGCCATCCCTTGCCCACCGACGTGCCGTTGGCGACCTCTCTCTCTTTTATAGATATCTCCACGGGCACTGCTCAGAGGAGCTTTCTTTCATAGTTCCTCCACATACTGCCTCCAACAGATCTACCAGGGGAACAGAGCGAATGCACCCTTTTACTGTCCAGGTCACCAGGCATAGAACATCTTGTTATGCCCGCTCTTTTGTCCCGAGGACTTTCAAGTTGTGGAATTCCTTGCCGGCACATGTTTTTCCTTCTCCTCCGAACCTCCAAACCTTCAAGTCCAGAATTAACAAGTTGCCTCTTTCCTCCTTGTCGACACCCACGGTACGATAATATTTAGGCTGTAAGCCCTCGTGGTGTGTTGTTGAAATATATATATATATATATATATATATATATATATATATATATATATATATATATATATATATATATATAAAATATTATAAAAGATATTGACAGAGTTTATTTTTGTTAAAATCATTGTTTTTTTTTTGTATAATAAGACAATTTCTCTTTAGTAACAGTAATTTAATTCTAATATTTTATGCTTAACATTTTTTTTCTCTTGTTTCAGGGTATGTATTGAAGAAACTGATGCTGCGACGTGGGATATAGCCAGCCCTAAAGGGCATCCATCTAGGTTGGTGTATTTTTCTTTGCATTATAGTTAAGACTTCGTTTTGAGCCGGTCAGCGGATTATTCGTGGCATTCGTGTTATACAGCTGTTTCTAAATTGTATGTCATTAACTCTAGTGTGTATCACTCACATCAAAGTTGATCCGGCTTATCTTGGTAATGAAGTATTGCTCGAAACAAGTTCATATAACATTTTCCTTGTTCATACTAGCAATGCACTCACTCTATAGAATCCATGACAGACATAAATGTAAACACATATTTAGTGTGATTTCTTCAAGGCAATAATACGGATGAAAAGTGATGTGACAAGTGTTTATGTGATTCTATAGTGTCTCTGTAATTTGATATTTGTTTAATAGTGTTTCATAAAGCCAGGTAAGTTAGTTATCCTTATTGTACTGTTTTCGATATAATGTCTATTTTCTGACGATTTGGTTTTTTTCTTTTAGTGTTTTTCTGAATGTTAAAAAGAATTGACTATTAAAACTGAAATTAGTAGTCAAATTTTAACAATATTTGTTAAAATGTGTGATACATACATTTGGTAAGGTTGGTTTTATCAATCAGGTAATTATTATTGGCATAATTAACTTCTCCCTGTGTATATACTCTAAGTATATAATCATACCCATACAAGCACACAAATGTTATTATTACTCCCAGACCTTTATTTATTTTCAGCTTTATGTGTGTATTTGATCACATATTTACCCATTTATTGCATTCTGATGGTACATTAAGAATATTTTGTTACACTAATACTTTATTTCAGTAAAATAAGTAACTTAAATATGATATCAACTCATATGGTAAAAGGTTAATACTTTATTTGCGACATGGTTTAATTTTTAATATTACTTGCATTTTTGCGTGATTATTTAAGGTCACATTTTATTTTCAGGCTAGGTAAATATATTTGACTATTAAGAAAATAAATGATTAACCTTTTCTTTCAGTGTGTAAGTTTTTTAATGAAGGAAAGTGAATGTTTGCTTGGCTCTGGGTAGAGCATCTTCTTTAAGTAAAAAACAAAAAACAAAAACGCTTGATTAAACTTTAGAGGGGAAAGTTTATTAGGCCAAGACACAGTGTTTCGGTCTCACGACCATTCTCGGTTTGGACTAGATATATATTTAGCTTAAGAGACTCTCTCCTGTTAAGTTTTACAAAGTATCTTTGTTATTCTTTACTTGAACAAAATGCTCCACACAAAGTCAAGTGAAAATTCTCTTTCTTTCAGTAAATTAAAAACTCTGGACGCAGCAAGTGCGTTATGGTAGTGAATTTTCATAAAAATGTTTTTTAAATAGCAAATATGTTTTTTTAAGAAAGCAAGCACCAAATTTGGTTACCAGTATAATCTATATATTAGAAACAATGTGCCATGTTTCATCAAAATAACTTTATTGTTTGAAAATGTACAAAAATTTCCGAAAGTAAACTTAAATTGTTCCCGAAAAAACTGGTTTTCTGGTCAACCTTATAGGTTAATAGCAAATTGATTCAAAATTTGAAGCATTTAATGAAAAGTCGCTACCATAACGCACTTGCTGCGTCCCGAATTTCTTTTCTTACAAAGATGTATTATATTTCGATGGAAAATACAAAATGCAATAACATAGGGCGTGTTCGATTAAAAAAATTCACTAAAAAAAAGAAAATTTGAATCACCAACGACTTATGGGCCACCCTGTAATTGTGGAAATATTTTTTAAGATGTAGCTTAAGACACCCTACAATTAATGTATACAACTTTTTTTTTGTAACTTGCATAATAACGGATATATTGCGCTTTAATGATTTTTTACGAAAATTCGACAAAACTGATATACCATTAAACGATAAACTCTATAGCCAACACTACTGCTAAAGTATCAGAGAAAGGGTCTATTTGAAATGAATTTTCTGGGAATATTTTAGTAAAATGAAGGACAATGACGATTGAAACTAAGAGTTCAGGCTTTGTAAAACATTATTCTTGTGACAATTTTCTTCCATAGATCATATTAATTTCAGGTTCATTGCCTAAATATGAACAATTTTGACGTTTAAAATCGCGACTTTGACGTTTTGAGGAAAACCCAAATTTATTTTTCTTTAAGTGCCTGTAACTTTTTTGTCTTTTGACCTACATAGCTAAATTTTGGTAGGTGGCTTACCTATAAGGATATTAACTATCGTACCAAATTTGGTTGCCCTTACTTTGTTAATTCCGGAGATATAAATTTTTTTCGAAAGAAAACACAAAATTTTCCGGGAAAACCTGGGCAGATTTTCCTGGCTAACGAACTTATCCAAGCCATTTGCAAAAGGAATTTTTCCACCAAATTTAGTCAAAATCGGCTTATTAATTTTTGAGTTATCGGTGTGATACATATATATATATATATATAAATATATAAATATATATATATATATATATATATATATATATATATATATATATATATATATATATATATATATATATATATATATATATATATATATATATATATATATATATAACATATAAAAATTGAAACGGACCCCGGATATGTGTTCTAGGGGGCCTAGTTCGCGGTCATTTGAAGAAATTTTTTCAAAATTCAAAAGTCGGGATCTCCTCATTAGTGAATTTTTTTTAAGAAAATTCACTAAAAACTATATCCTTTGAAATTATAGGTACGAAGTGTTTTTGTACGTTTTCGTATATATGTATATGTGACATTTGCATCTTAACATTTTTATTTCGTGGTTCTATTAATTGTGTTTAATTATATAGTTATTCTTCTAATAATTTTCCATGTCTAACTTGGTTCTTACTTTCTTTCCCGCAATCAACTTGGTTTTATTTCAGCTTTAACCCATTTATTTCAGGAAACTAATATTGTTTTCTTTTTCAGCATTTAAGGTAACATACCTACTTCTTAAATAATTAAATTATAATCTTTGTGGATATATTAACTTTAATTTATTTCAGCTTTAACTGTGTCTCTTTATTTCAGGAAACTAATTTTGTTTTCTTTTTCAGCTTTTAAGGTAATACTTTTTTAAATAATTAAATTGTAATTTTTGTAGATATATACACTTTATTTTATTTCAGCTTTAACTACCTCTTTATTTCAGGAAACTAATATTGTTTTATTTTTCAGCATCTAAGATAATACTTTTTAACAATTATATTATTATTTTTGTCGATATATTTATGTCTTTTACATTTAAATTTTGCACCCTTGTTTTAGGTTTATATGTGCACAAATTTAATATTTCTCATCATAATTTATAAGCGGATATCACTGTATCTGTAATTTTGTTTGTCATAATTTGTCTATGTGTGTGTGTTTTTTAATTTTGTTTCAGGGCGGCGAGGATGCTGAAATACCTCCTCGTGGTCCTCGCTGCAATGTAACATATAATAATAATAATAAGTAAATGCAGACAGCACTCAATCATTACACATTTTGATTCCTAAATGGCTGAAAATTGTCTTGACAATCCATTAAAATCAATTACTACTTGTCAGTCAAAAGCATTAAGACAACCACTGCATTTTTAAACAGTTTGAAAAGTCTAAAATTATTTGAACCAATTTAACAAAAAAAAACAAAAAAAAAAAACTAACGAGTTCTAACGAAAATATAATCAACCACAGTTTTGGAAGAAATTTTGAGTCACCTACAAGGTTAATGTGGCAGGTATCTAGATAAATGAGAAAGATGTGATACTCCACTTTAGTGAATTTTCTTTTAAAAAAATTCACTAATGAGTAGAGCCCAACTTTTAAATTTTGAAAAAAATCCTTCAAATGAGCACTAATTAGGCCCCTGAGAACACATATCCGGGGTCAGTTTGAATTTATATATATATATATATATATATATATATATATATATATATATATATATATTTATTTATTTATGTGTATATATATATATATATATATATATATATATATATATATATATATATATATATATATATATATATATATATATATATATATATGTATCACACCGATGACTCAAAAAATAATGGGCCGATTTTGATCAAATTTGGTGAATACCTTCCTTTAGACAGTGGCTTGGATAAGTTTGTTAGCCAGGAAAATCAGCTCAGTTGAAATAGATTAAACAATGATTTGTTTTAATTAGACAGACGGATTCCCTCGGTCAGTAACAGTTCTGAGCTGACCTTTAATGTATCGAATTTCGACCATAAAATTATAATGCATGTTTGTAAGAAAATAAATTCGGGACTCAGCAAGTGCGTTAAGGTAGAGAATTTTTATTGAACGTCTCAAATTTGAATAGCTCAATTTGCTATTTACCTATAAGGTTCGTTGGCCAGGAAACTATTTTTTTGGGAACATTTTAAGTTTATTTTCGAAATTTTTTTGTACATTTGCAAACAGTAAAGTTATTTTGTTGAAATATGGTACATTGTTTCTACTATATATGTTATACTGGTAACCAAATTTGTTGTCTGCTTTCTTTAAAAAAAAAACACATATTTGCTTTTTAATGTTTTTGGGAGCCATTAAATACTGTTGTGTTTCATATAAAATAAGTTTATGTTACCAAAATGACCTTAGCTCTGAAATGTGATTTCATTTTTTTTTTATGTTTTAGCGAGTCATTGTTAATGAGTTTAGGTTTAAAATGTGATTTAATTTTTTTACATTTTAGGGGGACATGTTAGTTTCCATATCAAATAAGTTTATTTAGTGAAGATTGGAACCTGTGATGAGCACTGACAAGTACACTTGGAGAACCCAAATCACCACAACACATTTAGAAGGTATGCTTATGAAAAATGGTCCTATAACCGTATCGTCTAAAACTGCCCTGCTATCTATAAATACCGTATCTCCAGTTAAAGTAGTTTTGAGAAATTCGCCATTGAAGTTTTACCAAACTAAATGACGTGTATCTTTTGCACTGTACTATATATTGACTTAATTTTTTTTGCATCAGTTCTAGATAGTGTTACACTATAGGTTCTGCTACAAGAAATAATAATAAATTAACGATTTCAGTATTTTTTATGGACATACGACTTTTTTGTTAAATAAATTTAATTTTTTACTTGAAAGAAGTAACGTAAGTCCATGTTTTGAAAGCTGTTTAAACTAAATGAAATGCCTTTATAGAATAAATGTTTTATTTATGTAAAATAAACATTGACACAACATATTATAACATATTATAACATATTATAAGTACGATACATTATTTTTTTCATGTACTCAGGTTTTCGTAGATAGCTAACAACAAAGTAAATACTAATCGAATGAAAGTTAACAAGAGTAGACACATGCTTGATCTAGAAAGAACTAACTATACTAATTTGACTAACACAAGAAAAACAAAAAAATTAGTTAAGTTTAGATTAGTGTGATAGTATTATATAGTGATTTAGATTCAATCATTAGACTTTGCATGATTAGGAACAGTAAAGTAGTGGAAAATAGTGCATTTCACTTGACTCGTCGTAAGTTTAATAAATATAGAATCATATGTTTCACATATAAAAATGCCAAACTAAATTTAAGTTTAACTAAATGAAACTCAAATAGAATACCATATTAAGGTCTAAATAGCCGCAAAGGAGGGCAGCAGCTCCTAAAATACGATACGCGTATTACTGCGGTGCAGAAAGCAACGGGAAGCTACTGCACTACATTCCCTAGTAGCGCAATCTCCATGGCCAACTTATGATTAAATAATGACAGACTATACAATCAAACCTGACATTTCACGAGTCGGAGCGTGGAATGTCAGAACAATGAAACAACCGGGAAAACTAGAAAATCTTAAATTAGAGATGGATAGGTTGCAACTAGACGTAGTCGGTCTTAGCGAGGTGCGATGGCCTGAAATAGGTGACTTCTGGAGTGGTAACTACAGGATAATCCACACAGCAGCAAATGAGGGAAATGCAGGGGTAGCCATTATTATGAACAAAACGGTAGGACGGAGTATGGAGAATTATGTGCAGAAAAACGAAAGAATCATTATGGCCAGGTTCAATACTAAGCCTGTGAAAACCGTAATCATACAGGTATACATGCCCACAACAAGACATGACGATGACGAAGTGGAAGAAATATATAGCGAAATAGAAGAAGTTTTAAAAATGGTAAAAAATCACGAGAATGTGGTTATAACAGGCGACTTCAACGCAGTGGTTGGGGAAGGAAGATATGAAAATATTGTAGGACCCTTCGGTACCGGTAACAGGAAGCGCATATTGATCTCCGAGACTGGTACGAAGAGAAAGAGGGGTAGACCAAGACTGGACTATTGCTCTCAGATCGTGAGGGATGTGGGATGTTCGACGTTTAGGGAGATGTACTGGAAGGCCCAGGACAGACAGGCATGGAGAAGTGCGTCCAACCAGTCTTTAGGACTGATGACCCAATGATGATGTACGTATAAAAAAAATACTGAAAACCAAACTCAAACTCCCGTTTTTACAGAAAATAGGTCAATAAAGTCCAGTTTAATATCATAATATATTATAATAAAGTAATTTACAGATCTTCTATATCAGTTATCAAGTTAGCAGCATCATCATTGACTGGCATGTTTTTCCAAAATTCTAATTTGTGTGCCGGAATGATGTCTGATAAATTATTTATGATGGCTTTTTTCCGGTTAGTCGTTATACCGCGGTTAGCACTTGAAGCCTCAGCCACTGGTAATTCATTCTTCTTGTATTTTGAAGATATGAAGTGAAACTCTTTTTCTTCTTGTTCTGAAAAATGAGTCTTGTAAAAAAGATGCCTGTAACCCCTTTTTACTTTAACAAGACAAATATCTTTCAGCAAAGGTCTCTCATTGGTTTTGTTTAACTTCTGTAGCTGGTATGCGGAAGTCAAATCCAAGAAATTTCGAAAATCAGAATGTCTCATTTCCTTTATTATATTTTTTTTCGAGTTGCAATCCCGAACAATATTTACAAAATCCTGGAAATCGTAGACTTTAGGATTTTTTTTCAAGGCAAGCTCTACTTGGTGATGGAAGCTATCTGCCGACATGAATGTGTGCCCTGCCTCAAAATATTTTAGGGTGATTGTGTTCGTACAAATTTCTTTGGAAGATATAATACTAATCAGCATCGAAAACAAACACCAGTTCTTATTCTGGCCCGCACAGTTATCGAGCCAGAGGGTAACTTCAGCAGCATCGCGGTTAAAAAGAAAAAACTGATAGAAGGTACTAGCCACATCTTCACGTTTCCGCCCAGAAATGCCCTCGTGCCATAAAACTATGTAAGGTGGATTTTTTTTCATGTCTCCAACAGGAACAAAGGATTCATTGAATGCAATAATTCTCGTCGTAAATATTGCACTTTTGAACATTTCTATTCTCGGAAGCATTATGACTTTTTGCATATCTGCCGAATAAATAGGATTTTTGCACTGTTGATTCTCACAATCCTTTCTATATTCACCTCGAGAAATCTTTGCTTTCTGAATGTGTTCGTTCCATTTAACACATTTTTCACAATCTGGTAAGTGCAAATTTTGTTTAGTATGCTCTGAATTATGGAGGCGGAAAGCCTCACACTTTTCACACTCTTCTTGTCCTAAACGAGTAAAAGATATATTTATTGTGTCAGTTACTTCTTTTCTGTATACTTCATACGATACTTGTATGTTTGGATGCTTATCCAGGAAGTCTTTGTGCATTTGGGTTATCGTAATGTCACTAGGTAAGTAGAGTTTGTTAGGAGCGTGCTCCCTTCTGTAATGAGAGACACAAGGAGAGAAAGACTTTATGTGAGTATGAAGTAAGTCACGGTTAATTTTCTTCTCTTTTGTTTTGGCTCCTCTTTGATCGTTTTTTGTGTAAAATTTCTCATCAGATATATTTTTCAATACACTGTCATTGTTAAATGCAAAACCTAACGTCGTCAAGAAAAACTTCTTACACACGCACTGAACTGCCTTATTCTCGTCTTTCAGCTTGTAACAGATGCTATTTTGTCTTTTGGAGTCGTTTCCTTTTTCACTTCGTCTTCTTTCTATAACTTTTACTTCACAATGGTTGCTGATAAACAGTCGCTGTTCTTTCAGATTTAAATTCCAATAGTAATTGTTTAGCTCTTTTCTTCTCTCTTCATTAATTTTTGTAGTACATGCTTTCTTACACTGGTCACAGGGAAGCTTGACTACATGTCTTTGTCTTTTTTTCTCAACTAAAAACTGGGTTCGTTCGTGCTTGGGTTTTAGATATTTCTGCCGTTTTCTCTTATTTCCAGATTTAGTATTTGTGGTATCTGTTAAAAAAACATCTGCTTCTAATAGCATAGTCGTGGTATCTTCATCGTTATTTTCACCATTTAGATTTTCATCATTATTTGTTTCTGTTTTATTGAGCAATAATAACGAATTTTCCTCATTGACACTACTAGTGTTATTATTATTAGTTGTGTTTTCATTGATATCAATAACTATTTCTATTGAAACATCTTCAACGTTGTCTGGCAGCACCAATGGTTGAAAATCTTCGTCTAGAATAGGAATTTTATTTATGTCTAATTCTGAAATGTCAATCGCTATTGTTACGATTCCATTTAATATTTTTCTTATAAAATCGGACACTTTTTCGGTTTCCAAAAACTGTTCTCTTAATAATTCAAAATTAATTTCATGTGAGTGTACTTCAATAAAAAAGTAGCATTTGGTGATAGATTGACTAGCCAAAAAATACTTTAAAATTCCCTCGTAGTTCTCAGACGCATCATTTTTCCTTGTTTTCTTTTCAACATTTAAGGTAGTACTGTTCATTGGCGGTTCAGATTCAGATTGGAGTTTCAAAGAATTCCCCGAGTCATGACCGAGTTTCTGATTAACGTTTGCAGCCATAATTGCAAGCTTCTTTCCCCTCGGGATATTGATTATGTCTGCACGAAAATAATATAAATTATTAATACTCAAGTATGCTTGTTTATCAGATTGTCTGCATCTTACCTTTGGAATTCATTATAAGTACAGTTAAATATTAAACGTATTTTGCATGCAATACCTAATAACAATAACAATATGTACATGTAGGTACGTATTATATAAAACTTATTTCGTCTACTTTTAACACAATTGTGTGCAGCCACTAACAGCTTAAACGATACTGAGAGACGAGTCGAGACTGGAGAAACGATGCAATTTCTATAGAAGATATTACAAAATGGAGGGGGAATGCTTGAATAAATCACCGCATGTTGGTTATTACGATATCATTTTGTAAACAAACCAATTCAGTCTTAGCTTTACATGTAAAATAAACCGTATGTCCGAGTATACATCACATTTCACATGTATTTAACCACCTCTTGTACGATCAGTGCTTGTTAAAAGTACCGTAAGTCCGGAGATACGGTATTTCTCTTTAATGAATGATGGAGATACGGTAGTTCTCTTAAAATTAATGGTAGATACGGTAAATCTTATAAGCATGTCGACTGAAATTTAAGTGTCTACACAAACCGATGAATATAAAATTGCATGTTTTGAAGCTTTTCCCTGCATATACGGCAATTTTACTATGTATCTTAGTAGTAAACATCTGTTAGAAGCCTAAGACACCCCTCAACTCAATTTTCATAAAATGTGGAGATACGGTAGTCTTGCTTAGCACGGCAGAAAAGGCCACACCAAACGTTTATACTCACCCTAATTTGATGTCGCGACTCATATAAAAATTGAGGATTCTTTGTACTCCAGTAGCGACGATTCTGTCTATTAAACAAACCGTTATTTGTAAATGTACTCTGTATTTTGCAACTTTTTAGTAAACCATTGGCAAAACTGCAACCGCCGGTGTTGATCTGGCTCATAAAGTGCTTGCACTATGGTGTATTTATAAGGATGGTATTTGTGTTTTTTCAGAATCTTTGACGATATTTGCTATTTGCGACCATAGTTATTTTTTATTTGTTTGACCTGACCTGACCTGACCTGACCTGACGATCGTTTCACTAACCAAGTTAGCGTCATCAGAGGATGAAAAATTCTAACTATTTTAAAAACTTACATCACCTTATATACCGGATCTTAGGTAAAGAGACCAAACTGAGATGGAAAAAAAACGCAGGCAAATTCTGCAGTGTATTGTATTTTTATCGCGGGACGAGGTCTGCACTGTCCCTACTAACTTATCTGAACTGTGTCCATCTCTAGTAATTTTGGAAAGGTTCAACGACACCTAAATTAACATAGTCTGCTTTGTCGGAACTATCTGTATTATTATGTTATCTCTAGGACGTGTTAAAAACCTGGGAATTTTTATTTAGCGAAGCAATCGATCAGGTGGCTCGTAATCGGCGGTGGTGCCACGTTCATACCATTTTTGTTGTAATTATATTTCGCAATATATATATATATATATATATATATATATATATATATATATATATATATATATATATATATATATATATATATATATATATATATATATATATATATATATATATATATATATATATATATATATATATATATATATATATATATATATATATATATATATATATATATACTTTCGAAGGATTTTAGGTGTCCTGGTTGTTTAACTTTTCTTTAAATTTCAGATTATCTTCATTAACGTGATGATTATTATCCCAAATATGTCGGGCGACAGTAGATCTATCTATAGTACCGTAACGTAATTGGGCTAAGTATTCACCATTTATAATACAAACACACCAAACTTGATTGCCCTTACTTTGTTACTTCCGGAGATATAACTTTTTTTAGAAAGAAAACACAAAATTTTCCGGGAAAACCTGGGCCGATTTTCTTGTGTAACGAACTGATCCAAGCCATTTGCAAAAAGAAGGTACTCACCAAATTTGATCAAGATCGGCCCATTATTTTTTGAGTTATCGATGTGATACATATATATATATATATATATATATATATATATATATATATATATATATATATATATATATATATATATATATATATATATATATATATATATATATATATAAACATATAAAAATTCAAAAGTTGGGATCTCCTCATTAGTGAATTTTTTTTCCAGAAAATTCAGTAAAATCGAAAGCGACCCTGGTTATGTGTTCTAGTGGGCCTAGTTTGCGCTCATGCAAGAATTTTTTTCTACGAAAATTCACTAATATCTCACGGAACGCACGTTCAAGAATATAAATTAACTTGTTCGTTGATTTTTCTCCAAAGTCACCATTTACCATATCCCTAATGAACTTATTTCTTTCATTTGCATCATATAGTATAGTTGTTAGAGTTTTTAGTGAATTTTTATTAAAAAAATTCACTAATAGAGAGGTATTGATGGTAAGACTTTGCAAAAATTCTTTCAAATGAGCGCGAATTAGGACCCCTAGAACCCATATCCGGGGTCAGTTTGAATTTTTATATGTTTATATATATATATATATATATATATATATATATATATATATATATATATATATATATATATATATATATATATATATATATATATATATATATATATATATATATATATATGTATATATCCGTCTGATAACTCAAAAAATAATTAACCGATTTAGATGAAACTCGGCAAGTGCCTTTCTTTTATTAATGGCTTGGATGAGTTCGTTGGCCAGGAAAATCGGACGGGGTTTTCCGGGAAAATTTGGAGTTTTCTTTCAAAAAAATTTTTTTTTTCCGAAAATTTCGATAAAATTTGGTCTACATATTGCTTTGGGAAATACCTAACTATGTGCCAAAATTCAGCTTTCTAGGGTTACAGAAAATTGAGCTATTCAAATTTGAAACATTTATGTTTAAATCATAAGTATGTGGTTGCTGTTGGTTAGTCAATGCTTTTCTTATTGACTCATGAAATTCATTTGTAAGTTTCCGAGAAATGTCAATAATACTGAATTCACTGATTGTTAATCATTGGAAGCATTTACGATTATATATAACCCTATTGTAATTTATTATCATTTATCACCTCTGTAGTATAATTATTTTTGCCTTACAACTCGCAGCGTTTTTAGTCAATTGTTGTTATTAATAGTCAATAGTTTCTTTCCGAATACACAAACCTTCCATTGACTTCTGCTTCTGCCGCTGTTACAGTCCTTTTATTTAGAGCTAGAGGTCTAACCACTCATACAAACAGTGTTTTTTAACCACGTGGCTGGGCGACTGACCGAATTCATTCCCAGTTGCTGTTGATTTACTCATATTCTCTTAATATGTTTGAAGATGTGGTGTCTACTTCATTCCAAGTCACTATTAACCGACTATTTATGAAATCAAATAAGTAAATTAAATCGATTGTCATAAAATATGTAGTGTATTACGACAACGGAAAAAGAAATAAAACATATATAACTGTGCACATTTTGATTATATTTTAGGGTGCTTGAGAGAGGTATTGTCACAGCATAATATCATATTAAAGTTCATTTGTAAATAGGTTTAATTTTTATATGTTTATATATATATATATATGATAACTCTAAAAATAATTAACCGATTTCGATGAAACTTGGCAAGTGCCTGTCTTTTATTAATGGCTTGGATGAGTTCGTTATCCAGAAAAATCAGACGAGGTTTTCCGGAAAAATTTTGAGTTTTCTTTCGAAAAAAATTTTTTTCTCCGAAAGTAACAAAGCTGTTTCGATGAAATTTACTATATATGTTGCCTCAACCTTACTACGTACCAAAATTCAACTTTCTAAGTTTAGAGAAAATTGAGTTATTCAAATTTTAAATTTTCTTTCGAAAAAAATTTTTTTCTCCGAAAATTACAAAGTTATTTTAATGAAATTTTGTGGATATCTTGCCTTAGGAAAAACCTTACTACGTATTGAAATTAAACTCTCTAAGTTTATAGAAAATTGAGTTATTTAAATTTGAAGCATTTAATAAAAATTCACTACCATAACGCACTTGCTGCGTCCCGAGTTTTTTTAAGTTATCGTCGATAAAATAAAAGCCATGGTATATTTACTGTTAACGTTATAAGCAGATTTCCCGTACGGTAAAAATGAAACATACTATTTTCTTGAATGTATATTTCAATTTCTAAATGTAACTGCAAGTCGCAATGAAAAACTAATACTTTCAATAATATCCTTCAACAATCATTTCTAACAAAGATGATATTGCAAGAAATCATTACCAAGGTGTTAGAAAGTTTTTAAGTTGTAAATTAAACTAATTATATCCTGTTTTCTTTACAATACACAAGTATTTATTGTTCGTAACTTACAAGGACGACCATATTATCAGAATTCTCCTGAATAATAATCATCATCAGTATAAAGGCGATGTCGCCTTCTCGTTGTAACCGTAACTTTTTGTCTTTAGTGGTAGGTTTTCTCAGCAACCAACCTAACGTCGTTCTTATTCAAACAAAAACGTTAATGTTTGATTAGTGACGTCAAGGGACGAAGTTCTAACACTAAGTGATATATAAGACACGAAGCACGTGCCGCCACCTCGTTGCAGAACCAAGTAGTATGTTGTCACGGCAGCTCCAAATAACACAAAGTGTTAAATATTAGAGGCTGTATACAACCAACTAACAATTTTAATACATTGTCAGCCCTGGCTCATTTCTACCCTAATATAGGGACAAAGTATGTAAGGCTAGATGCGTTTGTTAGCTGGTTGTATACAGTCTCTAATATTTAATACTTTGTGCTATTTGGAGCTGCCGTGACAACATACTGCTTGGTTTCGCAACTAGGTGGCGGCACGTGCTTCGTGTCTTATATCTCACTTAGTGTTGGAAGGCTGGCTACCATAACCGTATTACTTTATAGGTGTATTTTCGCTGCAATTAGAATGCCGTACTGACGAGCTCTAATTAGAGCGAAACCGGTCTACGGTTCTTATTGTAGTGAGAATGCATCTAGCCTTACATGACGTTCTAACGTTTTAACGACGTCAATTTTCAGACGAATATATTAGATAATTCAACTTGCTCTCTGTCGATTTTGATATTACGTATTTTCTGCAAATGCTACTCGTCGTTGTTTTTTTTTAATTTCAACAACACACCACGAGGACTGACAGCCTAAATACTATCGTACCGTGGGTGTCGAGAAGGAGGAAAGAGGCAACTTGTTCATTCTGGACTTGAAGGTTTGGAGGTTCGGGGGAGAAGAATTCCACAACTTGGAAGTCCTCGGGACAAAAGAGCGGGCATAACAAGATGTTCTGTGTCTGGTGATCTGGACAGTAAAAGGGTGCATTCGCTCTGTTCCCCTGGTAGATCTGTTGAGGGCAGCAGGTGGAGGAACTATGGAAGAAAGCTCCGCTGAGTAGTGCCCGTGCAGATATCTATAAAAGAGGGAGAGAGGTCAACAACGGCACGTCGGAGGGCAAGGGATGGTAGCCTTTGGGTGAGGGTAGGGTCATCGATGAGACGTATAGCTGAATGGAGTCCAGAATAGCGAGTGTAGAAGCGGCAGCGGCACCCCAGCTGTGGGAGCAGTATTCGAGGTTTGGTCTTATTTGTGAAGTATATAAGGTATAGAGATTAACTGGTGAAAAGTATTTGCAAGCCCAGAAGAGGAAACCTAATGTCTTAGCAGCCGCTTCTGCAATTGATGTGACATGTTGGTGCCAATTGAGATTTCGATCCACAGAAATACCAACAAGAGAAAAAGACTCATTACTTTGAATAACTTGGTTGTTTATTGTGATGGGTCTAGGGCTGGTGTATCTCTTATGAGAAAGAAAGCAGGACTGAGATTTGGTGGGGTTGAATTGTACAAGATTTCTACTTCCCCAGTCTAATATTTTTTGGAGATCCACGGAGACAGAACCCTCCACGAGTCTGCGATCCTCATCTAATTGGGCTAAAGAGACAGGCTTAGAATATTGTATATTTGAGTGGAGGGTGCTGTCGTCCGCGTAACTGTGAACTGGATTGGATGTGCTAGAGATGAGGTCATTGATGTGGAGAAGAAACAAAGTAGGGGCTAAAGCTGAACCTTGAGGAACTCCTGCATTAATTTGATACAGTTTAGAGGAATGGCCATCCACGACAACAGAAATGCTCCGGTTGGAGAGGAAATTTGCTGTCCACGTACAGAGTTTTGGTGGTTGGCCATAGGCCGCTTGTTTATTAAGCAGCGCTGCGTGCCGGACCTGGTCGAATGCTTTGGATATGTCTAGAGCGACAATCTGGGATTCACCGTGTAGTTCCATATACTTGTTCCAAGAATAGGTAACAAAGGAAAGGAGGTCGGCAGTTGATCTGCGCTGACGGAATCCATACTGCCTGTCGTGGACTAGACTGTATTTTTCAAGAAATTGTAGTAATTCGGTGTTTATATACTTTTCCACCACTTTAGAGACGACTGAAAGGAGAGAAATAGGCTTGTAGTTGCTAGAAAGCGCTTTGGATCCTTTCTTCGGGACCGGTTGTACTCGAGCAGTTTTCCAGTTATTAGGGAATATGCCTCCATTGTAAGATGTCTGAAACAGACGAGTCAGGATAGGAGCAAGTTCTGGTGCGCATGTTTGAGAACAATTGCTGGGATCTCGTCAAGGCCAGAGGCTTTCCTGGTATTAAGAGAAGAGATCATCTTTCGTACCTTTTTAGTTTTGAAAGTGATATCAGTCATTTTATGCACGACATTGGGGACTGTTTGTGGTTGAACATTTAGAGGTGGGTTGAGAGTAGAATTGCCGGCGAACAACGAGGCAAAAAGTTCAGCCTTGCCCAGGGCGCTAAAAACAATTTCATCCCCCGAGACAAGAGGTGGAAACGTGCTCTTGCAGAAATTATTCCCAATAGATTTAGCAAGAGTCCAGAAGGGTTCGCTGCCGCTGGAGCTTAAGAGGACTTTGTTTTTGATGTGGTTATTAAACGAGTTTTTTGCCTCAGAATGAATGCGGACATAGCGGTTTCTTGCGTCGTTAAATGCTTGACGGTTTTCTTGACTGGGATTGTGAGCTTTGACCTTTTCAAGTCTGGCCTTGTCACAGGATTTAGAGAACTAGGGCTTTTGAGTGGCTGAAGAGGTTTTCTGTGTACGTGGAATAAATAATTCCATGCCAGCTTGGATAATTTCGGTGACATAATGTAAGATATCAGAGGGGTCAGGATGAGAGAAGCAGACAGACGCCCATGGAAATGAGGAAAAGTAATCTCGCATTTCGTCCCAGTTCACGGAGTTGTAGTGCCAAACGATACGTGGGTGTGATGACTGTGTGACCTCGGGTTGCATTGCACAGGAAGCAGTGACCATGCTGTGGTCAGAGTGACCACTGGGGGCGGTGACTGATATCTTATAGTAGTCAGGATTTGTAGTAAGAAGGAGTTCCAAGGGATTTGAGCTGTGTGTTGGGATGCGAGGAAAGTAAGTAGGTTGCTGAACCATATTGGCTAAAGAACTGCTGACTGCAAAGGCCTCCGCTGCTCTTCCTTGTGGACCGGTCTTTGAAGATCCTTATTATGGACGTTGAAGTCACCAAGAATAGTGACCTCGGAGGAAGGATATTCAGAAATCAGATGGTCGGTTTTTTCAGAAAGGTAGTCAAAGAGCTGGACAAAGTTGTTGTCAAAACGTGACCGGTAAATGCAACAGATAAATTTATTTGCAGCCCTGAGAGAGAGTTTTATCCATAGTATGTCTTTTCTTCCAGCTTCTAAATTGGGTATTCTGATGCAGGGTAGATTGCTACGGACGTACGCGCACACGCCTCCATGCAATCTAAAGGAAGTAAGGAGCTCATACCCCGGGAAATTAAGGTGATTAGTGGCTTTTTTGGCACTGATTTGAGTTTCGGTGAGGAAGAGGAGTTGGGGCCTATGAGCCTGGAGGAAATGGTGGACGGAGTTTAGGTTAGAATTTAGGCCGCATATATTCGAGAAAGATATGTTTAATCTTGATGCTGGCGCCCCCTGTACACCCATCTCTCGGAGATCTGAATGGAGGGGTATTTTATCTCCGGAATCTTTTGTAGAAGGAGGAGCCATAATCATTTTTGCTTATAAGGGAAACCGACTCACACACCAAAACCGGAAACGTCCGTTGGGACTTCACTCACCGGCCCCTTGATGCAAGGGGTGGTACCTCCTCGGGCGTAAAATATATTTTTTTAAAATCTAAAATTGGCGTGTTTCGGGATTTTATATAAATATGCACAATAATTGAGATACTGAATTTATTGTTCATTGTTCCACACTGTATATACAGGTGTCCCAGACAAAAGTAACTACATGTGGATTTCGGAAATGGTAAGAGATACAATTTTGATGAAATGGGAAAAAAGTTGCGCTATTCTGAGCCCAATCAGATGCTCTTTCGAAATTAAAAATATCTACAGAGGCTTTCAAAATATCGAGCAAAACTAAGAATTGTCTTTTTTGATAATTTTAAATATCTCTGCAAGTTTTAGTGAGCTTCAATACCAACAGTAAGGCTGAAGAAGTTGCCGACGAATATATGAACAAAAGCAACTTTACAACACCTATCTACTTGAGAGAACGCCAAGAATCGTACCTGCTTCGATATGTATATATATATATATATATATATATATATATATATATATATATATATATATATATATATATATATATACAGGGTTACAATTAATTAATTGCTCACTATTGGCATCTCAGTGACGGTAAGAGATACAGAGTTGGTTAAATTACCAAAACGTTGCGTAAATTTTAGATGATCCAATATCTGAAAACAAATTTTGAATATGTCGATTCGTTCCTGAAATATCCTGAAAAAACTGAAAAACTCAATTTTCAAAATTTTACAATAAAACCCTTATTATCAAAAATGGGCTCCTGATTTTTACTATGTGAGCAATCAACTGACGGCATCAGAATTGACGTATCTGCTCTAATTTTTGCGCAGCGATAGTCAACTTTTTTTCTCTTATGGCCGCCATATTGGATTTTTAATTTTTCAGATGGAAAATGAATTCACCTTTTAAATGGTATAACACACTTCATATTTTTCTTCATAAACATTGTACAAGTAAATAAAAAAACTAATTATGGTCGCAAATATCAAGTAGGTATATGTCATTGTTTTGTAATTTGTTATTACGATTCATTTGAACTGTCAGTTTGAAATATTCTACTTGATTTATGCATTAAAGACATTTTATTTCAAGACTTGTGTTAAATTTGTTCTAAAATTGTATTTCCAAAATGGTTCGCTTTACTGTGGAAGAGAGAAGAGATATGTATGAAGCATACATCCGAAGTTTTAGAAATTCGACCCGTGCTTCCCAGTTATACCAAGAAAAATATCCAGAACGTGTGCAGCCAAGTCGGCATATCTTCGCCAGAATAGCAAGAGTGATGGATGAAACTGGTACTTTGATGGGAAAGCTTGTTGCCTACAATGTGGAACCCAGTGCTAACGAAATCAATGCTCTTGCTCAAGTCAATATAAATTCCAACTTACCCACAGCATATATTGCGAGAGAATGTGGAATAAGCCAGCAGCTAGTGTCAAAGATTCTGAAAAAACATAAATACCATTCTGGATAAATACACCATAGTGCAAGCACTTTATGAGTCAGATCAGGACCGCCGGTTGCAGTTTTGCCAATGGTTTGCTAAGAAGTTACAAATACACAATGCTTTCAGAGCTAACATATTGTGGTCGGATGAGAGTACATTTACAAATAACAGTTTGTTTAATAGGCAGAATCGTCGTTACTGGAGTACAGAGAATCCTCATCTTTTATATGAGTCGCGACACCAAAATAGGGTGAGTGTAAACGTTTGGTGTGGCCTTTTAGATGTTACAGTTATAGGATCATTTTTCATAAGCATTAGGTTGAATGGCGATGAATACCTTCATCTCTTAACTAATGACCTTATGGATTTTTTTTATAACCTCCCTTTGCAACAAAGAGCCAACATATGGTTTCAGCAAGACGGTGCACCTGCACACAATTGCCAGACCGTAAAAGCTTATCTAGACCAGACGTTTGGAGACAGATGGATAGGCAATAATGGACCCGCTCGCATGCCGACAAGATCCCCAGATTTAACCCCAATGGACTAAGTGAAGATTGTAACCTGTAATGAGCAGTGATAAGTACACTTGGAGAACCCAAATCACCACAACACATTTTAAAAGACCTGAGAGCCAAGAATGTTTCATCCTCTGATCACGCTAACTTGAATAGTGAAACGATCGTTAGGTCTTTTAAAATGTGTTGTGGTGATTTGGGTTCTCCAAGTGTACTTCCCTCCCAATGGACTATTTCTTCTGGGGATATGTCAAAAATTTAGTTTATCTTGAGCATTTTGACAACGAAGAAGAGTTAAAGAATATTTCTCTTACCGTTACTGAGATGCCAATAGTGAGCAATTAATTAGTTGTAACCTGTATATATATATATATATATATATATATATATATATATATATATATATATATATATATATATATATATATATATATATATATATATATTCGGCTAGAATATCCTGTGAAATTCTATTGCAGCGCCTATGGAACGACAGTTGGTAATACAATTTTTAAATTGCGGTTAAGCACAGTCCCTCTCGTTGGTTTTCTCAACCGATTGGATTTTAATGGCTGCGTTAGTGCTGTGTAGCACTTTATTAGCTGACGATAATTTAGTTTTAATACCTAATTCTTAACTATGTGAAAACTGGAACCTGCGATGAGCACTAATAAGTACACTTGGAAAACCCAAATCATGAACTGAAAAACTAAATAGTTAATTTGATTCAATAAAATTTACCCACGAAATAGAAATCAACAACAAACTTTCGTTCCTAGATGTACTAGTAATTAAAAATAAAAATAATGGCTCGCTTAAATTCGATGTCTACAGGAAGGAAACGGCGACCATTAGTTATATTCCTAACGACTCACATCAAACGTTTGCCCAAAAAACGGCTAGTTTAAATTTCCTATTAAACAGATTGATTAAATTTCCGTTAAGTAAAAATAGATTTAATACAGAATTAAAATACATAAAAAATGTGGCGAGATATAGCGGTTACTCAGATGGTTTAATAGACAAATTGGTTAACAAACACAGAACAAAGAAAATGATATCTGAATGTACGACATTTAAGAAAAATAAAATAGAGAAAAAAATTGTCCTTTTACCTTATGAACCACGAATCACAAAGGGTTTGGAAAGTATTTTTAAGTTTTATTTAAAAGTAATATAAAAAATTTGTTGGGTAATACGAAAGACAAAGTAATTGAAATGTCCGGTATTTATGAGATTAGTTGCAAAGATTGCAATCTTAAATAAGTGGGTCAAACTGGGAGAAACATAGCCACCAGATTTCGTGAACATCTCGCACATTTACGATATGGTACGGTGGACAAATTGTGTGTGGCAGAACATATATGGGATAACAATCACCACATTGACACAGAAAATTTGAAACTTGTCAAAAATGTTAGACATCAAACTATGCTTGATTCATTAGAAAGTATTTTTATATCAAGGTCGATTAACAACAAAACTTCATTGAATCGTGCGGCACCTTTAATCTCAAGCCCTTTATTTTCACTTTGCATTTGACCACTTAAACACTCCTAATTTGTTTGGTAGAATAATAAATTACTGTCAGTAACTCGGTCGGTCTATACATATACTAATCTCTACGCTTGTCTTGACTTAAAGACGTTTTCTTTGTATCTATGAAGTCAATATAAATACTGTTCACGAAGAATTAAAATCAATATAAACATAGTTTTTTGTAGTATTTTAGTTGAATTATTTATCCTTTGTTAGAGTTAGCATTGTGAGCCAAACACCTGGGTTTAGTTTTCTATATAAAAAAGATGAGCGGAGGTTATGGTGTTTGTCTCGCCAGATGTGGTTGTCGGCTTGCTCCAATATCCACATAGTAAATTTCTAGATCGAAAGGGAACGTGCAGATTCCTTAAATAACTCGGTATCTTTCCTTTTAAGCCTATTATCCTTATATTAGATAAGGGCTCCTTAATTTGTCGACCAGAAGATTAAAGCAAGTCTTCGACCTCGTAGTTTTGTTACACAATAAACAAACGATGGGTCTTCGACGACAATTTTACTTCGGACTAGTTCGTTTACCTAGACGCGATATAAATACACGGTAGCTAGTAGTTTAATTTTAGAATTTTTCTTCCTCTGAAGATGTTGACATGGTCCACGAAACGATCATAAGGTCTCTGAAATACGTGTTGTGGTGATTTGGGTTCTCCAAGTGTACTTACTACTTACCTAGTTCTTAAGTTTTTATTACAGTTTTAATATTTCTAAATTTTAATACAATATATATATATATATATATATATATATATATATATATATATATATATATATATATATATATATATATATATATATAATATATATATAATTTTTAATTACACTTTTTTTTATTATATTTATTTTTTACAATATTTTGTATGTTCTTTCGTTAAAATTTATTTTGTATCTTACTTTGTATGCTTTTTGTTGAAAATAAACTTTATTATTATTAATGTACTTGCAAGCATATAATTTGTTTTTAATAAAATATGATAGTTAAATTAAGATTTAGCCAATTGTTGGTTTGTTTGTCCTTCACAATCATCACTATCAGGGATGGATTTTACGTACAGTTCAATAAACTTCTCCAGTGGACAAAATGTATCACATGATGGAAGTTTCAAAGGGTTGGGGCTATCCGTACTATAATCGTGGTAAAATGCCTAAAAATAATAAAAATGTACTTACTTGTTATACCATATATCAGGAAAAATTTAATATGCCATATAATAAAAAAAATATCTCGGGACGCAGCAAGTGCGTTATGGTAGTGAATTTTCATAGAAATGATCTGGCACAAAATATTTTATTATAACTTTTTTTTCTTGTAACATAGTACTCTGAATTTTGGTGTATAGTTTACTTTTTATATCGTAAACCTACCTATCAAATTTGGTTATCATAGATTTAATAATAATAAATTTTTTTCAAATGAAAACTCAAATTTTTTTCAGAAAACCTCGTCCGATTTTTCTGATTAATGAATTTATCAAAGCCATTTACAAAAGGAAGGTACATGCCAAATTTTATCAAAATCGGCTCATTATTCTTTGAGATAAAAAATTTTTTCGAATGAAAACTTAAAATTTTCCAGGAAAACCTCGTCCGATTTTCCTGACTAACAAACTTGTCAAAGCCATTTACAAAAGGAAGACACATGCCAAATTTTATTAAAATCGGCTTATTACTTTTTGAGATAAGAATTTTTTCGAATGAAAACTCAAAATTTTCCCGGAAAACCTCGTCCGATTTTCCTGACTAACGAACTTATCCAAGCCATTTACAAAAGAAAGGTACATGCCAAATTTTATCAAAATCGGCCCATTATTTTTTGAGTTATCGGTGTGATATATATATATATATATATATATATATATATATATATATATATATATATATATATATATATATATATATATATATATATATATATATATATATATATATATATATATATATATATATATATATATATATATATATATATATATATATATATATATATATATATATATATATATATAAACATATAAAAATTGAAACTGACCCCGGATATGGGTTCTAGAGGTCCTAGTTCGCGCTCATTTGCAAAAATTTTTTCAAAATTCAAAAGTCGGGATCTCCCCATTAGTGAATTTTTTCTACGAAAATTCACTAAAACACAAAAGGAAAACAGATTTTGATCAAACAAGGCTTAAAATCTTATAGAAAAAATAAGCTTTCAAACGCCCATGGCTAGATTAACACCAGATATGACTATTATAAGGCCATAGTCAAACGCACATACAGGTGTCCTGCGAACTTGGACCG
This sequence comes from Tillus elongatus, assembly GCA_964006375.1. Lineage (NCBI taxonomy): Eukaryota > Metazoa > Arthropoda > Insecta > Coleoptera > Cleridae > Tillus > Tillus elongatus. Next base: position 135,654,094 of record OZ023267.1, read on the forward strand.
TTAGCCGTATATAAGGAATTACTCTGATTTGAAATCTGTAAATTTCTAGAAGTATCTATTTTATAATTATCTGTTCGACGAAAATAGTTATAGCTTCTGATCGTTTCCGGTTATAACGGAAGTGAACATCAACTTTCTTATTTCAAATAGAACATACTACATATTATTGCATTTTTAGATTCCGTGTCAAATTTTAATATGACTTGGTGTAGCATAGTTGGTACTTATCTGGTACTTATAGTTTCCAAAATATGGCGACCTGAAGACAAAAATTGACATCTGAAGAGGTTTGATAAAACTGTTGTTGTTAACTCATTTTTATCTCTTCAGCCCCAATTTTATTACATCTTAGTGCCGAAACATTGCTTGCTCTCATCCATTTCATAGTTCCTGACAAACTTATCCAGGCTGCTCCTAAAATTATCATTTTTTAGAAACTTGAAACAACCGTAACTTGACTTTTTCAAATGAAACACTGTGTATATTATTGCATATTTGAACTCTGCGTTTAATTTTTGACGAAAATATATTCTATTGTTTTACATTTTTTTGAGTCCTAAACAGAACATGTCAATATTAGCGAATTAAAAAAAAATTCGCTAATGAGGAGATCTCTGTTAAGGGCAACCAAATTCGGTACGCGTATTTGGACTATAAAGAGTGAACTCTGTACCAAAATTTGGGTTCCTAGCTTTAAAGGCAAGAAAGTTATGGGCAGTTAAAGAAACAAATTTTGCTCTAAACGTCAAACTCGCAAATTTAAACGTCAAAATGGGCAATGTTTAGGCAAAGAATGTGAAACAAATACCGATTGTGAAAAGAAAATGTGGCAAGAAGAGTGTTCTGCAAACCCTTAAGTTTCAGATTCAATCGTTATTGCCCTTCTCTTTAATAAAATGTTTACAGAATATTCATTTCAAATAGACCCTTTCTCTGATGCTTTGGCTGTCAGTTTAGTTAAGTTGATGCTTTTTTGGATATTTATTTGTAGGTTTAGTGAAGTTTATGGTTTAACGGTCTAATTTTTTAGCTAGTTTTCGTGGAACAAATTTGTTAATGCATTTTTGCATTTTTTTATCGAAATATGATGCGTTTTTAAGAAAAAAATCTGGACGCAGTAAGTGCGTTTTGGTAGCGAATTTTCGGTAAATTTGCAGATTAGCTCCCGAACGATTTACAAAAAACTGTTTTCAGAAACCTGCCTAGCCCCCCCCTTCCCCGGGATCCACAAACCCCAAGAAAAATGTCTTGTTCACACCCCCCAAAAAGTCACGGAACCAGGAGTGAGTAGAGGTGTATAATTTTTTTTTAGCTAATTTTTGTAGAACAAATTCGTTAATGCATTTTGCATTTTTTTATCGAAATATGATGCGTTTGTAAGAAAAAAACTGGACGCAGTAAGTGCGTTTTGGTAGCGAATTTTCGGTAAATTTGCAGTTTAGCTCCCGAACGCTTTTCAAAAAACTGTTTGCAGAAACTAGCTTAGGGCCCCCTCTGAATCCACAAACTCTAAGAATTTTTTTTTGTTCACACCCCCCAAGGAAGTTACGTGGCCATGAGTGAGTAGGGGTGCATAATTTTTTTTTAGCTAATTTTCGTAGAACAAATTCGTTAATGCGTTGTTGCATATTTTGTCGAAATATGATGCGTTTGTAAGAAAAAATCTGGATGCAGTAAGTGCGTTTTGGTAACGAATTTTCGGTAAGTTTAGCTCTCGATCGCTTTTCAAAAAACTGTTTTCAGAAACCTGCCTAGACCCCCCTGGATTCACAAACCCCAAGGAAAATTTATTGTTTACACTCCTCAAGGAAGTTACGGGACCAGGAGTGAGTAGGGGTGTATATTTTTTTTAGCTAATTTTCGTAGAACAAATTCGTTAATGCATTTTTGCATTTTTTATCGATATATAATGCGTTTGTAAGAAAAAAATCTGGACGCAGTAAGTGCGTTTTGGTAGCGAATTTTCGGTAAATTTGCAGTTTACCTCTTGAACGCTAAAAAAACTGTTTTCAGAAACCTGCCTAGGGCCCCCCTCCTGAATCCACAAACCCCAAGAAAAATGTCTTGTTCACACCCCCAAGGAAGTTACGGGACCAGGAGTGAGTAGGGGTGCATAATTTTTTTAGCTAAATTTCGTAGAACAAATTAGTTAATGCTTTTTTTGTCGAAATATGATGCGTTTGTAAGAAAAAAATCTGGACGCAGTAAGTGCCAGCGAGGGCTTCCTATTCCTTTAGAAGTACTTGTTTAATTATCATTCGTCGTAGCTCAAGGTCAACTTTGAAAGCGTTATGCAAATATGCGACACGTCCTGTCATCAATTCTGGGATATTTACCATAAATAACAATTAAAATTAGCAGGTCGTTCTTACTACATCTTCCAAATGACAAAGCCATAGCGATTGTCACTCAACTGGAAGGAGCAAAGAACAGTACTGTCACTTAGACAGTTAGAATCTGTCATATCTGACCACTGGTGTTTGTTTCATAGCTACCTTGCTGAAGACAAAACGACAGTTCTGGACACATAATACTAAAATAGTTAATTTAGTTTCCCTTATACAATATTTTGTAGAATTTTTCACAAAATAACTAAATGAAAGTCATGTTCTACAAAGCTTGTGCATTTTCTCACCCAGCATTTATTTGTTAGTATCAAATCTAATCAAAAAAATGTCTCAAATTCACAAAATAATGAAATATTTTGGTTAAGACGCAAAAATAGTATAAACCAATATAATATATTTCCTTTTAAAATTAAACGCCGAATTCAAATATGTAATTAGTAATAATATACAGGGTGTTTCATTTGAATAAGTCAAGTTACGCTTGTTTGAAATTTCTAAAGAGTAATAATGTTTTAGGAGCACCTGTATAACCTCACCAGGAACTGACAGGTGCATGAGATCAAGCAATGTTTCACCATTGGTATAAGAAAATTGTAGCTGAAGAGATAAAACTCATTTAACAAAAACAGTTTTACTAAACCTCTTCTGACGTAAATTTTTGTCTTCAGGTCGCTATATTTTGGAAACTAATACAGATAAGTACCGACTATGGTACACCAAGTCATATTAAAATTTGATAAGGAATCTAAAAGTGTAATAATATATAGGATTTTATATTTGAAATAAGGAAGTTGATGTTCACTTCTGTTATAACCGGAAACGATCAGAAGCTATAACTATTTTCTTTAAACAGATAATTATAGAAAACATACCTCTGGAAGTTTTCAGACTTCAAATCATAGCAATTCCTGATATACGGTTAATAGTCCAAGTTCATAGCACACCATGTATAAAGTCAAGCTAGAAACACTGATCCTTGAGCCGGAGGTTAATAATATGTTCTTACCTTAAAACCATGTGTACCGTTTATTTGATGTACCTCCATAATAATGTGGCCTCCATATGGTGGAATGTGGGGCTTAAAAACACCCAGTGTAATCAGAAAGAAAGCCAAATTAAATTCGTGCCCAGAATAGAGATACATTTTTCTATTTATTACATTAGTATCATTTTTCACTTTAGCGTTGGTATCATTCATTATTTTTCCGAGGAGGTAACCTATTAATAGAAAATTATAAATAGTAATAATAATAATAATAATAAATAATAATAATAATAATAATAATAATAATAATAATAATAATAATAATAATCATAATAATATTCATCAGGGACTATCCAACACGTCACCGGAGGATGTCACGTTTTGCTGCAACAAAGTATAAAGAGAGACACGACACAGTTGCAAAAATACTTCATCAAGAACTGGCTCTGAAACTGACACTTTTAAACCTTAGTAAGGTGCCCTACTATATATACACTGCTGAGTCTGTTCTAGATAACTCAGGATACATGCAGTTTGGGCTTGACAAATGTCGCACCTTATGTGTAGTCAGAGAGAAGATACAACCAGGTGTATATGAAATGCAGAACGGCCAGCAAATTGCCTCGATGGATGTGGAGGAGTGTTATAAATACCTTGGAATACAGCCAGTGAGGAAGATAAACCACTCGGTAATGAAGAATGAGGACGTGTCGTGATGTCGTTCAGTGGCCGATAACTTGGAAAGGCCTCTGTTGAGGTAAGTGCTTTTGGTATCTGAGATACCTGGGATGAGTAAATGTTTCCCTTTGAGGGAATGTGGAAGCACTTCACCCCAAAGTCGATAATGGTAACAAAGACTGTGGACAAAGCGTGTGTGCTATGATAGAGAACTTTCATAAAAATATACAATAGTTAGTTAACCCGGGAATACTGCTTGCGGTACAACTGTACCCTCTATTTATTCTCTCTCTTCTCAATCGATTTCACTCACAGACTACCGCTTGTGAAGAGGTACATTTTTCAAAAACCTCTCCCTTGACAATAACTTTGCTAGAGTGTGGGTAGGGACAGTGGTAATCTTGTTAATCCTACCTGTGCACCAAATCTAATGTCGATGGCGCAATTACCAAAGATTTTAAAATTTCACCACTACCTAATTAACTCCCATTTGAATTTGAATTTATGTGCCTAAAAAATTTCATGCAACAATATATTACACGATTTTCAATGTTAAAGTGCAAATTTCAATCATTCAACCCTCTATATCTCATCCTTCTCTCAAAGCGATTTTGGTTAAAAACGTTGCTACCCGTGTACAAAACTTTAAGTTGGTAGCTCAATCCCTTCGGAAGTTATCGTAGGAACTAACCGATAGAACGAGCTACACACCGAGACCAATGTTTTCTTTCTTAATCAGGATTTTTATAAGTTTTGAGACTTTTTAATATGTTTGAGCTGAAAAAAAACCTCGATTTTCCATTCCCGTTACCAATAAATCAGTAGATTAAATGGGTGTCAATATTTTTACCTGATCCAAGCTTCTTAAGTTCAGTAGTAGCAGTTTCTGTTAGATAAGTATTTTCGGCAATATCTTTCAGTGGTTGTGGAAATACTTTTGATGTCCAGTTCGGTAGTGTGAGTCCATTTTCTTGCTAAAAAAGATAATTATAATTATAATTGTATTGCTCTTACTATTACTATTGTCATGCCTCTCGCATTATGATACGAGGGCAGGTCAATAACTCCGTGACTTTTTAAATGAAACACAGGTTTTTTGACAAAAAATAATCTTATTTCTCAACATAGGCTCCTCTGAGCTCTATACACTTCGTCCAACGTTTCTCCAATTCTTTTATCCCGTCCAAAAAATAATATTTGTCGAGGTCCTTAAAATAGGTATTTGTTTGTGAGATCATTTCGTGACTGGAGTCAAATATCTTTTCGTCGAGCCATTTCTTTAAGTTTGGAAAAAAGAAATAGTCACTAGGGGCTAAATCTGGAGAATAAGGCGGATGAAGGAAAAATTCGTAGCCCAATTAATGCAATTTCGCCATGGAGACTACACACGTGTGCAACCTTGAATTGTCTTGGTAGAAAAGAACTTTTTGTCTTGGCCAAATGCGGTCGTTTTTTTTTAAATCGTCATTGAATATGTCCAAAAAGTTGGTAAAATATTCGCTATTGATTCTTCTTCCCTTTTGATGATAATCAATGTGGATTATAACGCGTGCATCCCAAAAAACGGTCGCCATGACTTTATTGGCTGACAAACCTACCTTGGCCTCCTTCAGCGCCGATTCGCACGGAGAAACCCACTGTTTTGACTACTGCCTGGTCTCTGGTGTGTTGCGGTGAATGCATGTTTCGTCCACGGTTACAAAACGGCGAAAAACCCGTCCCTATTGCGGTTGAAGAACGCCAAAGACTCCTTCGAAGTTGTCACACGATTGCGTTTGTGGTCGATTGTGAGCAAACGCGGCACTCATACGGATAGCTTTTGCATACCCAAGTGATCATGCAAAATCGAAACCACTGTGCCATGTGATATGCATATGGGTTCCACAATCTCCCGCACTTTCAATCTCAGATCGGTCAACACCATATCCTGAATTTTTTCAATTGTTTCAGGTGTAGGGACCTCCACTGGGCGTCCAGAACGTTCGGCATCATTTGTGCTTGTAGGGCCGCAACGAAATTCCGTAAACCACTTTCTTACCATGGAAATTGATGGTGCAGAGTCCGCATAGTATTTAGCAAGCTTAGCCTTGGTTTGAGTAATGGTTTTTTTCCGCAAAAAATAATGTATGATAAACACACGAAATTCACTTTTTTCCATTTTCGTTATAACTCAAGAGGTTGTCTACTTTCAATGGCTATCTAACACAAACTAAATGATGCAGCTTGTTCAAAATTTGACAGGAGTCAACCGACAGATGCTTGTTGACAGGAGCAGTGTTGCCCTTCCTGTGAAGAGGCTGGAAATTCAAAAAGGCACGGACTTATTGAACACAGATTCTATGTAAGCTCCTGCGATCACAAAATAGTGCGGTCCTAGCAAAAAGTCAGGAACCACCGATCTATTTAAGAAAGGCATTTTTGGCAAAGAAATTAGTTATTGAATGGCGCCACTATTACCCCTTACGATTAAAATTATTATATTGCCTTTTTGTCGAATGCTTGTCTAATAATTGGTATAAAAAGAATAATCCACCATAGGATAATGAATACAGCAATACAGAGCACCATGCTGGCGCATTGGGTCTAAAAGACAATATCCCAATATTTACCTCAATCTATAAAAAATGCCTAAAATAGATTTAACATTTCCAAATTATACCAATTTTCCATCTCTAAGTCGTTCCATACTTAAAACAGCTTTGTAAAAGTTTGATAATTATACACAAATGATGGTTCCCAATCGTTATCTTGGACATAACAACCATTATATTTTAAATAGGGAACATGGGTCGAGTGTTACATCATTTGAAAGCTCTTTAATTTGTGAATTCAGCACACTATTTTTTTTTGAAGTTTTATCAACTCGTTTAAAAATTATTCACAGTTGAAGATGCAAAAACGCATTTCACTCATTCCGATAAGAAATGTGCTGATAGTCAATGTTTTGTTGATTTGTAAACAAAAAATTTACTATTAAAACATTTCTTATCGGAATGAGAGAAATGCGGTTTATTATTTCAGTTTATCGGTCGGTTTGATACTTGATAGTACTACCGAAAATTAATTTTACAATGGTGTATTCTATAGAAGAAAGAGTTGAAACAATTGCTCTTTTTTTCAAAAACGATGACTGTGCCAACCGTATCGCAAATTTGTTTAATGAACGACATCCGAACAGACATGTTAACAGAAAATACATTTTGGAGTTAGTTGCAAAGTTTCGACAAAGTGGTTCAGTAGCCAACAAAAAACGGGATCCTGAACTTGAATTTCCGGTTAGAAATGAGACTACTGAGATTGAAGTTTTAGGACAAATTGCTGCAGACCCAACTTTGACAGAAGAACTATTCTGCGAATATTGAAGCATCATAAATTTCACCCGTATAAAATTCATCTTGTACAACAACTGAATGAAGATGATTTTGATCGACGGCTGGAGTTTTGTGAAGTTATGACTGCACGAATAGCTGATAACGGAAACTTTCTGTTTTTATTAAACTCTACAGTCAATCCTCATAATTGTCGTTATTGGCCAGATAATAATCCAAGAAATTTTTACGAAGTCCTCAAACTCCACAGAAATTGAATGTCGGGACTGGCATTTTTGGAGACCGTTTAATCGGACCAATTTTACTTGATGGCAATCTGAGTGGCGAAACGTATTTGAAGTTACTAGAAGATATCGTTTACCCTCTACTAATTGACATTGTTGAAAATGATGATCGCTATCAAGAAAATCAATTAGTGTTTTAACAAGATGTAGCTCCTCCGCATTTTTCTCAACGTGTTAGGGAGTTTTTGAACAGAGTTTCCAGGACAATGGATTGGGCGTAGAGGTGCTATTGAGCGGCCCCCTAGATCACCGGATTTAACTCCTTTAGACTTCTTTCTATGGGGCCATTTAAAGAGTACAATTTACGCAACAGAACCGGAGTCTCTGGAAGATTTACGACGACGCATTGTTCAAGAATGCCGTCTAATAACTCCACAAATGCTCGAGAATATCAGAGCTCGTTTTGAACAAAATTTGTACTTTTGTATGGAAGCTGGTGGTCAACAATTTGAACACTTACTTAACTGAATAAACCGGGAAACGGCGGGAGTAACTATGACTCTCTTAAGGGTACTGGGACTGGGGCCCATGATCCCCCATAATAGCGTACTCGACCTGGTGAATCTGGTCAGAGGTCTTGGTATACGGGTGTCCGAAAACAAATTTATTGGTCACATAGTCTAACAACTCGTGGCGGACCGTGCAGTTGCGCCAACCGATAGCCTCTTCCCAGGAAGAGAGTGGTGCAGGGTTGGATGACACCCACCACTGTGACGGAATATCAGAGGAGCTAGTGCTTCGGGCCCGCTTCTGTAGTGGTGTCGAGCGTGTTTGGTTATATGATAAATGTCGTGGCCTGCAGGCCGGCCATATGGTGGCGGGTACATGAAAGCCCGAGCTTTAAATACGCCATTCTGATAGCCAGATGCCTCGTCATCTAATTAGTGACGCGCATGAATAGATTAACGAGATTCCCACTGTCCCTACCCACTATCCAGCGAAACCACCGCCAAGGGAACGGGCTTGGAAAAATTAGCGTTGAACGTTTGGTTTGGCTTTTTAGTTTTTTAACGAAAAATTGACTAATCTGTGCATTTCTTATCACAATGAATAAAATACATTCTTGAAACTCCAACTGTGAATAATTTTTAAACGAGTTGATAAAACTTCCAAAAAAATTAGTGTGCTGAATTCAGAAAAGAAAGAGATTTCAAATGAAGTAACACTCGATCCATGTTCCCTATTTAAAATATAATGGTTGTTATCACCACCTTTAAGGGGTTGATGTGAAAAAGTTGAGTTTTATGTCAAAACATGTCCCCCTCAATATTAAAATTGACATGTTTCAGCGCTTCTTAAAAAATTTTTTTTCTCTGGACGCAAATCGGTCTGTTTCGTTTTCAATGCACCACCCTGTATTTTAAAAGTAAAGGTAACTTAACTATCGAGATAAAGCATGGTTGAGGAACCTATACACTTCTATTGCATATTATTAGTTGTGAGTAATAAAATACTTACTGGACGTCTTATCTTATAAAAAAATAATAATTTAGACCAATTTCTTACCTCAACAACCATTCCGTTGTAAAGCCTAAAAACGTCCTTATCAGTATTTACAGGAACCCCGGTGTTGTTAGATAGGTACTGAAAGAGCTCTTTAAATTTTTCCATTTGACTTTGATAATCTTTGGAGTTTCTGTAATCCTCGAGGGCTTTCTTGTAGTTGGGACAAAGTACACCAAAAAATACCTGAAATAATTTGTTTACAATTCAAGTAATATATTTATATGGGCATCAATTTTAATTATTTTTACGGTAAGTAAAACTAAGGATAAATTACTTCCACATCGTCACCACGCGAGAATTGAAACAGACTTATGTTATGGAATGGAAGGCGATTCAGCCAATAGCTAACTCAAGTAGTATAGGATCAATAGGCCAAGGGATACAGTGCTATCAGGGCGACAAAGCGGCGGACGTGCCCTAAGGGAGAAAAAAAAATAGGCTCAACGCCGTTACAACGTGTGAAACTATGGTAACGGTGACAGAAATTGCGATTGTTTTTTACCAAAACGACATGAATAGTCTCAAAACATATAGAAAACATGATTTCCGAACGAATTATTTTGGTGGTCTGTCGATCTGTACGTCTGTCTGTTGGTACGATAACCTTCGAATGAATTGAGATCTCGTTTTCAAATTTGGTATGCAGATAGCATTCGACAAATGTTTATGACGTGGAATATTTTATGGTCAGAGAAGAAGTCTCTATATCTGTATTTATTAGCGAATTTTTCGTAAAACGAAAGATTCACTAATGACGAGATCTGTGTTAGCCAGGAAAATATGACCAGTTTTCCGGAAAAATTTTGGGTTTTCTTTCGAAAAATGTTTGTATCTCCGAAAATAACAGATATATAACAACCAATACGTATACGTTTCTACTATCAAACTTACCCTACATACCAAAATTCAGATCTCTATGTTGAAAAAAAAAATTATAGTCATTTTAATTTAAAAAATTTGGGTGCCACTGGTAATCAGAGGAAAGCACTAGAACAAAATATTTTGTGTGACTAACAAAACCAATTCAATATTATATACAACTCATTGATTGTTGTTGCCCTTACTTGGTGAAACTTGTCTATACTAGATACAGACTTGGAGACTACTTCTCTGGCTTCACTGTTGGTTTTCGTTTTTGTAGGTGAAGGACGTAGCCAGCGCGTAAGCCAACTAGAGCAAGTGGCCCTTCGAATTCTGGAAGTTCTAGGATGTTCTTCAATGCTTCTGTGACTATAGTTTCGCTGCTTGACAGCATTTTCAGACAGATTAACATTGAATTAGTACGAAATCATGATAATTACAAATAAATATCTGTTGCTATGTTATGATATGATGTTTTGATCAAAAAAATTTATCAAATTGAAAATAAAATGAAACACAGATGACAGATGAGGTTTTCAAAATGTCTATGTGATGTATGTCAATATTTAACATAAAAACTAGAACTAGCCTATAATAACTATGATAACAGTTACAACAATAAAATAACTAAACAATAACAGTATAAAAGTAGTCTCTATACAACGAAAATATCGACATACATTATCGACACTCATTATTTTATTACAACTTTTTTGAAATAATAGTTAAATTTATTTTCTTTGACATATTTAATTAGAAAGAAGAATATCCAAGAAAGGGGAATTCATTAAATCAGTTTGCTCGTTTAAAACAAGGTAGTTATTGTCGTGTGTGTGCCTTTTGACTTCTAAAGCTTCAAAAAAGTCTAGTTTACGTTTGTCATTATAAAAATGTTGTGGTTGTATGCGGTTATTTATTGTAGGTCTATGTTCGGTATCAATAATATGTTTTGCAAATGTAGATTTGTTAGCGTGGTTATTTCTAAATGCAGAAATATGTTCTTTGTATCGGGTGTTAAAATTTCTAGAAGTTTGACATATGTAGATTGCGTTACAATGTGTACAAGCTAATTTATAAACTCCAGCTTATGTCAGGAAACAAGATTTTTCTTTCGCGTTAAATAACAAATCACGCGTCGTGTTGTAAGATTTAAAAGCTACCTTTGTATTTGTACAGGTGTTTAAAATTTTTGAAATGTTTTCTGAAATGGTTCTGTTTTCTGTTTTCTTTCTAAAAAAATTCATATATCCGTAAATAACAAAGTAAGGGCAACAAAATTTGGTGTTTGTATTATAAAGATGAAACTCTGTACCAAAATTTCGGTGTCTAGCTTTAAAGACAACGAAGTTATGGGCAGTTAAAGAAACAAATTTTGGAGTTTTCCTCAAAACGTCAAACTCGCAAATTTAAACGTCAAAATTGGCAATGTTTAGGCAAAAAATGTGAAAAAATACCGATTGTGAAAAGAAAATGTTGCAAGAAGAGTGTTCTGCAAACCCTTTTGTTTCAGATTCAACCGTCATTGCCCTTCATTTTACTAAAATATTTACAAAATATCCATTTCAAATAGACCCTTTCTTTGATGCTTTAGCTGTCAGTTTAGTTAAGTTGGTGCCTTTTTGGATATTTATTTGTACGTTTAGTGAAGTTTATGGTTTAACGGTCTATAATTTTTTTAACAAATTGTTAATGCATTTTTGCATTTTTTATCGAAATATGATGCGTTTATTAGAAAAAAATCTGGACGCAGTAAGTGCGTTTTGGTAGCGAACGCTTTTCAAAAAACTGTTTCAGAAACCTGCCTACCCCCCCCCCCCCCCACTGGATCCACAAAACCCAAGAAAAATTTCTTGTTCACACCCCCCAACGAAGTTACGGGACCAGGAGTGAATAGGGTTGCTGGGCGGGGTAGGTAGTAAAAAGGAAATATGAGCAGAAAATGCGAATAAAACGGGCTTGAAAGTTGTCCTTTTCACATCTTGAAGCCATATCCCCCTTAAACCCTGCCTACCCCGCACAGCACCCCTATTCCCCCAAAAAAATTCTTGTTTACACTCCCCAAGGAAGTTACGGGACCAGGAGTGAGTAGGGGTGTATAATTTTTTTTAGCTAATTTTCGTAGAACAAATTCGTTAATGCATTTTTGCATTTTTTATCGAAATATGATGCGTTTGTAAGAAAAAAATCTGGACGCAGTAAGTGCGTTTTGGTAGAGAATTTTCGGTAAATTTGCAGTTCAGCTCCTGAACGTTTTTCAAAAAACTGTTCTCAGAAACCTGTCTAGCCCACCCCCCTGGATCCACAAACCTCAAGAAAAATTTCTTGTTCACACCCCCCAAGGAAGTTACGGGACCAGGAGTGAGTAGGGGTGCTGAGCGGGGTAGGTAATAAAAAGGAAATATGAGCAGAAAATTCGAATAAAGCGGGCTTGAAAGCTGTCTTTCCATATCGCCCTTAAACTCTGCATACCCCGCCTAGCACCCCTATTCACTCCCAGTCCCATAACTTCCTTGGGGGGTGTGAACAAGAAATTTTTCTTGTGGTTTGTGCATCCAGGTGGGGTCCTAGTAATGTTTCTGAAAACAATTTGTTGAAAAGCGTTCGGGAGCTAATCTGCAAATTTACCGAATTTTCATTAAATCCTTCAAATTTCAATAACTCAATTTGCTATTAACGTAAGCTTTGTTGGTTAGAAAACCAACATTTAAGTTAATTTTTGGAAATTTTTTGTACATTTTCAAACCATAAGTAATTTTGATAAAATATAGTACATTGTTTCTACCACAGAGGCTATACCGGTAATCAGATTGATGCCTGCTCGCATTTGCTATTAAAAACATTTTTATGGAAATTCACTTCCATAACACATTTGCTGTATCTAGACTTTTGAAAAATGTTGATATATTTTCAACCAATAAATTTATTTCGATGAAATATATTACATTGTTTCTACTATATAGGCAACCAAGTTTGATGCCTGCTTTCATCAAAGAAAGACATTTGCTATTAAAAATATTTTAAAGAAAATTCGCTACCAGAACGCACTTGCTGCGTCCAGAGATTTTTAGTAATATAATAGTGTTATTGAGTGGATTAGATACACAATGAACAATAATTTTTAGTTTCCTTTATAGGCAGCAAAGTAAGCAAATTTGGGAAATAATCTTTGGGACACCTGTGTAGCAGTGTGGTATCTGTTAATTATGTTTCTCGAAAAGTATGATTAACATTTACACGAATATATACAAAAATATTTATTACAACGTCGTTTTTTTAAAGATCATTTAAATGAGCTTCATTTCGTATTTTGAAAACAGCCAGGGAATCTTAAATTTTTGCGTGTCAGATAAATAAATGTGTTATCACTAATGAATTTAATCAATACTTACTTACTGGTTAAAGTTATATTAAATCAGTAGCGTGGACATCATAAGGCATTGAAATACATTATTTTAAGTTGATTTTTCAATAGTTTGTGATTTTTGATTTTTTATGAAAATTTATTTTACTGCATTTCTACGTTTTTCCATTAATGTTATTTCAGATTTTGAATGCTATCTCTATTTGAAATATATCTTTGTAAAATTTGACCACTTTATAGTTTGGATCAATAATATAAAAAAATTGCTTTGAAATAATAAGAATGGTCAATATGATTTTTTACAATAAGAAAAATAGCTACAGGTTTATATACAGCGGTCCAAACTGGACACTTTTGATAGTAAATACCAATTTCGAGAGGAGCTAAAAAAACTTAACTCACACACTACGAGCTCGATTTTTGTGAGAAAGCGAATGCCGAAAACTGCACGTCGATATGTTGAACTGTTTAGAAGATATAGGATGGTTTTCCATTTTGTGCATTTTTGACCCACCACAACTTATTTATTTATGAATCTCAATTGTTTCTGTGAAAACATTTTTAAAGCACTTTTTTTGGAGGTATCCAATGGCGTCCCAAGTTTTTTTGTAAGCAGAATGGTTTTCAAGCTATGACACAAACGTGTATTAGCGAATTAAAAAAAATCGCAAATGAGGAGATCTGTGTTTATATATATATATATATATATATATATATATATATATATATATATATATATATATATATATATATATATATATATATATATATATATATATATATATATATATAGTATTAAGTTTTCGTTACGGTAATAGTGTTATTTACTCAAAAAATTGTGGGAAAGCCGTCAGTTGCAAAATAAGACTGTTTATTAAATGCCGAGCTTTCGGAAAAGTTTATTCCATTCTCAAGGCTACAACATGGAAAGAAAAAAGTTTTCAATTTACATAGGAAAAATCTAAAAGTTTAAAATACTTACATATAACGTAAGTTTTATTATAACTAATTATGAAATAACAAACATGAAAAAAACCTTTTTGTAAATTTGAGTGAAGTCATAAAATGGCAAACTGACATATGAACCTAAGTATTGTGTGTTTGAAATTGTTTTTTGTTTTTGTATATGAAATATAAATAAGGGTAGTGATTTCTAAAATTATTTAATTTTTTTTTAAGTTTATTAAATTGTCGTTAAAAGTAATTTCAAATTCTTCTAAACACATTCTTTTATTACTTAAGGTTTCAGAGTGTAAAATAGGAACATTACTAAAATTTATATTGTGGCCAGTGTCGAGATTATGTTCAGACAGAGCGCAAGTTCTTTTTTGTAAACGTATGACATACGTTTACAAACGTATGAAAACTAATTTAATTCTATATGGCTACCTTGAAAACATGTTTAAATATCATCTACGTATCTGTACCAAAAAGACAATATTATGGCTTCACTTATGAGAGAATACAATTACATTCCAAAATATTCAGTTAACACTTCTTATGAACTAACACAAAAATTAAATAACTTAATTATTCCTACCAATAGTAAATTAGTCTCGTTTGATGTTTGCAGCATATATTCTAAGATACCTCCTAGAGAATGTTTACCTCTATTTGAAGACGTTTTGATAGAAAAGAACGTAAATGTCATAAAAAGACAAGAAATAATTAATCTTTTTAACGAATGTATAAAACAAAACTATTTTAAATTTATGGATAAAATTTATATGCAAAACGAAGGCCTACCTATGGGTAGTCCGTTGTCACCTTTATTAGCCAACATATTTATGGAAAACAAATAGAAATTAGCGATTAATTTAATTTATCCACATATTGGAGACAAAAAAGACAACAGCTATGTTTCGATAACTTATTTTGGAACCATTTCAGAAAACATTTCAAAAATTTTAAATACCTGTACAAATACAAAGGTGGCTTTTATATCTTACAACACGACGCGTGATTTGGTATTTAACGCGAAATAAAAACCTTGTTTCTTGACAAAAGCTGGAGTTTATAAATTAGCTTGTACACATTGTAACGCAATCTACATAGGTCAAACTTTAAAAAATTTTAATAGCGGCGACAAAGAACAGATTTCTGCATTTAGAAATAACCACGCTGACAAATCTACATTTGCAAAACATATTATCGATACCGAACATAGACCTACAGTAAATAACTGCATACAACCACTACATGTTTGTAATGACAAACGTAAACTAGACTTTTTTGAAGCTTTAGAAGTCAAAAAGCACACACACGATAATAGTTGCCTTGTTTTTAATGAGGAAACTGATTTAATGAATTCCCCTTTCTTAGATATTCTTCTTCCTAATTAAATAAGCCAAAGAAAATAAATGTAACTATTTTTTCAAAAAAGGCGTAATAAGATAATGAGTTGATGTATGTCGATAATTTCATTGTATAGAGTCTGCTTTGTTACTGTTATTGTTTAGTTATTTTATTGTTGTAACAGTTATTATAGTTATTACTGTTATAGGTTAGTTCTATTTTTATGTTAAATATTGACATACATCACGTAGACATTTTGAAAGCCTCATCCGTCATCTGTGTTTCATTTTATTTTCAATTTTGATGAATTTTTTGATCAAAACATCATAACGTAGCAACAGATCTTTATTTGTAGTTGTCAGGATTTCGTATCAATTCAATTTTTATCTGTCTGAGGATGCTGTCAAGCAGCGAAACTAGTCACAGAAACGTTTAAGAACATCCTAGAACATCTAGAATTCAGAAGGACCACTTGGTCCAGTTAGCTTACGCGCTGGCTACGTCCTTCACGTACAAAAACGAAAACCAACAGTGAAGCCAGAGAAGTAGTCTCAAGGTATGTATGTAGTATGGACCAGTTTCACCAAGTAAGGGCAAAAACAATCAATGAATTTTGTTCTATGTTCAGTTTTGTTGAAATATACTTACAAAAAAAAATACAGCCGCCTTAAGTATTGTTCACTGCCCCCCCCCCCCCCTCAATATTACACATCTTAATTAAATAAAAAAATAAACCTACAAGTACATGTGAGGTTCAGCCCACAGAGTATTACGTTGCCAGTTCTTAGTTATTACGATAGACTTAGGATACGGTTTGCGTAAAATTGAAAATATTTTCTGTGCTTTACAAAATATTTAAAACATACCTTAAAATTTATTTGCAACTAAAACACTAAAAACAAAAATACTATCTATTTACCTTGTCTAGGTATGGAGGATAGAAATTATATGGTATCGGCTGCCAGTTTATTTTGTCGTCCCAGATCTGATTCCCTTTTGGAGGGAAAAGTCCAGCAAGCACCAGTTCCAAAGACATTTTAGTTCTATTGGTGTCAGAACTTCGGGCATCCAGAATTTCTGGTGTATAGATTTTACCAAGGAATTTATCATACCTTTTTCTTAATGCTTTTCCCAACATATATTCGAGTTTATAGCCTTTCTGAAACACAAAAGATATTGTTTTCATTACTTAAGCCTTTTAGTTATATTTATTACAGTGTAGATTACCTAAACAAAAGAACAAAAGAACACAAATTAATTTACAGCCTTGTATAGTTGGTTAGTTATTTAGTAAGCTGGTTGGTTAATTAGTTATAGTTTATTGATTGAACTTATACATTGGCCCATACAAAAAGTTCAAACCTTCTGCTGCATTATACAGTGTGTCCCAGACTGGATGGAAATGTATCGCTATCTCCGTTATTATTAGAGATAGGGAGACTGTTAAATTAGCAATGTTTTGTAGAATTTCATGCTCGTTCCAAATATCACTTGTATTTTGCCTTGCATCTTTTCGTTTTTGAGTTATTTTTTTAAAACCAAAATTTGTCGATTCCTTTTTCTTCAATATATAAGTAGACGTTGATCTGACATGTCTAAGACTTTCACATTATCAAGATACTTTTTACAGAGTAATCTTTTTCTGCTATTCTCAAATTTGGATTGTCCTTTGTTTTTGAGCAACAGGTATCAACGTTTGTTTTTATTATGGCAGGCATATTGGATTTTTGCTCATGTGATAGCCTGTAAAAAGAGCTTTTCAATGATGTACAACATGCTTAATACATTTTGTAATTGCACTGACAATTTTGAGAAAAACCGTTTTGAGGATAGTAGGCTATTAAATCGAATACCAGAAAACCAATGACAAAAAAAGTGTTCAAAATGCAGTAGGCCATGGAGTCTAACAATAGACTTCTACTTTTAACATTATTTTCCGTAATGATTCAGAATAAAAAATGGGAACTTTGAGCACACCAATGAAACGGCCCATTATTACAAATGATATTTTACATTACAACATTATCCCAAAAAATGTTATAATTTAATTAAATAGGTAAACTTAGTAAATAACTAAATTTACTAACAGAACTCAATAAAAAGTAGATTAATGCTTTACGAAGACGCTGTTGAAAATTGTTTGATTTTTAAATGTAAGTCAACTGAAAAACAACAGAAGAAACGTTGCTATGGATATAACACTATCGCGATAATTAAGAATACTGTCATTCTTAATTATCAGAACAATTTAAGGTGTATTTAACACGTTGCTTAAAATTTTGTACTAAATAGTTTGTTTCCTGTTTATTTTAAATATTATTCAACAATATGTTCAGTAATGAAGAATATTTTGATATGTTGGAATGTTATATTCGTTTTAACCAAAATACTGAGGCAGCTGCATATCAAAACAACTACACAGAAAGACGACAACCAAACACCAAAATATTTCGCAGGATAGTGACCAATCTATTGAACGATGGTAGCTTCCACGCAAAGAAACTACCAATGCCTAGAAATTAAGAAAGAAATAATGCCGTCTTACAGGTTTCAAACGGAAACCCTCCGCAATCTGTTAGGTTTTATGGTGAACAAATTGATGTTCCAAAAAGTACGGTATGCCGTGTATTAAAACAAAGTTATTACCGTCCGTACAAACCTACAATCGTACAAGGCTCAAATGTTGACGATTACCCTAAGCGACTTCAATTCTCCAGATGGTATCAAGGACAATGTCAGCAAGATCAAAATTTTCATTTGAAAATAATATGGACTGATGAATTCAGACTTACAAATTGTGGTGTGTATAATCGCCATAATCGGCATTATTGGACAAATCAAGATCCCCATCTAAAGGAAGAAAGACGATTCCAATACAGATTTGGTATTAATGTTGGGTGCGGCTTATTAGGTAAAAACTGTTATTTTTATTTGTAGATAAGTCAGTTAATTAAAAAAAAAATCATTTAATTTCATTGTTGGTCCGTTCTTTTTTGAAAATAATTTAACTGATAGCATTATTACCTATTTAAGTAGTACCTATTTAAGTAAATTAAATCTCAATATTTTTTTATTGTGAATCATTACGGGAAATTATGTTAAAAGTAGAAGTCTATTGTTAGACTTCATGGCCTACTGCTTTTTGAACACTTTTTTTTGTCATTTGTTTTCTGGTATTGGATTTCATAGCCTACTATCCTCAAAACGGTTTTCCTCAAAATTGTTAGTGCAACTACAAGATTTCTCAAGCATGTTGTACATCACTGGAAAGCTCTTTTCACAGGCTATCACATGTGTAAAAAAATCTTATATGGCTGTCATAATAAAAACAAACGTTGATACATGAAGCTCAAAAACAAATGACAATGCAAAGTTGAAAATAGCACAATAAGATTAGTCTGTAAAAAGTGTCCTGATAATGTGCAAGTCTTAGACATGTCAGATCAACGCCTACTTAGATATAGAAGAAACAAGAAATCGACAAATTTTGTTTTCTTCAAAATAACTCGAAAACAAAACGAGGCAAGGCAAAATACCAGTCATATTTAAAACGAGCATGAAATTCTACAAAACATTGCTAATTTAACCGTCTCCCTATCTCTAATAATAACGGAAATTGCAATATGTTCCCATCTAGTTTGGGACACACTATATATATATATATATATATATATATATATATATATATATATATATATATATATATATATATATATATATATATATAAAACGTCTAAAATTCTCATTTGGTTTGTTTATACGGTTAACTAAAACAATTCGTTTTGGATGATTTTCATTTAGAGTGTGCAACAGAGTTGATACTTTAAAAAGATGAAAAGAATCTTAATGTTGGTCATTCTACAATATTAGAAAAATAATGAACAAAAATTTCGGGACGCAGCTAGTGCGTCATGGTAGCGAATTTTCATTAAATTCTTCAACTTTGTATGACTTAATTTTCTATAAACCCAGAAAGTTGAGTTTTGGTGGAGTAAGGTATTTACGAGGGCAACATACCAACCAAATTTCATAAAAATAACTTGGTTAATTTTTTTGAGATACAAATATTTTTTTTTAAATAGAAAAACTGGTCCGATAGGGCTGAATAACAAACTAATCCAAGCTATTAATGGAATAAAGATCTTTTCCGAGTTACATCAAGAGTTATCGTGTGGACACATAAACTTATTTTATTTTATTTTATTTCAACAACACACCACGAGGGCTCACAGCCTAAATACTATCGTACAGTGAATCACGACAAGGAGAAAAGAGGCAACTTGTTAATTCTGGACTTGAAGGTTTGAAGGTTCGGAGGAGAAAGAAAAACATGTGCCGGCAAGGAATTTTACAACTTGGAAGTCCTCGGGACAAAAGAGCAGGAATAACAAGATGTTCTATGTCTGATAACCTGGACAGTAAAAGGGTGCATTCGCTCTGTTCCCCTGTTGGCTGCAGCAGGTGGAGGAACTATGGAAGAAAGCTCCTCCGAGCAGTGCCCGTGCAGATTTATGTAATGAGAGAGAGAGAGAGAGAGAGAGAGAGAGAGAGAGAGAGAGAGAGAGAGAGAGGTCACCAACAGCACGTCGGTGGCCAAAAATGGCAACCTTTGGGTGAGGATAGGGTCACCGATGAGAGGTATAGCTCTATTCTGAATGAAGTTCAGGATAGCGAGTGTAGAAGCGGCAGCGGCACCCAACATGTGGGAGCAATATTCGAGGTTTGGTCTTATTTGTGAAGTATATAAGTTATAGAGATTAGCTGGTGAAAAGTAATTGCGAGCCCGGAAGAGGAAATCTAATTTTTTAGCAGCAGCTTGTGCAATTGATGTGACATGTTGCCAATTGAGATTTTGATCCACGGAAATAGCAACAAGTGAAAAGGACTCATTACTTTGAATTACTTGGTTGTTCATTGTGATGGGTCTAGGACTGGTGTATCTCTTATAAGATAAAAGACAAGAATGAGATTTGGTGGAGTTGAATTGTACAAGATGTCTACTTCCCCAGTCCAATATTTTTAGGAGCTCCACAGAGACAGAACCCTCCATGAGTCTGCGATCCTCATCTAATTGGGCTAAAGAGACAGGCTTAGAATATTGTATATTTGAGTGGAGGGTGCTGTCGTCCGCGTAACTGTGAATTGGGATGGATGTGCTAGAGAGGCGGTCATTGATGTGGAGAAGAAACAAAGTAGAGGCTAAAGCTGAATATTGGGGGACTCCTGTATTAATTGGAAACAGTTTAGCTGAATGGCCATCCACGACTTTCCTGGTATTAAGAGAAGATAGCATCTTTCGTACCTTTTTAGTTTTGAAAATGATATCCGTCATTTTATGCACGATATTGGGGATTGTTGGTGGCGGAACATTTGGAGGTGGGTTGAGAGTAGAATTGCCGGCCAACAAGGAGGCAAAAAGTTCAGCCTTGCCCAGGGCGGTAGAAACAATTTCTTCCCCTATAACAAGGGGTGGGAACGTGCTCTTGCAGAAATTATTCACAATAAATTTAGCAAGAGTCCAGAAGGGTTTGATGCCGTTGGAGCTTAAGAGGTCTTTGTGTTTGATGTGGTTATTAAACGAGTTTTTTGCCTCAGAGAGAATGCGGACATAGCGGTTTCTTGCGTCGTTAAATGCTTGACGATTGTCTTGACTGGGATTGTGTAGAAGCGTTTTGTGAGCTTTGACCTTTTCAAGTCTGGCCTTATCACAGGATTTAGAGAACCAGGGCTTTAATTATTTTAAAGGTTAGGGTCTTGGACAACTAACTTATTTCGCAATATGGTCAAACAAAGCAATGATATAATTCACAAGCTTTTCATGAGCTAAAATTATTAATCGAAAATCAACCTATTCTCTCATTAATCTAAAATGAAAATAAATTGATATGACGTATGGCGCTCAATAAACCGCGCCATTTTGCTATAAGAATGCAAATAACATAACAAACCAATAGCATATAGGGAAAATGGACTATGGCTGACAATTTACAAATATTGTTGGTTGCACACAGTTTTTATTTTATAACATTTTGTGTTATTTGGAACTGTCGTGACTCCATACTACTTGGTTCCGCAGCGAGATGGCGACTGCTGTCTTACATCTCACTATGTTCTGTGGGGCTGGATAGTATAGCCGTATTACTTTATAGGTGTGTTCTCACTGCAATTTGTATACCGTACTGACGAGCACTAATTGGAGCGAAACCGCTTTGCGGTTATAATTGGGGTCAGAATACATCAAGCCCTAAATCAATAGCAATATAATTTCTGACCACGTGGTAAAGAATCGTGTCGTTGGTCATTTCAGAATGCCAAATCTATAGATAAATATCCCTAGACTAAATTCACAAAACATGTTATAATTGTAAAAGTTTTATTTAACCTATAAGGTTTTAATTTAGTTATTGTTTGGATCACAACTTAAAATCAGGCTTAAACTCTTTAGCTGCTGATTTTACCATATAGCTTGTTGAATAACAAATCAATTCTAGAAATAAATATTACCGTTCATTTTCTTAACGAGGGAAAGTTCCCAAGTTTGTGTAATCATATTTTGGAACCGGCAACTCCGGCTGTTTTAATTTATTAGACAGATTATGTAGCTTCCCAACATTCAAAGAAAACAAACTTAAGACATACGTTATGTCAACCTCTCCCACGCACATTACAAAACGCCTTAATAAACTTTTAGGAGCGTGTCGTAGCTTTTGAATTTCTTTAATTCAGAATAACTTAAATTTGTGTTGAGAGAAACGCCTCAAAATTAATATATGAGAAGATCTTTGAAAGCTCTATATATGTGAAAAATTTCATTTCACTTACTTAAATTATTTAAAAAATATTGCGTTTTCAAACAGCTTTCTCCGATTTTCCACCGTAAAAGCTTGAGCATAAAGGCTGATTAACGAAATCGACCTCGGTTTTCGCCCAAACAAGATTTTTGCCAAGTTCGATTGAAATCAGTTTAGTATTTTTTGAGTTATCGCTCGGATACACACACAGCAACTCAGATTTAAGTAAAGTCACATTAAATTTGAGATAATTCAATCTCTCATACTACGTTGTAGACGTTAATTTTCTACGTGTAATATTTTCCTTAAAGACTAGCTGAATATGAAAATGTCTGGACGCAGCAAGTACGTTATAGTGGTGAATTTTCATAAAAATATTTTTAATGGCAGATATGTCTTTTTTAATGAAAGCAGGCATCAAATTTGGCTAAATATTTTTTACACAAAATTCTGCTAAAAGCATACATAAAATTCAAATTACATACCTAATCTCTAATTAAAATTGAAAATAAGATAATTTGTTTGCACGAAAATCCATTGAAACCTTATCTTCGACGAATTTCATTTAAAAAATGTTCCATCAATTGAATAACTTTTCATACAAAAATTCTCAAATGTTTCTTCAAAGAAAATTCATTAAATACATTTATAAGAAAACTCGTTATTAAAAGAACATTTTGTACAAGATAATTCGCTAACAAAAATAAGTTAAATAAATTTAAAAAAAACTGGTCCGATTTTCCTGGCCAACCAACCATTTCAAGTTATTTACCCGCTTACCAAAATATAATTTTTCACAAAAACTTTTTCGACACGTAACAAAAATTTCATGAAAATTTGCAAACAAGTTTTCAAGAAAATCCGTAAACATTTTTTTTATAATAACTTATTAAACATTTATGATTAATTACCAAAATTTCACAAAAACATGATTTCGACCAAGCAAAAAAAAATTCTGTGAAAACTGGCTAAATAGCTTTTTCCACAAAATTTTAATGAGTGAAGATTGGAACCTGTGATGAGCACTGATACTCATCCCCTTGATGACACTATCTTTGTTAGCGAAACGATCGTCGGGTCATAAAACTGTATTGTGATGAATTGGGTTCTCCAAATTGTGCTTAAAATAATTTGTAAAAGAAAATTCACTAAAAAATAATGCCGTTTTATAATCAATATCAGTGAAACAGTGTAAATATTATAATCAAGACCTTAACCTTCAATTTTCTTAACAACACAGGGTTGTCTGTGAATAGTTTTTCCGATCAATTGATAAACTCGGAGGTCATAATATTGCAGCAAATTTTAGCGATCCTTGAAAACAAGGCGTGCGGAATGACCAATGACAGTTGCAGCTAAACGTTGAGAAATATAAATGACTTAAGGTTAATGTCTTGGTGGTTCTATAAGTAATTATTTTAGTTCTAGCTTGTAGCCGGTTAAACATAGTCAATACTTCCTATTTTAGTTACGGTAATGTTTTATTGTGACATGGTGCAAGTTAAAAGTCATCACATGTTTTACAAAAACAGTTACTTCATTTTTTGTACTGGTATTTTGATGGTACAGTTATTTCGTTAAAAATTTACTATTTTATTTAATAATAATATAAGGTCGCCGATATTGTTATTTTATCATTTTTGATTTACCTTGTACTAGAACTGTGAAACAATTATCACAATATTGTTAAATTTGCTTATGAAATCATCATCTATATCGTATAGATACACACCTATTACGATGCAAGTTTTTCCTTATGTACCTATCGATTATGTTAGTTACAATACATATTCCTTACCTTATTTAATTGTCCAAATCCATATGGGTAGTAAGTAATATTTTTGTGTGGATCTTTTGGGTATACGAAATCCTTTATATTTGTCCTATTTCCATGCCTGAAAATCTAAAAATTGGTTGTTATATTAAAAGTCCTGGCGTAACAAGTTGTTTATGGTACCGACTTTTCATTAAAATTTCAGAAGATAGTAACGTGATTTTGATTTGAAATATAAAATTTAATACATGTAACATGTTGGGAGAGATCCTAAAGGATCACCCTTTCCATAAAGGTCAGCACGCGTACCAGCGGGGGAAGTCGACGGAAACTGCGCTCCATGCTGTGACGCGGAAGGTGGAAAGGGCCCTACACTACGGGGAGACCACATTAGCTGTGTTATTCGATGTGGAGGAGGGGGGTCTTTGATAAGGCAAGGACGGATACGGTTTGTACCGCCTTACAGGATAGGGGAACGCCGAGGTCTCTAATAAGCTAGGTGGCGAGCATGCTGGAGGATAGGAGAGTTTCGCTGACCTTGGAGGACCGGGGGCTGGACGTCGAGGTGACGGGCGGCTGCCCTCAGGGCAGCTGCCTTTCGCCCCATCTATGGTGTCTGGTCATGGACGGCCTCCGAGAACGACTTCTACGCCCAGGCGTACGCCGATGATGGGCTGGTCTTAGTCACCGGCAAATTCCTCGGCGTCGTCTGTGAGTGCGTGCAAGCTGCCTGTAGCATAATCGAAATGTGGTGTGGTGAGCTGGGACTCTCCATAAACCCGGCGAAGACGGAGATGATCCCATTTACCAAGAAGAGGAAGGTAGAGGGGTTTAGGGCGCCCGTGATGTTTGTAAAACCTTAAGTTTTAGGGCGGGAGGTCAAATATCTGGGGGTGATCCTGGACTCCAAACTAACATGAGGGTCGCAAATAGAACGGGTTGTAAGGAAGGGAGTAGAGACCGTCTGGCAGCTGCGTCGAGTGATAGAGAGGACCTGGGGAGATAGTCCTCGGATCCTTCACTGGAGCAGTAATAGGACATGCAAGAGTCACCAAGGAGGTGGAAAAGGAAATTGCGATTTCCGCCATAAAGGTGCGGGATGCCGAGGATGATATTAGGTTGACTAGACCAGACACCCTCAGGATCCCCAGTAGGGATCAGTGGAGGGAAAATGAGGTTGAATTCCAGCCCGCAAGCCTGGTCTGTTTCACCGACGGATCGCGGCTAGAGGACCAACAATCCTCCGGGGCAGGAGTATACATCGAGCGCCTGGGGGTGCGCTAGAGATATGCTCTTGGTGCATATACCACGGCATTCGAAGCAGAGGAGTACGCTATCCTGTCTGTGGCCAATAAACAGGCGAGGAGTCCCGAGAAATGTGTGTACATCTGCTCGGATAGCCAGGCAGTCCTCCGGGCAGTCTGCGCAGCCAGAATCAGGTCTACACTGGTTCAGGAGTGCGCTGACGCCCTCAGAGGACTAGCCAGGACAAAGGAGGTACAACTAGTGTGGGTTCCGGGACACTGTGGCGTGGCGGGGAATAAGGTGGCGAATAATCTCGCAAGGCTCTGTTCCCGGCGGCCGTTCTGTGGCCCGGAGCAGGCGATAGGTATAAATAGGAAGACGGTCTCTGTCGCCTTAGACAGGTGGACCGAGGAAGCAATGAAGGGGCACAGGGGGTCGGTTGGTCGCTGCATGCAGGCGAGGGACTTCGTGGAGGGGCCGGACAGAGATAAAGCTGTCTGGCTACTCTGAAGGAGTCGATCTACGCTTCGCCGCATCCTTGGGGTGTTCACAGGCCACTGCGCCCTTAGAAGACACCCCACATTGATATGCGTAGAGAGGAATCCCATTTTTCAGGAATGCGGCCAGGATGAGGAAACGTCCTACCACTACCTGTGCGAATGCGAGGCTTTCGAGCAGAATTGTTCGGATCAAGGACTCTGTAGAGGAATCAGGTAAGTACCGTCCAATTGAAGACCGTCACGGTCTTCATCTCGAGGTCGAGGCGGTTTGGCGGCGGAACCGAGGAGGGGTAGAGCATGGTTGCGGGGTTGCTGGGGTTGGAAAAAAGGGCCCATAGTGGCCTACTTGCTTGGCGTTGTCCTCCCCACCACTGCTACTACTGCTACTAGGATCTCTTTCTAATCTATATTAAATTTCTTATGTGCTTAATTTACTTTACAATGATGCAAATTTTCAATTTTTAAACTACTCTCGTTTTTAAAGTTCCCGCTGGATCGTTTTACTTGCATCATCATGACAACCGCGTTTTCTTAAAGTTCAGGTCGTCATATATATATATATATATATATATATATATATATATATATATATATATATATATATATATATATATTCAACGGAAAACTGGTGTAATTTATATTAACAAAGATTGTCCGTTGCTCTGTCTGGCGGCTTCTTTGTTTAATACTTGCCTTGGTCTTGAAATTCTTGTTGTTTTTGGTAATATTGACTCCTTTTAACGGAGATTTTGCTTCTGCTGCTTGTTTCTGATTTATTTTCACGTTATATAACCCCAATTTGCTGCAATGAAATTGAAATCTGCAGTTTTATGCTACTAGGTATCTTTGTTCAAAGTGGCGTCGGTTTCCATGAACATTATTTTCGATATATCACTTGTCCCGTGGACTTTAGATATGCTTATTACACATCTGCTATTATGTAAGCGTTACACATATCACTTTATTAGGCTTATTCAGTTTACTTTATCACCTTGTTCACTTTTTATTGCATCTTTACAATACCTTAGTTTTACAACCGTGTTACTGCGTTCGGTCTTTACCTTCGTTCTTGCTTCTAATTTTTCCGGATATCTTAAATTTTTTCTCATTCACCTATGAAATTAGATAATCATAGTTTGAAATACTTTTTACAATCCTGTTTGTTTGCTCTTTCATATTAGGTCCAATAACGTGGCAGATTCTCAAAATGAATCAAAAAAGGTTATTTTCTTTTAAATATTAATTAACAAATATGGAATTGATTGTACACAATCAAATGTATGTTATTTAACAGGCAAGTTTAAATTCTTATTAGTCATAATTTTCTAATCTTTTTGTTCTTAACTCAGTCAAATTCTCTAAAATCATTCACAACTTATTCTTGAAAGTACACAAACTTTTCTTAAATTAGTCACAATTCAACATTTCCCTATATTAGAAAATCTCGGGACGCAGCAAGTGCGTTATGGTAGTGAATTTTCATAGAAATGATCTGGCACAAAATATTTTATTATAACTTTTTTTTCTTGTAACATAGTACTCTGAATTTTGGTGTATAGTTTACTTTTTATATCGTAAACCTACCTACCAAATTTGGTTATCATAGATTTTTTATTTTTTAAGATAAAATTTTTTTTCAAATGAAAACTCAAATTTTTTTCAGAAAACCTCGTCCGATTTTTCTGATTAATGAACTTATCAAAGCCATT
Organism: Tillus elongatus; assembly: GCA_964006375.1. Classification (NCBI taxonomy): domain Eukaryota; kingdom Metazoa; phylum Arthropoda; class Insecta; order Coleoptera; family Cleridae; genus Tillus; species Tillus elongatus. The sequence continues at coordinate 135,681,760 of OZ023267.1, forward strand.
TACAAAAGGAAGGTACATGCCAAATTTTATCAAAATCGGCTCATTATTCTTTGAGATAAAAATTTTTTTCGAATGAAAACTCAAAATTTTCCCGGAAAAACTCGTCCGATTTTCCTGACTAACAAACTTGTCAAAGCCATTCACAAAAGGAAGATACATGCCAAATTTTATCAAAATCGGCTTATTACTTTTTGAGATAAGAATTTTTTTCGAATGAAAACTCAAAATTTTCCCGGAAAACCTCGTCCGATTTTCCTGACTAACGAACTTATTCAAGCCATTTACAAAAGAAAGGTACATGCCAAATTTTATCAAAATCGGCCCACTATTTTTTGAGTTATCGGTGTGATACATATATATATATATATATATATATATATATATATATATATATATATATATATATATATATATATATATATATATATATATATATATATATATATATATATATATATATATATATAAACATATAAAAATTGAAACTGACCCCGGATATGGGTTCTAGGGGTCCTAGTTCGCGCTCATTTGCAAAAATTTTTTCAAAATTCAAAAGTCGGGATCTCCTCATTAGTGAATTTTTTCTACGAAAATTCACTAAAAATCAAGCATATTATTTTCCCTCATTCTCCTAAACAATTTGATTAAAAAAATTAGCGAACATTCTTCTGAACTTATTAACTCTGCAGTTGTCTTTTCAAGCGTTTTGTACTCGAACTTAATAGTTTTTAGTGAATTTTCGTAGAAAAAATTCACTAATGGGGAGATCCCGACTTTTGAATTTTGAACAATTTTTTGCAAATAAGCGCGAACTAGGACCCCGAGAACCCATATCCGGGGTCAGTTTCAATTTTTATATGATATATATATATATATATATATATATATATATATATATATATATATATATATATATATATATATATATATATATATATATATATATATATATATATATATGTATCACACCGATAACTCAAAAAATAATGGGCCGATTTTGATAAAATTTGGCACGTACCTTCCTTTTGTAAATGGCTTGGATAAGTTAGTTAGTCGGGAACATCAGGCGAAATATACAAAAATATTTCCTAAATTACAGGATGGCCCATAAGTCGTTGGTGATTACAATTTTAGATTATTTTCTAATCGAACGCGCCCTTTGTTATTGCATTTTTGCATTTTCCCTCGAAATATAATACATCTTTGTAAGAAAAGAAATTCGGGACGCAGCAAGTGCGTTATGGTAGCGAATTTTCATTAAATGCTTCAAATTTGAATAGCTCAATTTGCTATTAACTTATAAGGTTGACCACGAAACCAGTTTTTCGGGAACAATTTACGTTTACTTTCGGAAATTTTTGTACATTTTCAAACAATAAAGTTATTTTGATGACATGGCACATTGTTTCTACTATATAGATTATACTGGTAACCAAATTTGATGCCTGCTTTCTTAAAAAAACATATTTGCTATTAGAAACATTTTAATGAAAATTCGCTACCATAACGCACTTGTTGCGTCCAGAGATTTTTTGTTGTTGTTCTGAATACAGTGTCACTTCACGTTTGATATTGTTTGTTACTTTTTACCTTAAATATATTCATGGTCTGGCTACATGCTTTTGCTTAGTAACTATGTTATGCTCGTCAAAATTTAAGAACATTTTTATTATATGACTATTTTTTAGGTTGTTTTTAACATTTAAGGTTTTATTGCTTAAGAAACTTACCACATGCACTAACTGTAAAGTTCCATCTTCATTTGCTGGATCTTTTATTACACTCATAGTGACACTATCTCTACAGGCTACAAAAAACATTGTAGATGCATAAAAAGTTAATAGAGCAATTACTAGCATTTTAGAAATAATCAAGTATTCCACTACAATAAATAAATAGATAAATTATTAAACAAAATAATAAATAAACAAATTGGTCAGTATGTCAGACATCTAACAGATCAAGCAAAATATGTACCCGGCGCACGATGTCTCACATAAATATAATAAATGGAAATAAAATTGTCTTTATTTATAAATTATATCAAGGAATGACTGAAGATCAATGATTTAGAACTATAAATTAAATTACACCTTTTTTGAATCAAGGTAGTTAGTCAAGTGGAATGTTTGTATTGATTCCAAATTTTTCTTTGTCACTTGTTTACTCATCTAGAAAATCAGAGTAATGTTTTTGCAGTCTGCTACTGAACCCAGTAATAAAAGTCCGGACACAGCAAGTGCGCTATGGTAGTGAATTTTGATTAAAATGTTTTTGATAGTAAACATGTCTTTTTTAATGAAAGGAGGCATCAGATTTGGTTACTAGTTAAACCTATATAGTAAAAACAATGTGCCACATTTCATCGAAATAAATCTACCAAAATTTTCTGAAAAAACTGGTCTGATTTTCCTGGGCAACGAATCTCTTCAGGTTATTTAACCCCAAAAAATTTTTTTAACGTTTTTCGGCAATACCCGCAGAAAAATTTTTGCATGAAAATTTACAATCAATTTTTTTCACGAAAATCCTATTTTTTTTTACAATAACTTATTAAACATTATTATATTATATTATTATGCCCTTCACTTCTGAATCACAAAATACAGGATGTTCGTTTTGAAACAATTGAGTTACGGCAGTTTCAGCTTTTAAAATTCAATCATTTCTTTATATACAGGATGCACCATTAAAAAAACTGAAGTTTGGGTTGTATCTAACTTACGTAACATCCTGTATATGCAAAAATAAAAGATATTGTAAGAAAAGTGTTCTGCGAACACTTAAGTTTCAGATTCAACCGGCATTGCTCTTCATTTTACTAAAATATTTACAGAAAATTCATTTCAAATAGACTCTTTCTCTGATGCTTTGGCTGTCTGTTTAGTTAAGTTGATGCTTTCGCTGTAGGTTTAGATAATTGTATGGTTTAACGGTCTATAATTTTCAGCAAATTTTCTTGGAACAAACTCGTTAATGCATTTTTCCATTTTTTATCAAAATATGAGGCGTTTGTAAGAAAAAATCTGGACGCAGTAAGTGCGTTTTGGTAGCGAATTTTCGGTAAATTTGCAGATTAGCTCCCGAACGCTTTTCAAAAAACTGTTTTCAGAAACCTGTCTAGGCCCCACCTGGATCCACAAACCCCAAGAAAAATTTCTAGTTCACACCCTCCAAGGAAGTTACGGGACCAGGAGTGTGTATGGGTGCTGGGCGGGGTAGGTTGTAAATATGAGCAGAAAATGCGAATAAAACGGGCTTGAAAGCTGTCTTTTTCACAGCTTGAAGCCATATCTCCCCTAAACCCTGCCTACCCCGCACAGCACCCCTATTCCTCCAGGTGCCGTAACTTCCTTGCCGGGTATGAACAAGACATTTTTCTTGTAGTTTATCCAAAGAGGGTGGTTGTATGCACGCGAGGGGTGAAGGAAAACCCCCACGACGAAGCAGCCACGACCTAACCCCCCCACCCCTGCCGCAAGTCGAACCGCGCGGGGGGGGGGGTGCCTTGTTGCAGGCATTTTCCTTCTCCCCTCGTGAGCATACAACCACCCTCGTTGCATAAACCACAAGAAAAACTTTTTGTTCATACAACACCCCCCTCCCCAAGGAAGTAACGTGACCTGGGGCGAATAGGGGTGCTGTGCGGGGTAGGCAGGGTTTAATCCGCATTTTTGGCTAATATTTACTTTTTACTACCTACCCCGTCCAGCACCCCTATTCCTTCCCAGTCCCGTAACTTCCTTGGAGGGTGTGAACAAGAAATTTTTCTTGTTGTTTGTGCATCCAGGAGGGGGTCCTTGTAATGTTTCTGAAAACAATTTTTTGAAAAACGTTCGGGAGCTAATCTGCAGATTTATCGAATTTTCATTAAATCTTTCAAATTTCAATAACTCAATTTGCTATTAACGTAAGTTTTGTTGATTAGGAAACCAACATTTAAGTTTATTTTAAGTAATTTTGATAAAATATAGTACATTGTTTCTACTACATAGGCTATACCGGTAATTAGATTGAAGTCTGCTCGCATTTGCTATTAAAAATATTTTTATGGAAATTCACTTCCATAACACACTTGCTGCATCCAGAGTTTTCAAAAATGTTTATATATTTTCAAACAATAAAGTTATTTCGATGAAATGTGATACATTGCTTCTACTATATAGGCAACCAAGTTTGATGCCTACTTTCATCAAATAAAGACATTTGCTATTAAAAACATTTTAAAGAAAATTCGCTACCATAACGCACTTGCTGCGTCCAGACTTTTTTTAATTATTGAATAATAAAGGCGATATTGAACTTTAACGCATTACCATGTGAAAGTGATGTTCATTCTGCGATCTTGGGCATTGAGTACCCTAGTGATATGGCCAGTCTTTCGCCACATTTATGGTGTCTGGTCATGGACGGCCTCTTGGAGCGGCTCTCTGAGAATGGCTTCTACGCCCAGGCGAACGCTGATGATGGGCTGGTCTTAGTCACCGGCAAATTCCTAGGCGTCGTCTGTGAGTTCATGCAAGCTGCCTGTAGCATAATTGAAAGGTGGTGTGGTGAGCTGGGACTCTCCGTAAATTCGGTGAAGACTGAGATGATCCTATTCACCAAGAAGAGAAATATGGAGGGGTTCAGGGCGCCCGTGAGGTTTGGAAAACCTTTAGCTTTAGTGCGGTTGGTCAAATATCTGGGGGTGGTCCTGGACTCCAAACTAACATGGGGGTGGCAAACAAAACGAGTAGTGAGGAAGGGAGTAGCGACCCTCTGGCAGTTGCGTCGAGTGATAGGGAGCACTTGGGGACTTAACCCTTGGATCTCTGATTGGATTTACACTGCAATCTTTTCCGCGGTTACTAGTGTCGGATATACTTGGTTCTCGAGTTTAACCGCGTTCATAATGTATAACAACTCGACGTTTCAGCTCCTGTTTTGGAGCTATTTCCAAGAGGCTAAGGAAATGTGAAAGGAAATGAACTCTAAGGCCTTAATATATCTCCTCTTTAGAGCGGCGGATAAGGGTAGGTTGGGTTGTTGTGCCTCGATTACAGGGCCTCAATCTGCCTACTCCACAAATCTCCGTGAAGATCGTCTCTAAGGTCTGATGGTGTTCAAACTTAGACCCAAGAGACACATGATGAGCGGTCAGATCTCTCTTAACTCTAGGGTTGAACACACTGAGACCTTATAGACGATCTCCAGAGAGATTTGTGGAGTAGGCAGATTGAGGCCCCGTAATCGAGATACAACTACCCAACCTATCATTATTCATCGTTTTACCAATAAGGGGATCAATAACAATAATCAATGATACAGTAATAATTCGAAATTTTTATTACTAAACAATACACCCTATTATCTGGTGGTAAACAAAGTGTTAAGCATATTACATTGCATTACACATCTTCAGTCAAGCAGAGAACTAAATTTTTGCCATTTCGACTGCCCATCTGAGTCTTTCTTTCTCATCAACATCGTCTACTGGTAAATAATGACCAACCGTCTCACGAAACAATGCTAAAGGGCAAAATTCATTACAGTTTGGTAATCTAAGTAACTTTGGTTCGCTTGATGTGTGGTCGTTGTAGAAAATCTGAAAAAAAAAAGAATTATTCTAAAAACACATAAAATGAAAGGGTGTCTCAAGAAGAGCTCCGAATTTAATTTTCATGAAAAATATTTTTTTTTTTCGAATTCAGCGTACATTTATATTTAAACGTGAAGAGAAATAGTGGCCATTAAACACGAAATAGCACATCCGGCAAATGGCCACCACGAAACCTCTGACACAGAGTAATTCTTTTCTTAAAATTGTGACTACCGTTTTCGCATAACTTGTACAATTCAACCCCACCAAATCTCAGTCTTGCTTTCTTTCTCATAAGAGATACACCAGCCCTAGACCCATCACAATGAACAACCATGGTTGCCATTTCTGTGAATCGAAATCTCAATTGGCACCAACATGTCATATCACGTGCAGAAGCGGCTGCTAAGAAATTAGGTTTCCTCTTCCGGGCTCACAAATACTTTTCACCAGCTAATCTCTATAACTTATATACTTCACAAATAAGGCCAAACCTCGAATACTGCTCCCACATCAGGGGTGCCGCTGCCGTTTCTACACCCGCTATCCTGGACTTCATTCAGAAGCGAGCTATACATATCATCGGTGACCCTACCCTCACCCAAAAGCTGCCATTCCTTGCGCACCGACGTGCCGTTGGTGACCCCTCTGTCTCTCTTTTATAGATATCTGCACGGGCACTGCTCAGAGGCGCCTTCTTCCATAGTTTCTCCACCTGCTGCCCCCAATAGATGTACCAGGGAAACAGAGCGAATGCACCATTTTACTGTCCAGGTCACCAGACATAGAACATCTTGTTATGCCCGCTCTTTTGTCCCGAGGACTGCCAAGTTGTGGAATTCCTTACCGGCACATGTTTTTCCTTCTCCCCCGAACCTCCAAACCTTCAAGTCCAGAATTAACAAGTTGCCTCTTTCCTTCTTGTCGACACCCACGGTACTATAGTATTTAGGCTGTCAGCCCTCGTGGTGTGTTGTTGAAACAAATTGTCAATAGCGTACCGCATCTCTTCTTTAAGGTGTTCAACTGTTTGTGGCGTATTCGCATACACCTTTGCCTTTACGTAGAACCATATAAAGAAGTCTATCGGCGTTACATCGCACGAACTTGGTGGCCAATTTTGATCGCCAAACCGAGAGATAACACGGTCTGGAAACTTGATCCGCAGTAACTCCATTGTTTCGTGTGTTGTGTGACAGGTCAGGTGAGGTCAGGTCAGGTCAGGTCAGGTCACATATCCAAAATTATGATACGGCGTTTTTACCAATAGAAATCGGAGTCTCATGAAAGTTACACATTCAAAGAGGTTTTCGTTTATATTATTCGCCAGAAAATTGAAACGCCATACACAGGCGCTCTCAAATAATGGCTGAATTTGAAAAAAAATTAAACTGCCTTAACGCAAATTTTTCAAATGGAACAGCCTGCATTTTATGTTTTAGAAGCGAACTCTTCTATAATACTTCCTATACCGAAATACTCTAGTTTTGGAAATATATATTTACATTTATAATCGTATACAATGATTCATGTAGGGATCAGTTTGAAATATTTTTTAGTGAGTTTTCTTAGGTAGTGAATTTTATTAGTTAATTTAATTAGTGAAAAAAAAATCACTAATGGGGAGATCCCAACTTTCGAATTTTGAAAAACTTTCTTCAAATGAGCGCGATCTAGGACCCCTAGAACCCATATCCCGGGTCAGTTTCAATACGACAAACGTGAAAAACCCAGCATTTCAAAGTCTGTAAATGTGACACATACCGGACCATTTAACGGCAACATAGTAACAATAAAAATACGTGTCTGACGATCCGACTAAATCTAAATAAACGACGGAAACTAAGATTTGAAGCAGGCTCAGAATTCTGCATCACTTTTGTGGCCATATAATAAACACCAACTCAATAGCACGCGTGCCGTTACCATGTCAACCGTCGCATGTAAGAGATAAGACATCGAGGCAGCATTCGTATATACACGATTCTGCTGCACCTGCGTCGTCTGACGAGCCGCCACTGTTATATGCTAAATTTGATGCCTTTCATTAAAAAAATACATATTTCGAATTAAAAACCTTTTTATGAACATTCGCTACCATAGCCACTTTGCTGCATAAATAAATAAATAAATAAATAAATAAATATATATATATAAATATATATATATATATATATATATATATTATATATATATATATATATATATATATATATATATATATATATCAAAAAATTGTGGGAACGCCGTCAGTTGTAGAATTAAACTCTTTATACGCCGAGCTTTCGGAAAAATTTATTCCTTTATCGAGGATATAACATGAGTTCTACTAAACTATTTATCTAATAACAAACATAAAAAGAAAACCTTTTGATGAATTTGAGTGAAGTCTAATTAGACTTCACTCAAATTCATCAAAAGGTTTTCTTTTTATGTTTGTTATTAGATAAATAGTTTAGTAGAACTCATAAATAAATAATAAATAAATAAATTTTTCCGAAAGCTCGGCGTATAATAAAGAGTTTTATTCTACAACTGACGGCGTTCCCACAATTTTTGATAAATAACACTATTACCGTCACAAAAATTTAATACTATATATATATATATATATATATATATATATATATATATATATATATATATATATATATATATATATATATATAGTGTGAAACACACTTATGGAATAAAATTCATGGATCAGCAAAAAATAGTTTTTCTGGAAAACGCTGAGACACGTGAAGTTAAATTTGTCGAACGTTATCTTATAATCATCGTTAAAAAAATAAATTGACACCATTTTACCCCCACCACTTTATACTTTTTTTTTTAATAGCAACCCTACATTTTTTCAACAACGAAATAATCTGCTCTGGAATTTTTCCCTAACTCTGTTCAACACGTCAGGCGTTACGTTCATAATTTCTGTTGTTATTTTCATTTTCAAATCATCTAAATCAGCGGGTTGCGTTTTATACACTATGTTTTTAAGGTATCCCCATAAAAAGAATTCAAGAGGTGTAAGATTTGGTGATCTAGCGGGCCATTCTACGAAACCTCTTCGTCGAATCCATCTTTGTGGAAAGACTTCGTGTAAATACTCCCGTACTTCAAGAGCAAAGTGGGGCGGTGCACCGTCTTGTTGAAACCATATCCTTTCATGGGGAATATTAGGCTCATTTGGATACAATTCTGCTAACATGGGGACAACCTGTTCTCTCAGCATTTCTAAATATCTTGAACCGTTTAGAGTTTATATCAAAACAGGTCGAACTACGTGATAACCAATGATACCAGCCCAAACGTTCAACTTCTGAGGACGATGAGTGTGTGTTTGTCGCATCCAGTGGCGGTTTTTGGTAGCCCAGTATCTGAAATTTTGCCTGTTTACATCGCCATTCAAAAGATATGTTGTTTCATCGGAAAACAGACCGTTTCTATGTAACATGTCCAGCAGTTGTTCACAAAATTGCAGTCTTCTATCAGAATCACCGTCAGTCAACTCTTGAACGTGTTGTAGTTTATAGGGATGCATTTTTTTCGTTTTTGAGACACCTTAAAACTGTTGATTGACTAACATCATTTTCACGTGTAACTTGACGGGTAGAAGTTGCTGGTTCTTCTTGAAAAGCCAATAAAATATTGAGTTTTACATTTTCTTCAACACACTTGGGTCTCCTAGGCAGTGGTTTAACGCGTTCATAATCACGAAACTGTGAATGTATCTTAGACACAGTTCCCTGGGTTAGTGGGCGCAAATCTGGATGTTTTTTTACTAAATAGGTTAACAACTTGTGTCTGTGTTCCACACACATCACCATACCCAATCATCATTAATATTTCTGTTCGCAAAGTTTCAGTTAAGTATCGCATAATTAAGGCAACTTTTAGGCAAAGAACCTGAAGCTAATAAGGCCTATGTGGAGAAAATGTTGCAAGAAATGTGTTTTAAAAGTCGTTAGCTTTCATCTTCAAACGTCACTGTTCTTCATTTTACTAAAATGTTTCCAGAAAAGTCATTTTAAAGAGACCCTTTCTCTGATGCTTTAACAGTAGTTATAGAGTTTATGGTTTAATTCCCTATAATTTTTAGCAAATTTTCGTACAAGGAATTCGCTATTGAGGAGACTGCGATTTTTGAATTTTAAAAAGATTTCTTCAATTGAGCGCGAACTGGGTCCCCTAGGACGCATATTCCGGGTTACTTTCAGTTTTTATCTGTTATATATATATATATATATATATATATATATATATATATATATATATATATATATATATATATATATATATATATATATATATATATAGATATATATATATATATATATATATATATATATATATATATATATATATATATATATATATATATATATATATATACAGGGTCGCGCATTTATACGCCCCAGCTCAATATTACTGTTCCACAAGATACGAGAAAAAATTGTATCTGTTAATTATAGTGTATCTTGAGCTACATCTAAAAAAATTATTTCTACAAACACAGGGTGGCCCACAAGTCGTTGGTGATACAAATGTTCTTTTTTTTAATCGAACCCGTATTTTGCATTATCCATCGAAATATAATATATGTTTGTAACAAAATAAATTCTGGACGCAGAAAGTGCGTTATGGTAGCGAATTTGCATTAAATGCTTCAAATTTGAATAGCTGCATTTTGAGCGGCATCTTATAAAAAATATTTTGACAATCACAGCTGGCCCAGAAGTTGTTGGCGATGCAAATTTTATTTTTTCAATGGAGCAATCTTTCTGTTATCGTATTTTTTCATTTTCCATCGAATTGCATGCTTTAAAAAAAACTTTTTTGGGAATTTTGTCGAAAAGCTTATTTGATGAAATATGGTACATTTTTTCTACTATGTAGGTTATACTGGTAACCAAATTTGATGCTTGCTTTTATTAAAAGAGACATATTTGCTATTAAAAATATTTTTATGAAACTTCACTACCATAACGCACCTGCTGCGTCTAGACCCTTTTTAAATAAATTCAACAAATCAAGAAGTAAATACTTTTGTACAGATTAAATAATTATTACCTTTACACCATCAACACCATCTATGGTATGGACCTCTATTGCAATATGGGAACAGTAAGGGGGAATATGGCTGGTAAATAACCCTAATCCGATCAATATTGAAGCGACTGTCAAGTCGTGTCCCGAATACAGGCATATCCTTGTTTTTTGTGAATCATCTTTGACAGTTAGCACCTTCTCTGTATCAAAGAGAATTTTGTTGAAAAGATAACCTGAAACAGTAATAACGTAAGTATTTTGTTAGTAAGGGATTATTTAAAATTTTCTGATTTTAGTGAATTTTCGTTGCAAATATATATATATATATATATATATATATATATATATATATATATATATATATATATATATATATACATTTCCTTTGGCAGCAAAATTTTTCTATTTTGATGCCCTGAAAAGCATAGAATTATCTAGCTCGAATTTCTTTTCAAGTCTTTTTAACGTCAAAATTGTCGCTTGTCTCCATGGAGAGAAACACTATTCGTGAATGCTAGAAGGCAAGGTGCAAACGACCATAACTCAATCATAAAATCATGTAGTTGCAATCAAATTGATAACTTTTGAATAACTCAGAAATTATCAGCTCTACATGTAAAAAACTCATATCCATCCGAAAGATAATCAATTTTTGCATTGATTCAGTTGCTCATATACTGGGTGTTCCATTTGAAATTTTCGAGTTATTTATATTGGAATTTTAGCAAATAGGAGCCTTTCTAGCAACCACCCTGTACATAAAATATAATTTTACACAACATCACCAGATAGACGGTTCCTGTCAGCTACTTGCGCTGAATTTCAAGTTTTCCGGATGTGGTGTACGAATGATACCAGTACCTGAAATAAACTCTACATCTGTCAAATTTTTTGAAGAAACTTGAATAACTTGAAAAGCATTAACTTTGATGCCATAGCACTTTTTATAATTTGTAATCAAAATTTCATTTAAAATCAAAAAATATAATAATATATAGGGTATTTCATTTAAAAAAACAAAGTTACCTAGTGCCAGTGACATATGGACCATGCTGTGTAGCTGAAAATAATTTTAGGTTATGGACCTTAACATGGTAGAAAACTTTTGTCTGAAAGTATTTTCCAAAAATTGTAGTTTAAGGAAGCTATTGGACTTTATCGGGGAAATGAATCACGTCATATATATATATATATATATATATATATATATATATATATATATATATATATATATATATATATATATATATATATATATACATATATATATAGGGTTTTCTTTCTAAAAAAAATCATATCTCCGAAAATTAGCTATGGTAACCAAATTTGGTACGATAGTTTCTGTTAAAAAAAAGTTGGGACGTCAAAATTGATAATTTTGGTAGTCATACATCAGAACGCATTAGCACTTTATGAGTTAAAAATACGGAATGACTAACAAGCTCCTAGATCTGCGTCTCAGCCGTAATTTTCCTTCATTTCGTTAAAATATGAGGAAAACATCAATTTTAAACATAAATTGTATGGTGTAAATAATTAAGAAGTTATAAAATTAATATACAACAGTATATACCTGTTAGTACATAAATCTGTAATGTCGAGAATGGCCGAGAGGTAGATGAAGCAGTGTGGTTTAATAATGGACTTCTATAACACACGTTATAACGCTCAGTTAGTGACTATGCTTTTTTTAACTTTTTTAGTCTTATTTCATTTTACCGTTATCAGATCAGATTTTGTAATTCTGTTGAATTTTTTAGTGAGTTTTTGTATTACAAATTCAATTAGGACGAGATGAAAGCTTTTAAGACTTAATTCAATTTGAGTAGCACATCAGGTTGTTTGTTATTTCCCTAAACTAGTGAAACATTTCCCGTGGCTTGACAAGTGCTTGTTATTTTCTGCAATCGATTCCAATTTTTCTGGACACAGAAAGTGCGTTATGGTAGCGAATTTTCATTCAAGTTTCAAATTTAAATACCTAAATTTGCTATTAACCTAACGTTCGTTGGCGAGGAACCAGTTATTTCGGGAACATTTTAAGTTTATTTTCGGAAAATGTTTGTACATTTTCAGACAGTAAAGTCGTATTGATGAAATATGGTACATTGTTTCTACTACATAGGCTATAACCAAATTTCATGTCTGATTTCTTAAAAAAAAAGACATTTTTTTTTAAATGAAAATTCACTACCATAGCGCATTTGCTGCGTTCAGACTTTTAATATCTTAAATTTACGTACCAAATTTGGTTACCATGGACTTTCTATTTTTTGAGATAAAAATGTTTTCTGAAAGAAAACACAAAATTTTCCCAGAAAACCCTACATTTTCTCCCAAAATCTATTCTGATGTTCCTGGCTAACGAATTCATCCAATCCACTTACAAAAGGAAGGTATATGCCAAATTTTATCAAAATCGGATCATTATTTTTTGAGTTATCGGTGTGACACGCATATATATATATATATATATATATATATATATATATATATATATATATATATATATATATATATATATATATATATATATATGAAAATTGAAACTGACCCCGGTTATGGGTTTTAGGGGTCCTCCATGTAGCGCTCATTTGTAGAAATTTTTTCAACATTCAAAAGTCCGGATCTCTCCGTTAGTGATTTTTTCAAAGAAAATTCACAAAAATTCCAAAAACATGTTTTCAGTATTTTCTAAAATGAAAATTGTTTAAGGTATTTCTGACAACACTGTATAACCTGATATGGGGTAGGATCTGCAAAATGTTGTTTACCAAATAAAGCAAATATCTTTCAAGTACTTACTTCCAACTCATGAGTTTATAGATACTAACCTGATGCAAATTTTTTTAAAGTGTCTGTTTCATTTAAAGTGTGATAAAATTTTTCGCCAATTTCCTTCATAGGTTGAGGATACACCTTTTTAGTCCAGCCTGGAAGTTCTAAGCCACATTCTTCCTGGAACAGAAAAAATATATTTGAAATTTAATCATAGCAAATCAGAAACGCTTCGTCTTCTACGGTTCTAGTTCCTTTTATAGGGCAAAATAACAACCCTAAGACAATGTACTATTAAAAACTACAAAGTAACATTTTAATAGAGAATAAGGGAATGACACCGTCAACAATGAGAAGCTGGCTCGAATCCGGCCACGTGTAACCTTTCGCCTCCACGATAAAGGACAGAACCAATTATTAACACCCTGGTCTGAATCTATACAAAGAACAGACTTGGGAGTTCTACGCCACATTCTTTCTGAAACAGAAAAAAAATTGCAATTTAATTAGGCCATATCGGAAACGTTTCGTCTCCTGCGGTTCCAGTTCCTTTTGTACTCCGAAATAACAACCCTAAGACAATGGACTATTAAAACAACAAAGTAACATTCCAATAGGCAATAAGGGAACGACACCGCATTAAATCAATAAACAATGAGAAGCTGACTCGAATACGGCCACGTGTAACCTCTCGCCTCCACGATAGAGGACATAATCGAGAAACAACGTCCAAGTTTGAACCTATGAAAGAAAGAGCCCTGGGAGTTCTAGGCCACATTCTTCACGAAACAGAAAAAAATATTTGAAATGTAACTAGACCACATCAGAAACTTGTCGTCTTCTGCAGTTCCTTCTGTAATGTGAAATAACCACCCTAAGACAATGGACTATTGACAATAAAGTTACATTCCAATAGACGATAAGTGAACGATACAACATTAAATCAACGAACAATGAGAAACTGATTCAATTTCGGCTGCGTGTGACCTGTCGCCTCCACGAGAGAGGGCAGAATCGACAAACAACGCCCAGGTCCGAACGTATAAAAGGAACAGGTATCTTATTTACCTAAACAGTCTACCTTTTTTTTCTTCCTCAGGGCTCGTCCACATTTTTGCTGCCCCGACAGCACCGCAGCCTTTGGCTCATTGTGCTCTTTGTCTTTACTACTCCACCCATTCCTAAATCAATGTGCCTTGAACTAGTCTGCACAGTAATTGGTAGGGTGAAGTTTTATATTGCTCTGTCTCCAGTCTAAGATGACCGTAGATCAGTTGTATTTTGCGGTCCAGAGCTTTACACTCGCACAAGATGTGCTGGGCTGATTCCTCCCCCTCGCCACAGTCTGCATGCCAGGTCCCACTCGAACCGCCCCATTTTATTCAGGTGTTTCTTGACGGCCATGTGTCCCATCAAGGGTCCTGTTATGTCTCTGAGCTGTCGTCTGCTAAGATTTACCAGCTCCACAGCTCTCTTTGAACTGGGTTCCCTAATTGCCAAGTTCCCATGTCTGAGCCCTGGACAGTCTGCCCAGTACACCTTGTGTTCGTTTCTAACCCAGAACTTAATGGCTCCCCTGGCAGTGCTCTTTGTCACGCCCAGAACCGGTTCTGGTCCCATAAATGGTTCTGCTGAGCCTCTCTTCGCGAGACTGTCAGTTTCTTCATTGCCTTTGAGCCCCGAGTGACCCGGCACCCAGATAAGGGTGACCTCATCCTGCCCAGCCAGGTGGCTCGACTCGTCTCGGCATTCACTTACCAGCCTGGAATTTACCGATGGGTTACTTAGGGCCTTAAGCGCTGCCTGGCTGTCTGTGGCTATGAGGATCCGCTTGTTGGTGTAGCTCCTTCTCTTGTTCTCCCGCACACAGTGCAGGTTGGCGTACATTTCGGCTTGAAAGACCGTTGCATGGGCTCAGAGAGAAATACTATGACTTACCTTCGGTCCTACCGAATAAACACCTGCCCCCGTCCCACGCTCCCCGCCGGATCTGCCCGTGAAGCAGACGAGCTTGTCCCGTGGTAAGCCTGGCGTCTCCTCCCGCCATTCCTCGCGGCGGGGATTTCCACTGTAAAATTGTTTGACCTGACCTCTTTGGGCTCCTTCACGATCTCCTGAATTTTGCAATGGCCTCTGCAACCTGGGTTAATCTTCAGTCTATCATTGCAGGCTAGTCTGTATAGCCCTAGCCTTGCATCCCCCATGATAACTAAGTGTGTGTGTGTGTGTGGGGGGGGGGGGGTGCAGATCTAGCAACGCCTCCATGGCGGCTATTGTGGTTGAAGCCATAGCCCCTGTGCTGCCTAGGCAAGACATCCTTTGGATCTTGCCTAGTTTTTGTTTTGCACTGGATTGTGTCACCTTAGGCCACAAGACCAGTGCCACGATGGTTTGACCACCCTTGTGTACAGCCAGTGGGCCATACTAGGTCTTAGTCCCCACGTTTTTCCATATAGCCGCCTAGTTGCGGCTAGGGTCATAACTGCCTTACGCAGTATTTTTTCAACGTGATAATTCCAGGTTAGCTTAGAGTCCAATTCGACCCCAAGATGTTTTATCTCCCTGGCCATTGGGATGTTTCTACCGTATAGAGTGAGATTTCTGTGGCTCTCCCACTTGCTCCTTATCGTACACGGTATGACGGTTGCTTTCTCGGGGCTCATCCCGAGCCCTTGCCTAACCGTCCACCTTTCCGCCATTTTCAGTGCTACAGTCTACCTTACCCATTTAGTATACATTATTTAGTTTAATATTATACAGACGACGTTTTCTTGTATGTATATTATTTTATATCACCAATATATTTTAAGATCTAACAATTATATCGTTGTTTAATTTAATAAATGAATCTTTTTAAAAGTAAAGTGTTAAGTAGAGTTGGAGAACCCAAATTACCACAATACATTTTAAAGGCCTGACGATTGTTTAACTAACAAAGATAGCGTCATCAGAGGATCAAGAATTCAGAATTCTTCATCTTCTAAGCCAAAAACATGATAACACCATGTGAAAATAAAATTATGAAGTTCATCCTAATGTCACTGTACCTTAAAATACAATAAAATCAGTGAAATGTCAACATTGTCAGTCAATATCATGGTTTAAAAAATAAATGTAATGAAAAACGAAGTATAGTAGATTATCAAGAATCACATAAGGATCAACTGGCACAGCCATGATACGCATGTGTTCTAAATAAATACAAAGTACTATATTGTCAAAAGTTATAAAATAATTATGCCTATTTATATACAAACAAAAAGTACTTGAAAATGATAAAAGATACCTGAAATAGAATCATCATCATTACGGAAAATTATGTTAAAAGTAAAAGTCTAATGTTAGACTCCATGGCCTACTGCTTTTTAAACACTTTTTTTGTCATTTGTTTTCTGTTATTGGATTTCATAGTCTACTATCCTCAAAACGGTTTTTCTCAAAATTGTAGGTGCAATTACAAGATTTCTCAAGCATGTTGTACATCATTGGAAAGCTCTTTTCACGGGATATCACATGAGTAAACAATCTAATATGGCTGTTAAATAAAAACAAACGTTGATACCTGTAGTTAAAGAACAAATGACAATCCAAATTTGAGAATAGCACAAAAATAATACTCTGTAGAAAGTGTCCTGATAATGTGCAAGTCTTAGACATGTCAGATCAACGCCTACTTAGATATTGGAGAAAAAAGAAATCAACAAATTTTGTTTTTTCAAAATAACTCACAAACGAAAAGAGGGAGGGCAAAATACAAGTTATATTTGGAACGAGCGTGAAATTCTACAAAACATTGCTCCCCATCTCTAATAATAACGGACATAATAATACATTCCCATCCAGTTTGGGACACACTGTATATATATATATATATATATATATATATATATATATATATATATATATATATATATATATATATATATATATATATATATATATATATATATATATATAAGTGCGGAATTTAATCCAATCTATTTGTGAGAAGTTTTTATTTTATTTTTTATTTCAACAACACACCACGAGGGCTTACAGCCTAAATACTATCGTACCGTGGGTGTCGACAATGAGGAAAGAGGCAACTTGTTAATTCTGGACTTGAAGGTTTGGAGGTTCGGGGGAAAAGGAAAAACATGTACCGGCAAGGAATTCCACAACTTGGAAGTCCTATGGACAAAAAAGCGGGCATAACAAGATGTTCTATGTCTGATGGCCTGGACAGTAAATGGGTGCATTCGCTCTGTTCCCCTGGTAGATCTGTTGGGGGCAGCAGGTGGAGGAACTATGGAAGAAAGCTCATCTGAGCAGTGCCCGTGCAGATATCTATAAAAGAGAGAGAGAGGTCACCAACAGCACGTCGGTGGGCAAGGGATGGCAGCCTTTGGGTGAGGGTAGGGTCACCGATGAGACGTATAGCTCTCTTCTGAATGGATTCCAGGATAGCGAGTGTAGAAGTGGCAGAAGCACCCCAGATGTGGGAGCAGAATTCGAGGTTTGGTCTTATTTGTGAAGTGTATAAAGTATAGAGATTAGCTGGTGAAAAGTATTTGCGAGCCCGGGAGCGGAAACCTAATTTCCTAGCAGCCGCTTCTGCAATTGATGTGACACGTTGGTGCCAATTGAGATTTCGATCCACAGAGATGCCAACAAGTGAAAAGGACTCATTACTTTGAATAACTTGGTTGTTTATTCTGATGGGTCTAGGGCTGGTGTATCTCTTATGAGAAAGAAAGCAAGACTGTGATTTGGTGGGGTTGAATTGTACATGTAAATGTACATGTAAATGACCTAGAAAACTATAAAACAAATTTAAGTTGAAGTTGTAGTGTAACAGTCATATATCACATGTAATAATAGTTACCTGGTATGTATACAAACGAAAGTGAAGTGGATATATTAACTAAACTCTGGTAATAATCACGAGGAAAACAATTTTACGACCACGTACAACCAGACATCATACAAAGTGTGAAATAGAAGCTGCCAATCACTAACCAGTCTAAAGTTAAGTTCTACTTATTTTTCTTTTGAAAGCTGAGATGTGGTCACACATTAAATGGCGATCAAGACCCTATTCGTCGCTCTACTTTTTTTACGTGGTTTTTAAATGATAAAGTAAATAATACACTTGGAGGAGCCAAATCACCACAACACATCTTTTTTAAAGACCTTACTATAGTTTAACTAACCACGTTAGCATCATCATGGATGAAAAATTATAAACAAAATTAACAGCTACAAATGTATTTATATTATACCTAGATAGACGAACTAAGCCGAAGATAAAAATTGTAGTCGGAGACCCATCGTTTGTCTATTGTGTCTATATTGCACGGTTGACGCTGACGAACTACTTTAATCTTCTAGTTAACAAATTTATGAGATTTTATCCAATTTAAAGGATAATGGGCTTAAAATGAAAGGTGCCGCGTGATTTAACGAAGCCCACGTTCTTTCTTGATCTATAAATTCACTATGTGAATATTGGAACTCGTGATGAGCGCCGACAAGCACATCTGGCGACAAAACAATAATTTCCGCTCATATTCTTCAAACCAAAAACGACCGTTTCCGAAACAATGTTAACTTTAACAGAAAATGAATATTCCAACTAAAATTCTACATAAAACAAGTATTTATATTGATTTTTTAGATACAAAGAAAGCGAAAGAGGATTTTTAAGTCGAGTACTCAACGTAGTGCCTAGTATCTGTATAGACCGGCCGAGTTATTGACCACACCTTGTTATTCTGCCCGACAGATTAGGAGTGTTTAGCTGGTCAAATGCAAAGTGAGAATAAAGGGCTTGAAATCAAAGGTGCCGCACGGTCCAATGACGTTTTGTTCTTAATCAATCTTGATATATATATATATATATATATATATATATATATATATATATATATATATATATATATATATATATATATATACAGGGTTTTTCACGATAGCCGTGCATTAGAAATTTATGTAGTTCCCTGATATCATAAATTTTGAAATTTTGGCAGCGGTCACAATTAGTAATTGTCTTTTATTCTAAAATATTTTCAAGGTCACATCACTTCCGGTGAGACCGGAAGTAGTCATCAACTTTTCTAATTTGAATAGAATGCTCTATTTTTTATTGCATATTCGAATTATCCATAAAATTTTGTGAAGATTTATATTAGGCTTTCCTATTCATATCTTCAACTGTTTCTGAGATATTTTGATTTTTTTACATTTTGCGGAACTTCTATTCTCATTTATAACACTTGTATTTCACATGTTTTTAAAGATAAAAGGCTGGAATTTAGAATACTATAACTTCTAGGATGAATCCTCAATATTATCTACCTAAAGTTTACCTGTATCATACAAAAAGTTTTAAATTTAAACACCAACTTACACATATTCAATGTTGCAGAAGTATTTTCTTTAAAATGGTGCAGCCTGTATATTATTAAAAATTCGAGTTCTAAATTTAATTCTACATCGGTTTCGTATAAGTTTTTCTATACCTATTTTCTATACCTATCTCTTACGAGTAACTAGAGTTTTTAGGTAACAAACTCCTTTTCTAGAGAATATACATTACGCTGCACAATAAAGGCAGCTGTGGCTGTCAGAAAACAGAATTTTGACAACACATGAATTCTAAAGCGTCATTTATATTTTAAAGTTAATCTGACTGTGTTTGTATTACTCACGTTATAGAAATAATAAGCCAATAAAAATGCACAATAGTGAAGAGTACTCTAATATGGATATTTTATATTTATTTTATATTCATGGGGAATGCAATCGGATTGTAAGCAGAACATGCAGGATGTTTAACGAGATGTATCCCACTGTATCGGCAATGACTAGAGGAAAATTCCGGTGCTATCGGGGCGGCAAGGCCGCGGACGAGCCCTGAGGGAACAAAAAAAAAAAAAAGAGGAAAATTCGCAAGGATAGAGGAACGATTTAAATTGACTGGAAGTGCCAAAACTACACGACATGATCCAAAGCCAGTAACTGAAAATGAAGATAAAGAGATAAACGTTTTGGCTTATTTTCAAGTTTTACCCGCGTAGCTCTATTCCTGCAGCTACTCGAGCTTTGGGAATATCAAGTTCATCTGTGCATATAATATTGAAATCTCATTAAATGCATCCATATTCAGAAATAAAACGACAAGGACTTCGACCTGGTGACCATTTAAAAAGAGTGTAATTCTGCGAACACATGTTTCTGAGTATTCAACAAGATGAGAATTTTATCTCTAAAATTATCTGGACCGACGAATCGAAATTTAGAAGGGAAGGAATTGTGAATAGGAGAAATATTCATTTTTGGGCAAGTGAAAACTATCTATAATATGTTTAGAGAAGGACGTTTTCAAACAAATTTTAGTTTTAATGTGCTTTGCATTATTATTGACAATAAGGTCTCTTATGAAATTTACGAAAAAAATTTAAACGGTAAAAAGTATTTGGAACTATTAAGGGGATCTGTCCGTAATTTTCTAGTAAGGCTACCACTAGATATAAGGCAAAGCTGCTGGTATCAGCTAAACGGCGCACCTGCCCACTCCACTGGTGAAGTTTACTGGCACTTAACGCAATTATTTGGAGACAGATTGAGTGGGCCCAACGGTCCTTGGAGATGGCCTCTCCGCTCTCCTGATTTAACGCCTGCCGATTTTTATCTCTGGGGGCGTATAAAAAGTCAAGTTTATGACACAACAGTGTAAAGTAGAGAGGATCTTTTAAATCGTGTAATTAGAGCTTTTAGAGATTTGGATCCAAATGAAATCAAAAGAGCTACTACAAATGAGATGAACCGTCGAATTTTGCAGTGCCTTGACCAAGATGGTGGTCACATAGAACATTTATAGTGATCGTAGCATTTAAATTTGAATTCACTTTTTTATTTGTCATTGTTCAGTTTTTTTATATTGTTAATATTTGTTTTTAATTTTTTAAAAATTAATTACATTAAACATTTTTATGAAATCATATCACTTTTGTTATCTGACTGACAATCACAGCTGCATTTGTTGTGTAGTCTAACGTGTAGTCTTTAGAAGAGGAGGTTGTTACCTAAAAATGCTAATAACAAGCAACATATTATAGATAGGTATAGAAAAACTTATCTGAAATCGGTGTAGAATTAAATTTAGATCTCTAATTTTTAGTGAATTTTTATTTTAAAAAAATTCACTAATAGAGAGGTATCGATGGTGAGACTTTGCAAAAATTCTTTCAAGTGAGTGCGAACTAGGACCCCTAGAACCCATATCTGGGGTCAGTTTCAATTTATATATATATATATATATATATATATATATATATATATATATATATATATATATATATATATATATATATATATATATATATATATATATATATATATATATATATATTTGTGTGTGTGTGTGTGTGTGTGTGTGTGTATGTATCCAACCGCTAAATCAAAAAATAATTTACCTATTTCGATGAAACTTGGCAAGTGCCTTTCTTTTATTAGTGGCTTGGATGAGTTCGTTAGTCAGAAAAATCGGACGGGGTTTTCCGGGAAAATTTTTTCTTTCGAAAAAATTTTTTTCTCCGAAAGTAACAAAGATGTTTTAATGAAATTTAGTATATATATTGCCTCAGGAGAGATTGTACTGCGTACCAAAATTCAACTGTCTAAGTTTAGAAAAAATTGAGTTATTCAAATTTTAAATTTTCTTTCAAAAAAATTTTTTTTCTCCGAAAATTACAAAGTTATTTTAATGAAATTTTGTGCATATCTTGTTTATTTTATATGACACTGACGTTGACTCTAAGTCTCCTCAGCTTTCTTTCATATTCAAACTGTTGATCTCAAATTGCTTAAGGTAAATTCTAATAGATGGCACATATGTCTAAAAGCGGGCACAGATAATTTAGTTAGTTAATAAGGACAAGGACATTGAATAAAGATTTGTTTTCACGAGGTACTGATTCTAACATATAATTTAATATTTATACTTTTATGGCTATAATTCATTTACATCTGCTACTCTCGATATCACATAATCGCCAATAAAGATAGATCGCTACCACATGAAATTATGATCATTACAGTTTGCTGTTGTGGTAGATGACACAGTTTGATCATCGACTAATTACAGGTTTCTACTTAGCTTTAGACATTTCTAGTTAGGAAAAACTCTGGACGCAGCAAGTGCGTTAGGGTATTTTATTATTTCCTTTTTATCGAAATATGTTTGTAAGAAAAAAAATCGAGACGCAGTAAGTGCTTTTTGGTAGCAAATTTTCATTAAATGCTTCAAATTTCAATAACTCAATTTGCTATTTAACCTAAAGTTTGTTCGCTAGGAAACCAACATTTAAAATTTATTGTCAGAAATTTTGTGTACATTTTCAAACAATAAGTTATTTTGATAAAATATGGCACATTGTTTCTACTATATAGGTTATACCGGTAACCGAATTGATGACTGCTTGCATTAAAAATACATAGATTTCCGTAAGGGTTTTTAATAATATCCAGGCTGTTGTATTTGAAAAAATATATACTTTTGCCACGTTAAATATGTCTAAGTTAGTAACTAAATTTAGAACACTCCGTATGGCACAGGTAAACTTAAGGCACAAAATATGAAAGCTCTATCCCATAAGTTACGAAATCTAAATTCGAGCCTTTTATCTTAAAAAACATGTGTAATACAAACTATTATAAATAAGGTTGCAAAAGCACCGAAAATACAGAGATATCACAATATCTTTGGAACAGTTGAAGATAGGGATAGGAAAGCCTAATATAAATCTACACAAAATTTTATGGAGAATTCGAATATGCAATAAAAATAGGGCATTCTATTTAAATTAGCAAAGTTGATCACTACTTCCGGTCTAACCGGAATAGAATAGAATAAAAGACAATGATGAATTGTGACTGCTGCCAAGGTGTCAAAATTTAGGATATCAGGGAACTTCATAAACTTCTAATGACCGGCTATCGTGAAAAACCATATATATATATATATATATATATATATATATATATATATATATATATATATATATATATATATATATATATATTTTCTTACCTCAACAAGCAGACACATGTATAAAGAAAAAACGCGTGCAATGGTTTTTACTTCTTCTCCAGTGTGTGTAGAGAGATAGTCAAAAAGTTCTTTATGTTTTTCTATCTCTTCTTGGTATTTCGAAAGCTGTTTGTGGGCTTCTAAAGCATCTTTTGCTACCTGATTTCCAAGTCCAAAGAAAATCTAAAAGTAAAGACAATATTAGTACAATTTTCAGACTAAGCATGTTTCTTATTTTGGGTATATCTTTTAGAGAATTTTCGTTGGAAAACTCGCCAATGTGGAGACTGCATTTTTGAATTTTCAAAATTTTTTTTACATGTGCGCTAGGTAGGTCAAGAAACAGTTTCAATTTCAATATATATATATATATATATATATATATATATATATATATATATATATATATATATATATATATATATATATATAACTTACTTTTAGTGAATTTTTATTAAAAAAAATTCACTAATAGAGAGGTGTCGATGGTGAGACTTTGCAAAAATTTTTGCAAATGAGCGCGAACTAGGACCACTAGAACATATATCCGGGGTCAGTTTCAATTTTTATATGTTTATATATATATATATATATATATATATATATATATATATATATATATATATATATATATATTTGTATGTATCCGTCCGGTAACTCAAAAAATAATTAACCGATTTCGATGAAACTTGGCAAGTGGCTTTCTTTTATTAATGGCTTGGATGAGTTCGTTAGCCAGAAAAGTCGGACCGGGTTTTCCGAGAAAATTTTGAGTTTTCTTTCAAAAAAATTTTTTTTTCTCTGAAAGTAACAAAGCTGTTTTAATGAAATTTACTATATATGTTGCCTTGGGAGAGATATTACTACGCACTGAAATTAAACTTTCTAAGTTTATAAAAAATTGAGTTATTCAAATTTTAAATTTTCTTTCGAAAATTTTTTTTTCTCCGACAATTACAAAGTTATTTTAATGAAATTTGGTACATATTTTGCGTTAGGAGAGACCTTACTACACACTGAAATTAAACTCTCTAAGTTTATAGAAAATTGAGTTATTCAAATTTGAAGCATTTAATATTTAACATGAAGTTTTTACCACAGAAATCGTAGAGACGACGAGACGATTTTCACGTCTCTAGTATCAGGATCACATGAGAGGATAGACAGTGGCAATGTTTAAAACTAATGTTGTACATGCTAGTTTGTTATTCTGTAGATGATGTTTTCAGTTTGTTTTCACTATATGGTGAATGTAACAGAATAGTTGAGACAACAGTTCGAACATTTAACAACAGATTCCTTTATTTGGCTCCAAAGAATAAAACAAAATTTAGCAGAATTAAAAGTAAGTCGTCACGTCATGGAATAATACTGACACGACGCGTTGTTAAACGTTTCAAAATTAAAGACAATGAAATGAATGAAATTATAGTTCTTGCATATTTTGAAGCATGTCTACAAAGTTCGTTAAGAAGTAGGTCTCAAGATTAGGGTTTATCTATCTGGGCAATACACAGAATATTGAGAAAGCACAACATGCATAATTAGTGAATTTTTATTAAATAAAATTCACTAATTGAGTTATTCAAATTTTAAATTTTCTTTTGAAACAAATTTTTTTCTCCGAAAATTACAAAGTTATTTTAATGAAATTTTGTGGATATCTTGCCTTAGGAAAGACCTTACTACGTATTAGAATTAAACTCTCTAAGTTTATAGAAAATTGAGTTATTTAAATTCGAAGCATTTAATAAAAATTCAGTACCATAACGCACTTGCTGCGTCCCGAGTTTTTTATTTACTTATGTTTATACATATAATTACAATTATATACCAGATATCAACGTGAATA
This sequence comes from Tillus elongatus, assembly GCA_964006375.1. Classification (NCBI taxonomy): domain Eukaryota; kingdom Metazoa; phylum Arthropoda; class Insecta; order Coleoptera; family Cleridae; genus Tillus; species Tillus elongatus. Next base: position 135,707,092 of record OZ023267.1, read on the forward strand.
TTATCCGAGACATCTTAATCACTTGACTTGTGTATGTCTTATTCAACCATTTCAATTAACTCATTGATCCTGTTGTCCCGAGTCATATATCTCCACCGGCAATAAGAAAATAAACAAAGCCTAAACAGGAGCCTCGGTGGTTCAGTGGTAAGACCGTGCGCCTCTGAACCGAAGGGTACTGGATTCGATCCCAGGATTCTTCTTGCACTTTTTTTAGTACATACTGTACAATTTGCATCAACCGAGGCTATGTCATTGTATTTTAGCCCTTCGAAGGGGACGTAAAGTCGTTTTTTAAATTTTTTATTTCAACAACACACCACGAGGGCTTACAGCCTAAATACTATCGTACCGTGGGTGTCGACAAAGAGGAAAGAGGCAACTTGTTAATTCTGGACTTGAAGGTTTGGAGGTTCGGGAGAGAAGGAAAAACATGTGCCGGTAGGGAATTACACAACTTGGAAGTCCTCGGGACAAAAGAGCGGACATAACAAGATGTTCTATGTCTGGTGACCTGGACAGTAAAAGGGTGCATTCGCTCTGTTCCCGTGGTAGATCTGTTGGGGACAGCAGGTGGAGGAACTATGGAAGAAAGCTCCTCTGAGCAGTGCCTGTGCAGATATCTATAAAAGAGAGAGGTCACCAACGGACGCCAGTGGGCAAGGGATGGCAGCCTTTGGGTGAGGGCAGGGTCACCGATGAGACGTATGACTCTCTTCCCAATGGAGTTCAGCATAGCGAGTGTAGAAGCGGCAGCAGCACCCCAGATGTGGGAGCAGTATTCGAGGTTTGGTCTTATTTGTGAAGTATATAAGGTATAGAGATTATCTGGCGAAAAGTATTTGCGAGCCCGGAAGAGGAAACCTAATTTCTTAGCAGCCGCTTCTGCAATTGATGTGACATGTTGGTGCCAATTGAGATTTTGATCCACAGAAATGCCAACAAGTGAAAAGGACTCATTACTTTGAATAACTTGGTTGATTGTTGTGATGGGTCTAGGGCTGGTGTATCTCTTATGAGAAAGAAAGCAAGACTGTGATTTGGTGGTGTTGAATTGTACAAGATTTCTACCTCCCCAGTTTAATATTTTTTGGAGATGCACGGATATAGAACCCTCCATGGGTCTGGGATCCTCATCTAATTGGGCTAAAGAGACAGGCTAAGAATATTGTATATTTGAGTGGAGGGTGCTGTCGTCCGCGTAACTGTGAACTGGGTTGGATGTGCTAGAGAGGAGGTCATTGATTTGGAGAAGAAACAAAGTAGGGGCTAAAGCTGAACCTTGAGGAGCTCCTGCATTAATTGGATACAGTTTACAGAAATGCTCTGGTTGGAGAGGAAATTTGCTGTCAACGTACAGAGTTTTGGTGGTAGGCTATAGGGCGGTAGTTTATTAAGCAGCCCTGCGTGCCAGACCAAGTCGAATGCTTTGGATATGTCTAGAACGACAATCTGGGATTCACCGTGTAGTTCCATAGACTTGTTCCAAGAATGGGTGACAAAGGAAGGGAGGTCGGCAGGAGATCTGTGCTGACGGAATCCATACTGCCTGTCGCGGATTAGACTGAGTTTTCCAAGAAACTTTGGTCCCGTGTCCATACGATGATGGGCACATCAAAGATCCCTACCCTCCCTACAGTAAGATAGGGGTTCGAAAAAAATTTCAGGATAGCGTGGTGAAACTACTCCCTGGCGTCGATGATTGACCATGGTAGCGTAAATAGACCGACGTTACAGAAAAAAATATCACAAAGGCAACTTCGCTGAAAGCTCAGTAATATGAATACTGCTGCTGACATCTTAGGCGCAACAAGGAAGATCTCCTCATTAGCGATTTTTTTTCTACCAAAATTTGCTGAAAAGTGTTACTAACTTTATCTATATTGGGAGGAAGAACATGGTATGGTATTGGCTGCCACAATAAATTTTCATCCCATATTTGTTCCCCTTCGGGGGGAAATAGACCAGCTAAAACCAACTGGAGGGTTGTTTTCGTTCTGTCAGTGTACGAAGACATGGCATCTACTATACCAGGTACATAAACATCTTCTAACAGCGTATCATATTTTTTTCTTAAATATTTACCTAAATTATATGCTTGTCGTTTTCCTTCCTGTAAAAAAAACCATTTAGATTAAAAAAAATGTATATATGTGTCCTAGTTTCTAAAAGAAATTAGAGATAATAATTTGAAATTTTAGTGAACAGTACGCCATGCTGGCATGCGTTGATATTTACTCCACTGAATTTTATGATTTCGTCATGTTGGGAATTTCCGTATTATTTCACATGGCAACACTGCTGTGATAATAGACAATTTGCATTGATTTTTCATTACATGAATTTAAAATTTATATAATAGTTTTTCATTCATATTATTACATGCATGAAAATACCCAAAAACGTATACAGTGTGTCCCAAACTGGATGGGAATGCATTGCTATCTCCGTTATTATTAGAGATAAGGAGACTGTTAAATTAGCAAAGTTTGTTGATTTTTTTCATTCAATATCTAAGTAGGCGTTGATCTGACATATATAAGACTTGCACATTATCAGGAGAGTTTTTACAGAGTAATCTTTTTGTGCTTATCTCAGCTTTGGATTGTTATTTGTTTTTGAGCTACAGGTATCAACGTTTGTTTTTATTATGGCAGCCATATTGGATTTTTTTACTCATGTGATAGCCTGTGTAAAGAGCTTTCCAATGAGGCACAACATGCTTGAGAAATCTTGTAATTGCACTGACAATTTTGAGAAAACCGTTTTGAGGATAGTAGGCTATGAAATCCAATACCAGAAAACAAATGACAAAAAAAAGTGTACAATAAGCAGTAGGCCATGCAGTCTAACAATATACTTCTACTTTTAACATATGATAATATGATGATGATGATAATATGATTTATAGCTTCCGTGATTCTGTTTCGTAATTCATTGATATTTTGATATTCTTCAGATTACCCCAAAAATAAAAATCCATGGGTGTTATATCAGGACTTCGAGCACACCATTCAACCGGCCCATTGTTACAAATGACACGATTATAAAAATTTTGGTACAAAAATTCTTTGACGATCCTAGCATTGTGAGCTGGACAACCATCTTGTTGGTACCAAATCTCGTCTAAATTATAATGAACTCTTCTAATTGTTGGTAAGATATCATTTCTTAATAGATTAAGATATCTTTCGCCAGTTAAATTATTTTCAATAATTATTTTTTACCTAATAATCCGCACCAAACATTAAATACCAAATCTGTCTTACAATCCTCTTTCTTCCTTTAGATGGGGATTTTCATTTGCCCAATAATGGCGATTATGGCCATTATACATACCACAATTTGTGAATGTGGATTCATCAGTGCATACTATTTTCAAATGAAATTTTTTATCTTGCTGACATTATCCTTGATACCATCTGCAGAATTGAAGTCGCTTAGGGCAATCGTCAACATTTTAACCTCTTACGATTGTAGGTTTGTATGGATGGTAATGACTTTGTTTTAATACACGGTGTACCGTACTTTTTGGAACGTCAATTTGTTCACCATAAAACCGAACAGATTGCGGAGAGTTTTCGTTTGAAACCTGTAAGACGGCACTATTTCTTTCTTCATTTCTAGGCATTTGTAGTTTCTTTGCCTGGAAGCTACCGTCGTTCAATAGATTGATCACTATCCTGCGCAATATTTGGGTGTTTGGTTGTCGTCTTTCTGTGTAGTTCCAACAGGTCAAAATATTCTTCATTACTTAACATATTGTTGAATAATATTTAAAATAAACAGGAAACAAACTATTTAGCACAAAATTTTAAGCAACGTGTTAAATACACCTCAAAGTGTTCAGATAATTAAGAATGACAGTATTCTTAATTGTCGCGATAGTGTTATATTCATAGCAACCTTTCTTCTGTTGTTTTTCAATTGACTTACGTTTAAAAATCAAACAATTTTCAAAGGCGCCTTCGTAAATCATTAATCTCCTTTTTATTGAATTCTGTTAGTAAATTTAGTTATTAACTAGCTTTACCTATTTAATTAAATTATAACAATTTTTTAGGATACTTTTGTAATGTAAAATATCATTTGCAATAATGGGCCGATTCATTGGTGTGCTCAAAGTTCCTATTTTTTATCGTGAATCATTACGGAAAATTATGTTATAAGTAGAAGTCTATTGTTAGAGTCCATGGCCTACTGCAGGGCAAAATACAAGTCATATTTGGAACGAGCATGAAATTTTACAAAACATTGCTACTTTAACCGTCTCCCGATCTCTAGTAATAACGAAGATAGCAATACATTCCCATTCAGTTTGGGACACACTGTATAGTGGACAGAAAAAGGCTTTTAAAATCCAAAAAATTCAAATTACTGTTGACCCGCGGTAACAAGTGTTGTTCGGATTAGATAAACAACCAGTCAATCAATCAACCAACCAACCACTTAGCAGACAGGACACACAGTTGTCTGTCCTGCTAGACAGCTGCTTAACAGCTGTCTGCCCTATCTGTCCTATCTGTCCTGTCTGTCAAGTGGTTGGTTGGTTGACTGGTTGTTTATCTGGTCCGAAGAACACTGATGTTTTGCCTGATCCTAACAACATCGATGTTTCACGATAATATGCGATAATTAAAGATGCACCATAAATGGAATAGTCTAGGTGTACACGGCTAGTACACTCTGGACATTCGTTCTGTTCACATCGTTCTTACAAGATGACTTTCGTATCAAAAGCTGATTACCTGCGTTTACTAAATGTTAATGGTATTAAGGCGATTTCACCACAAGAAATGGCCAAAGAATACACAGTGATTTCATCTTCTCTTAAATGAACAAGATTTTAATTTGTTAGTTTTTGTACCAAATATTAAGTGGTTTTAGATTTGTCGATGTCATTTAGAAGCAGATGATGGAAGTGTGGCGCATGAATACATGCACGCTTTGATACATTTTACAAATGGGTCTACGCTTCAGGGATTTAAAAAGAAACTGCAACGTGTAGGACGACGTTTGCATCCCAAAACAACTTTCAAGAAAATAATTTGTCTAGCTCATGGTGTTGTAGTATCAAGGTATATTGCTTGTGAAGATGGGCAGAAACCGTTTCAAAGAGATGGCGATGGTCTTCGTCGAACGCCGCATTCGCACTATTTTAGGCGAGTGTACTGTGATTATTGGCTGCATGGCAGAGGTAGAAAGTGTGCTTCTGTAAGAGATGAAATATCATGTTTAGCATCAAAAGGAGTTGAAAACGTATCAGTTTACGCATCAGTAAAGAATTGCACAATAAAGATACTTGCCAGTGCGACAGATGAGCTTCCAGTATTCGTAGAAGACAAGAAGCTAATGAAAAGAGAAGGCTGTTTTAGCAAACAGAAAAAGGAATTGCAATCAGAATAGCGTACAGAGAAAAACAAGTTCAAATGAAACAGCTGATCAAACAGTTGATGGAACTGAGTCTAAATAAAAAAGCAGAATTGCAAAAAGAGACAATTTTAAAAATAGTTAACTTGTTGTAGTATACACATGAGTAAATATATTATATTTTTATATTTTACCACTGTTTTTATTATTAATAGTACCTTGTCCATATCTCACTCCCGGCAAAATAAAGCAATCTATTTGCATTTAAACACCGTTATAATTATGTCCAGGGTTGACATAAATGTCCAGATATAGAGTTGATTGTCCATACTAGACTACAAATTTTACATGTATTTAAATAGGGTGTCCAGGATCCTATTATTTAGACAGGTTAGATCAAATCTCGATTCAAAATTTAAATTTTTGAATTTTCGCGCTCGACTGCCCCCATCTTGGACGCCGTCTTTGATGGCGTCATCTCAGGTTAGACCACTATTGGTCCTCTATCCAACCGCCATCTTGCTTCGTCACTGTGACGTTACTACGCGTATGCGCGGTGATAGGTGGTAGGTGGTGGCTCCAGAACCGCTCTAGTATACCTACTGGAGACGAAGCGGAATGTAATTTCGGTAAATAAACAGTTTGCTACACACACAGTTTTTACAATTTTTTTCCAGACACATGCTTAGAATCCTCCTTGAATGCACAGACCACAAGGCAAGTTTGTTGCAAACAACCACCGAGAAAGTTAAGGGACAAATAATGGATCGAAGTGCTGGGGCGGGGAGGAAATATGAGCGAAAAATGCTAAAAAACCAATTACTCAGGCTTTGAAAAGATGCGTTTTTCGCATTTTGCAGCAATATCTTCTTTAAACCCTGTCTACCCCGAACAACACCAATATTCGCCCAGATCTAGTAACTATATTGAGGGTTTCCTCCAAGAAATTTTTCTTGTGGTTTATGATTTTAAAGTAGTTGTATACATGCACAAGGGGGAGGAGAACCCCTCGTGTTTTTGGGCGAGGGGCAGAAACCCTCTTCCTCCTGGGGGTTCTTCTTCCCCTTCTGTATGCATACAATCACCCTCAATGCATGAACTACGGGATTTTTTTATGTTCAGCTTTCTGGTGTATTTTTTGTTGAGTATATTTTCTGTTTGTCAATTGTTTTGTTTGAGTTTTGTGTTCAAATGACTGTATAAATATTTATGTTAGAGATCATGGTTTTGCTTGCCCTTATTATTCTCTCAGTTTTTCTTAATTGATCACCCTGTATATTATGTAACTATCGTAATGTACTATCATTATACTTTTAGTGAATTTTTATTTAAAAAAATCACAAAAATTTTTGTTAAGCAATCTTTATACCCAAAATGATTAGTTTTTGTTATTTTCATTTTTCTGTGCAAAGTATCGAGGGCCATGATTTATTTGTCAAAAATTGACAGTTTAGAATTATTGTCTGTGAATTCAATAGTCAAATAACGAACACAGAAAGAAATGAGCTACATCTTAAAAAAATATTTCTACAATCAAAGGATGCCCATAAGTCGTTGGTGATACAAAATTTCTTTTATTTTTAGTCGAACACACCTCATGTTATTGCATTTTCCATCGAAATATAATGCACGTTTGTAAGAAAAGAAATTCGGGACGCAGCAAGTGCGTTACAGTAGCGAATTTTCATTAAATGCTTTAGTGGCGTGCGGTCCATGGAAGCAAGGGAAGCATTGCTTCCCTTAAAATAACGACTACATACCTACTAAAAAATAATTTATATTAAACCGCAATATTTAAAATCTCCTTTGTATTTTAAATATTAAATTTCAAATTCCGAAACTAATTTAATTATTAAAATTTTTAATTCGCAAGCTCACACACATAATTATTTATTATGCATCATACTGTACTTGTTTGTATATGCGCTCTTAGCGCAAGGACGTCGTCGCAGTAAATGCTACCGCTAAACGACCAGCATGAACCTGATACTACGGGTGGGCGGGTGGATGCAATGCCTTTAGTTAAATACATGTAGTCAGCAGACCACTTGAGGAGAAACGCTCGCTCGCACGACGTGTGTACGTGTATTTTTAGAACGTATTTTACCGGGAAGAGCCGTTACACATAGAAAGAGAATGTCTCGCATTATTTCGTAAATGTAAGCAGTCGACCAAGTTAAATACATTGGCATTTTACGAGTATTAATATGGCTACAAGTTCATCAGCTTTTAACAGCGGCGACGGTGGGGGTGGTGATTTACAAACTTTCCAAACAAGTAATAATAATAACTGTGATTGTGTTGTGTGTTTTTTGATGACCAAAGGATTTTCAGCTTTACAGTTTGCTGAAAAACTTGCTATTATTAATAAAGGTAGGCCAAAACCTACTCTAAAAACTTAAACACAAGAATTAAAACATGTATTCGACATTTCAACGCCGAAAAAACTTATAAACAATATGAATGGTTAACGGGTTGTGAAATCAGGAATAGACTGTTTTGTTGGCCTTGTAGTCTATTTGTGACTGAAAAGGGGGTGTGGGATAAAAGTGGGTTTTCCGACTTGAATAATCTACATAAAGTAGTAAAAAGACATGTTATGTCTAAAGCGCATTTACAGAGCGTTTTAAAATTAAGTGTCTTTGGAAAAACGCGAATTGAACACGCCGTTGACAAGCAGATAGAAATTAGTCATCGCCAACACAATGAATTGGTTGATAAAAACAGAAACATATTAAAAAGACTTATTGATGTTGTGTGTTTTCTTGGTCAGCATGAATTGGGCTTCAGAGGTCATGATGAAACAACTACATCTGCAAATAGAGGAAACTTTCAAGACCTAGTTTCTTTAATAGCCAAGTACGACATTTGTTTAGAAAATCACTTGGAACAGTCTAAAGTTTTTCGCGGGACATCAAATCGCATTCAGAATGACTTAATTTCGGCCGCTGGCACTATTATTTTGAACAGAATTAAATAGGAAATTAAACAGACTCGTTTCATTGCTATTGTTCTAGATGAAACAGCCGATGTAACTAATTTTAGTCAACTATCTGTAGTAATATGCCACGTAAAAATGGATGGGAGTGTACAAGAAAGATTTTTAGGCTTTAAAAATGTGACAGAAGATCGAACCGCAAACGCTCTATATAAAATTGTGCTTAATATTATGAAAGATATTGAGGAGGCTGATAATAAATTAATTGCCCAAAGCTATGATGGGGCTGCTGTTTTGGCCAGACATTTAGGAGGTCTTCAAGCTAAAGGGCGGGAAACGTTCTCCATTGCTCTATTTGTACACTGTTGTGCTCATAAATTAAATTTAATTTTATCCCAATCTATGAATCATATTAAAGAATGTAAAGTATTTTTTGCTACTCTAAGTGGAATGGCTGCTTTTTTTCTAAATCTACGAAGCGTACACAAGCCTTAGACTCGATTGTTAAAAAACGTATACCCAAAGTAGCTGCAACCCGATGAAACTACAACGGCAGGCTTGTGTTAACTATATTTGAGCACCGTGAATCGTTAATTGAACTTTTTGAAAATATTATGGAAAATAGCAAAAATTGGGACGCAGAAACAATAAATAGTTCTAGAGGATTTTTGGATGGTTTAAAAAGTGACTTTAATTTTAATTTTTTACTTAATATATTTTCGGAAATATTTCCGTTTTCAGCTAATGTATTTAACATATTGCAATGTAAAACAAATGACATTGGTTTTTGCCTGAAAAAAAATTAGTGAATTTAAATCCATTATAATTCAAAATAGGAAAAGTTCTGGAAAAAAACAATTAAATTAGGAGAAGTGGAGCCACGAAGAAAGCGTCTGCGCACTGATAATGTGGGAGACTTTCAAACTTCTTATCGCCGCCTTTTCTACGAAATCATATATCAAATTCAGCAGCAAATTAACTGCAGATTTGATCATCTCAGTGACCTGAAATTTCTTGAATTGTGTAATTTTGGAGGATTTAAAGGGATACCTTTCCCAGAAGATTCATTCAAATCATTATTCCACCACTATGGACATTATTTTGACAAAGCCTTATTACGATCAGAACTTACAGTCATTTATGAAAGCGATGTTATTGACACAAAAACTAACGCAAGTGAACTTTTAACTTTCTTAAAACAATCAAAATTGGAAAATGCATATTTTGAAGTGTTCAAATTATGTGAATTAGTATTAACAATTCCTGCTACTAGTGCATCTGTAGAACGAAATTTTTCTACACTGAAACGTATCAAGAGTTTTGTTAGGAATTCAACAGGACAGGAAAGACTTTCTCAAATTTCAATTTTGTCAGTTGAAAATAACCTCGTCCAGGAAATGTCCCAGAATCCACAGTTTTATGACGACATTATTGACGAATTTGCCAAAAACGACAGAAGAATTGAGTTACACTACAAATAGGTAAGTTGCTGAGAATTGCTTCCCTAATTTAGAATGTCACCGCACGCCCCTGAAATGCTTCAAATTTGAATAGCTGCAATTTGAACTGCATCTTATAAAAATTATTTAGACAATCACAGGTGGCCCATAAGTCGTTCACATTTTCTTTTTTACGTCGAACACCCCTTATATAATTGCGTTTTTGCATTATCCATCGAACTATAATGCATCTTTGTTTTCGAGTGATTCCAATTGTTCTGCAACTCTTAACATTTTTGGTATATATCAAAAATTCTGGTACAGCGTTTTTACCAACAAAAATTAGAGTCTAATGCAAACGACGCATTCAGGTTTTCGTTTATATTATTTCATGAAAAAATCGAGATGCCATGCACACGGTGCTCTCAGATAATGACTGAATAAAAAAGAAATCAAACTATCGTAACTCAATTGTTTCAAATAGGACAGTCTGTATTTTGGGTTTCAGAAGTCGAGGGCATAATAATAAATGTTTAATAAATTATAAAAAAAATGTTTTCTGATTTTCGTGAAAAAATTGTTTGTAAATTTGTACGCAAAAACTTTTTGCGAGTTTTGTCGAAAAGCTTATTTGATGAAATGTGGTACATTATTTTTAGTGAATTTTCGTAGAAAAAATTCACTAATGGGGAGATCCCGACTTTTGAATTTTGGAAAAAATTTTTGCAAATGAGCGCGAACTAGGACCCCTAGAACCCATATCTGGGGTCAGTTTCAATTTTTATATGTTTATATATATATATATATATATATATATATATATATGTTTATATATATATATATATATGTTTATATATATATATATATATATATATATATATATATATATATATATATATATATATATATATATATATATATATATATATATATATATATATATATATATATATATATATATATATATATATATATATATATATATATATGTATCACACCGATAAGTCAAAAAATAATGGGCCGATTTTGATAAAATTTGGCATGTACCTTTCTTTTGTTAATAGCTTGGATAAGTTCGTTAGTCAGGAAAATCGGACGAGGTTTTCCGGGAAAATTTTAAGTTTTCATTCGAAAAAATTCATATCTCAAAAAGTAATAAGCTGATTTTAATAAAATTTGGCACATACCTTCCTTTTGTAAATGGCTTTGACATGTTTGTTAGTCAGGAAAATCGGACGAGGTTTTCTGGGAAAATTTTGAGTTTTCATTCGAAAAAAATTCATATCTCAAAAAGTAATAAGCCGATTTTAATAAAATTTGGCACATACCTTACTTTTGTAAATGGCTTTAACGTGTTTGTTAGTCAAGAAAATCGGACGAGGTTTTCCGGGAAAATTTTGAGTTTTCATTTGAAAAAAATTCATATCTCAAAAAGTAATACGCCGATTTAAATAACATTTGGCATGTACCTTCCTTTTGTAAATGGCTTTGACAAGTTTGTTATGTAGAAAAATTGGACGACGTTTTCTGGGAAAATTTTGAGTTTTCATTTGAAAAATTTTTTTATCTTAAAAAATATAAAATCTATGATAACCAAATTTGGTAAGTAGGTTTACTATATAAAAAGTAAACTATACACCAAAATTTAGATTTCTATGTTACAGGAAAAAAAAGTTATAATAAAATATTTTGTGCCAGATCATTTCTATGAAAATTCACTACCATAACGCACTTGCTGCGTCCAGACTTTTATTACTATATAGGTTATACTGGTAACCAAATTTGAGGCTTGCTTTCATTAAGAAAAAGACATATCTGCTATTGAATTTTTTTAAATGAAAATTCACTATCATAACGCCGTTCAGATTTTTAATAATACGGTATCTTGTATAAGAAAACATTAAAAAATTCTTACATTTGTCAACTGGCCATGTCCATATGGAATGTACTTTTCAACGTTGTGGGGATTGGTTGGATATGAGGCACCTGGAATATTAGTTCGCTTTCCATGCCGAAAAATCTGAAACAAATCAAGACATATGCGTATCGTGAGTTATTCTGAATATTTTTGGGGGCGATGGGTATAATTTAAAATTATAGGGTATCTTGTTCTATAAACTTTTTATTTTCGAGGCTATTAGAAAATAGGTATATTGTTTCAGCCTGCCCCGGGCGGCAACTTCAGTGGGCAGAAAATTAAAGTGTGGCACACCGAACAGTGTTCATCAAAAGATTAATAATCAGTAATAGGTACGAAATTGCTAAATGTAAGCATTCAGACAAGATGGTCGGCAAAACATGTGGCTGTGAGAGCCTTTCTAAAAAATTTTACGTGATAGTAGAGGATTTTTTCACGCCGGAGGAGGTACCACCACTTACATCAAGTGTTGGATGAAGTCCCAACGGACGTTTCCGGTTCTGGTGTATGAGTCAGTTTCCCTTATAAACAAAAATTATGATGGCTCCTTCTTGTGCAAAAGATTCCGGAGATAAAATACCCTTCCATTCGGATCTCCCAGAGAGGGGTGTACAGGGGGCGCCGGCATCAAGATTTAACATATCCTTCTCGAATATATGTGGCCTAAATTCTAACCTGAACTCCGTACACCATTTTCTCCAGGCTAATAGGCCCCAACTCCTCTCCCTCACCGAAACCCAGATCAGTGCCAAAACAGCCAATAGGCAGCTTAATTTCCCGGGGTATGAGCTCCTTACTTCTTTAGATTGCATGAAGGCGTGTGCGCATACGCCCGTAGCAATCTACCCTGCATCAAACTCCTCAATTTAGAAGCTGGAAGAAAAGACCTACTTTGAACGAAACTCTCTCTCAGGGCTGCAACTAAATTCATCTGTTGCATTTACCGGTCATGTTCTGACAACAACTTTGTCCAGCTCTTCGACTACCTTTCTGAAAAAACCGACCATCTGATTTCTGGATAGCCTTCCTCCGAGGTCCCATTCTTGGTGACTTCAATGTCCATAATAAGAAATGGCTAGAATCTTTAAAAACCGCTCCACAAGGAAGAGCAGCGAAGGCCCTTTGCAGTCAGCAATTCTTTAGCCAATATGGTTCAGCAACCTACTTACTTTCCTCTCATCCCAACAGATAGCTCAAATCCCTTGGATCTCCTTCTTACTATAAAACCTGAATGCTATAAGACATCAGTCACCGTCCCCCTTGGTCGTTCAGACCACGGCATGGTCACTGCTTCCTGCGCAATGCAACCAGAGGTCACACAGTCATCACACCTACGTATCGCTTGGCACTACAACTCCGCGAACAGGGACGAAATACGGGATTCTTTTTCCTCATTTCCATGGGCTTTTGTCACCTTCTCTCATCCTGACCCCTCTGATATCTCAAACAACGTCACCGATATTATCCAAGCTGGCATGGAATTATTTATTCCACGTACACAGAAAACCTCTTCAGCCACTCAAAAGCCCTGGTTCTCTAAATCCTGTGACAAGGCCAGACTTTAAAAGGTCAAAGCTCACAAAACGCTTCTACACAATCCCAGTCAAGAAAACCGTCAAGTATTTAACGTCGCAAGAAACCGCTATGTCCGCATTCTTTCCGAGGCAAAAAACTCGTTTAATAACCACATCAAAAACAAAGTCCTCTCAAACTACAACGGCACTCTTGCTAAATCTATTGGGAATAATTTCTGCAAGAGCACGTTCCCACCTCTTGTTTCAGGGGATGAAATTGTTTCTACCGCCCTGGGCAAGGCTGAACTTTTTGCCTCGTTGTTCGCCGGCTATTCTACTCTAAACCCACCTCCAAATGTTCAACCACCAACAGTCCCCAATGTCGCGCATAAAACGACGGATATCATTTTCAAAACTTAAAAGGTACAGAAGATGCTCTCTTTTCTTAATACCAGGAAAGCCTCTGGCCTTGACGAGATCTCAGCATTTGTTCTCAAAAAATGCACACCAGAACTTGCTCCTGTCCTGACTCGTCTGTTTCAGACATCTTACAATAGAGGCATATTCCCTAGTAACTGGAAAACTGTTCGAGTACACCCCGTCCCCAAGAAAGGACCCAGCAACTTTGTAGTATAAAGGGTCATTGTTGGGGCTCTATTTATCTTGCGTCTTCATTTGACGACTGTTCCCTAAAACCATACTGAGCATCTGAAGCCACCCCATAATTATTAAGAAAGCACACATTTCTTACCCTGAGGACAGACAAACACCTTTACAAAATTTGTTATGAGAGAAATGGGCCCATAACTGTTACAATGTGCTCTACTACCTTACTTTTTGTAGATAGGCTTTACAACTGCAACTTTGAATATGTCCGGACATTTGCCACCCTTCATAGTAAGATGTATGATATAAGCGAGTGGAAACGCCACAAAACAAGAAACTGGATTGATAGCCTCTGCAGCCATTCCACCAAAACCAGGACATTTATTCCTCTTTAAACTCCATATCACTTTGTTTGCCTCAGTTTCATCAGTGGCACCCAAGAAGATGGAATTACTTACTTTTGTGTTATCCAATGCAACCAATCTTTTATTCTGAAACTGCTGACATAATGTTTTCCCGGCAAGCAGTGTATGCGTTATATTCGTTATATTCGGCCACTTTCTTAATATACTTTAATTCTTTGGTATATCTATTTTTACTTAAAGGAAAATTAATTAACCTGTTTAATAAAAAATTCAGACTGGCTATTTTTTGTGCGTAGATATGATGTGAGTTATTCGGAATGTAACTTAGAGTGGTGGTTTCCTTCCTATGAACATCAAATTCTAAAGTGTCTTTTTTTTTAATAACTAGTACATCTAGAAATGATAATTTATATATAAATTTCATAGAATTGAATTTATTCTTTAATTTGGCAACAAAATCTTATATTCTATAAATATTTGTGTTAAACACTGCGAGAGTACCATCCACATAACGAAACCACACTCTAGGAGAATACCAACTTTTATTTTCAAGATCTGTTTGAAATCTACTCAAGAAAAGGTAGGGAGTTGCCCATTGCCGTGTCTTGGATTTGTTCATTAAACTCATTGTTGAATTAAAAAATATTTTGTTTAATACAAAGGTTTGTTAAAGTTAAATATTCTTTGCAGACCCTTATTTTATTTACAACAATTCTTCTAAATACGTTAACGTTTGCTTCGTGGGAACGCTAGGAAACAATGAGGTTACATCAATTGAAATGAAACCCCCGTCTTCAACCAATTTAACCTCTTTAATTTAATTAATAAGTTCCAGTGAATTTGTTACTGAAAAATTTTTTTGTTTGGCGCACCAGCTTTAAAACTGATTTGTCAACCACTTTGCTAAATTGTTTGTCGGAGAATCTATAGCCAAAAAAATAGGTCTCATTGATTTTCCCGGTTTATGAATTTTTGGCAGACAGTAATTTTTGGGGACTTTTGGATTTGCAACTTGTAACTTTTTTCCAAGTCTTTTGTTATTAGGTTGTGACAACTCTTTAGAGTATTTTAAAATCCGAAATAATTTTTGGTAGCGGGTTTTTATTTAGTTTTTTATACGGTCCTGCCTCTATGGTGTTATAAATATAGGGTGGCGCATTGAAAACGAAACAGACCGATCTGCGCCCAGATAATTTTTTTAAGAAACGCTGAAACACGTCAATCTTAATATTGAGGGGGACATGTTTTGACATAAAACTCAACTTTGTCACATCAACCCCTTAAGGGTGGTGATAACAACCCTTATATTTTAAATAGGGAACATGGGTCAACTAATACATCATTTGAAAGCTCTTTCTTTTATGAATTCAACGCACTAATTTTCTTGGAAGTTTTATCAACTCGTTTAAAAATTATTCACAGTTGTAGATGCAAAAACGGATTTCACTCATTCCGGTAAGAAATGTGCAGATAGTCAATGTTTTGTTGGTGTGTAAACAAAAAATTGACTATCAGAACGTTTCTTATCGGAATGAGAGAAATGCGGTTTATTATTTCAGTTTATCGGTCGGTTTGATACTGGATAGTACTACCGAAAATTAATTTCACAACGGTATATTCTATAGAAGAAAGAGCTGAAATAATTACTCTTTTTTTCAAAAACGATGACTGTGCCAACCGTACCGCAAATGTGTTTAATAAGCGACATCCGAACAGACATGTTAACAGAAAATACATTTTGGAGTTAGTTGCAAAGTTTCGACAAAGTGGTTCAGTAGCCAACAAAAAAACGGGATCCTGAACGTGAATTTCCGGTTAGAAATGAGACTACTGAGATTGAAGTTTTAGGACAAACTGCTGCAGACCCAACTTTGAGCACAAGAAAATTGACCACTGTTTCAAACATCAAAAGAAGAATCATTCAGCGAATATTGAAGCATCATAAATTTCACTCGTATAAAATTCATCTTGTACAACAACTGAATGAAGATGATTTTGATCGGCGGCTGGAGTTTTGTGAAGTTATAACTGCACGAATAGCTGATAACGGAAACTTTCTGTTCAATATCTGTTTTTCAGACGAGTGTACGTTTTTATTAAACTCTACAGTCAATCGTCATAATTGTCGTTATTGGGAAGATAATAATCCAAGAAATTTTCACGAAGTCCACACTCAAACTCCACAGAAATTGAATGTCTGGACTGGCATTTTTGGAGACCGTTTAATCGGACCAATTTTTCTTGATGGCAATTTGAGCGGCGAAACGTATTTGGAGTTACTAGAAGATATCGTTTACCCTCTACTAATTGACATTAATGAAAATGATGATCGTTATTAAGAAAATCAATTATTGTTGCAACAAGATGGAGCTCCTCCGCATTTTTCACAACGTGTTAAGGTGTTTTTGAACAGAGAGTTTCCAGAACAATGGATTGGGTGTAGAGGTGCTATTGAGTGGCCCCATAGATCACTGGATTTAACTCCTTTAGACTTATTTCTATAGGGACATTTAAATAGTAGAATTTTTGCAAAAGAACCGGAGTCTCTGGAAGAATTACGACGACGTATTGTTAAAGAATGCCGTCTAATAACTCCACAAATGCTCCAGAATGTCAGAGCTCGTTTTGAACAAAATTTGTACTTTTGTATGGAAGCTGGTGGTCAACAATTTGAACGTTTGGTTTTGTTTTTTAGTTTTTTTAACTAAACATTGACTAATTAGTGCATTTCTTATCACAATGAATGAAATGCGTGCTTGCAACTCCAACTGTGAATAATTTTTAAACGAGTTAATAAAACTTCCAAAAAAATTCGTGTGCTGAATTCACAAAAGAAAGAGCTTTCAAATGATGTAACACTCGACCCATGTTCCCTATTTAAAATATAAGGGTTGCTATCACCACCCTTAAGGGGGTGATGTGACAAAGTTGAGTTTTATGTCAAAACGTGTACCCCTCAATATTAAAATTGACATGTTTCAGCGTTTCTTGAATTTTTTTTCTCTGGGCGCAAATCAATCTGTTTCGTTTTCAATGCGCCATTCTGTATATCTTTATACTCGTCTTTGTCCAAAATCACAACCTTAGTATCTTTATCTGCTTTAACATAAAAATAATATTTCTCTTGCAATCGCTTAACTATTTTTATTTGATCAAAATTTTAGTTTTTAGTGTACTTATTTTCTTTCAAGTTTTTGAAATTTTATTTTCATATGCTTCTTTAATATTTTTTTTGAAGATTAATGTAATTTTTTAATTCCTGTTTCAATACTAGCAATTATTTCTACTATATCGTTTTTTGTGTGACTAAAAACCGCATTTCAACTCCGTGTTTAGGAGGTCGATCTCACTTTTATTAAACGACTCTGAAGAAAGATTTTCTACGAGGTCAATTTTCCGAGGAGCTAGTTTTTCGTTTTTAATTTGACATTTTACCAGTTGTTTAATCTTTTTTAGTGAATTTTCTTAAAAAAAATTCACTAATGAGGAGATCCCGACTTTTGAATATTGAAAAAATTTCTTCAAATGAGCGTAATTAGGCCCCCCAGAAAACATATCCGGGGTCAGTTTCAATTTTTATATGTTTATATATATATATATATATATATATATATATATATATATATATATATATATATATATATATATATATATATATATATATATATATATATATATATATATTATATATATATATATGTATCACACCGATAACTCAAAAAATAATGGGCCGATTTTGATTAAATTTGGTAAAAAAATTCCTTTTTCAAATAGCTTGGATGAGTTCGTTAACCAGGAAAATCTGCCCAGGTTTTCCCGAAATTTTGTGTTTTCTTTCGAAAAAAAATTATATCTCCGGAATTAACAAAGTAAGGGCAACCAAATTTGGTGCACACGTATATATCCTTATAAGTAAGCTACCTACCAAAATTTAGCTATGTAGCTCAAAAGACAAAAAAGTTATAGTCATTTAAAGAAAAATAAATTGGGGTTTTCCTCAAAACGTCAAAGTGGCGATTTAAAATGTCAAAATTGGCAACATTTAGGCAAGTATCTTGAATCTAATACGGGCTATAGAAATAAAATGTCTCAAGAAGGATGTTTTACAAACCCTAAAGTCTTAGTTTCAACCGTCATTGTCCTTCATTTTACGAAAATGTTTGCAGAAAATTCATTTCAAATAGACCCTTTCTCTGATGCTTGTCAGTAGCCTTAGCTATAGAGTTTATCGTTTAATGGTATATAACTTTGTCGAATTTTCGTAAAAAATCAATAAAGCTCAATATGTCTGTTATTATATAAGATATGAAAAAAAATTGTATATATTAATTATAGGGTGTCTTGAGCTACATCTTAAAATAATATTTCTACAATCACAGGGTGGCCCATAAGTCGTTGGTGATACAAATTTCCTTTTTTTTAATCAAACACGCCTTATGTTATTGTATTTTTGCATTTTCCATCGAAATATAATGCATGTTTGTAAGAAAAGAAATTCTCGACGCAGCAAGTGCGTTATGGTAGCGAATTTTGATCAAATGTTTCATATTTGAACAGCTCAATTTGCTATTAAGCTATAAGGTTGACCAAGAAACGTATTTTTTCGGGAACACTTTAAGTTTACTTTTGGAAATTTTTGTACATTTTCACACAATAAAGTTATTTTGATGAAACATGCCACATTGTTTTTACTATATAGGTTATACTGGTAACCAAATTTGATGCCTGCTTTCTTAAAAAAAAACATATTTGTTATTAAAAACATTTTTATGAAAATTCACTACCATAACGCACTTGCTGCGTCCAGATTTTTTTTTTAATCAAACACGCCTTATGTTATTGCATTTTTGCATTTTCCATCGAAATATAATGCATGTTTGTAAGAAAAGAAATTCTGAACGCACCAAGTGCGTTATGGTAGCGAATTTTGATCAAATGTTTCATATTTGAACAGCTCAATTTGCTATTAACCTATAAGGTTGATCAAGAAACGGTTTTTTCGGGAACACTTTAAGTTTACTTTTGGAAATTTTTGTAAATTTTCACACAATAAAGTTATTTTGATGAAACATGGCACATTGTTTTTAGTATATAGGTTATACTGGTAACCAAATTTGATGCCTGCTTTCTTAAAAAAACATACATATTTGTTATTAAAAACATTTTTGTGAAAATTCACTACCATAACGCACTTGCTGCGTCCAGAGTTTTTATTTTATATATTAGTTTTCTTAACCAACTTCGGGTTAATGACTACAAACATTTATCTCTGAAAATTGCACCATTCTTTATATTCTAAGTTATCTAACTTAAAGGTCAACTTTTTAAACAAACTATATGCCTATATTTCTAACATACTACGTTTTTAGTACAGATATTGCATTTATAGATCCATCCATTTTTGTTTGGCAAAATTTTCAACCTTTTCACCTACTTTTGTGTTGCTGGAAAGTTTTAAACTGAATTTTTTTTTTTTTTTGTCAACAACACACCACGAGGGCTTACAGCCTAAATACTATCGTACCGTGGGTGTTGACAACGAGGAAAGAGGCAGCTTGTTAATTCTGGACTTGAAGGTTTGGAGGTTCGGAGGAGAAGGAAAAACATGTGCCGGCAAGGAATTCCACAACTTGGAAGTCCTCGGGACAAAAGAGCGGGCATAACAAGATGTTCTATGTCTGGTGACCTGGACGTTAAAAGAGTGCATTCGCTCTGTTCCCCTGGTAGATCTGCTGGGGGCAGCAGGTGGGGGAATTATGGAGGAAAGCTCATCTGAGCAGTGCCCGTGCAGATATCTATAAAAGAGAGAGAGGTCACCAACGGCACGTCGGTGGGCAAGGGATGGAAGCCTTTGGGTGAGGGTAGGATCAACGATGAGACGTATAGCTCTCTTTTGAATGGAGTCCAGGATAGCGAGTGTAGAAGCGGCAGCTGCACCCCAGATGTGGGAGCAGTATTCGAGGTTTGGCCTTATTTGTGAAGTGTATAAGGTATAGAGATTAGTTGGTGAAAAGAATTTGCGAGCCCGGAAGAGGAAACCCAATTTCTTAGCAGCCGCTTCTGCAATTGATGTAACATGTTGGTGCCAATTAAGATTTCGATCCACAGTAATGCCAACAAGAGAAAAGGACTCATTACTTTGAATAACTTGGTTGTTCATTGTGATGGGTCTAGGGCTGCTGTACCTCTTGTGAGAAAGAAAGCAAGACTTAGTTTTGGTGGGGTTGAATTGTACAAGATTTCTACTTCCCCAGTCTAATATTTTTTGGAGGTTTACGGAGACAGAACCCTCCATGAGTCTGCGATCCTCATCTAATTGGGCTAAAGAGACAGGCTTAGAATATTGTATGTTTGAGTGGAGGGTGCTGTCGTCCGCGTAACTGTGAACTGGGTTGGATGTGCTAGAGAGGAGGTCATTGATGTGGAGAAGAAACAAAGTAGGGGCTAAAGCTGAACCTTGAGGAACTCCTGCATTAACTGGATACAGTTTAGAGGAATAGACATCCACGACAACAGAAATGCTCCGGTTGGAGAGGAAATTTGCTGTCCACGTACAGAGTTTTGGTGGTAGGCCATAGGCCGGTAGTTTATTAAGCAGCGCTGCGTGCCAGACCTGGTCGAATGCTTTGGATATGTCTAGAGCAACAATCTGGGATTCACCGTGTTGTTCCATAGACTTGTTCCAAGAATGGGTGACAAAGGAAAGGAGGTCGGCAGTCGATCTGCGCTGACGGAATCCATACTGCCTGTCGTGGATTAGACTGTGTTTTTCAAGGAATTTTAGTAGTTCGGTGTTTATATACTTTTCCATCACTTTAGAGATGACTGAAATAAGAGAAATAGGCCTGTAGTTGCTAGGAAGCGCTTTGGATCCTTTCTTGGGGATGGGTTGTACTCGAGCAGTTTTCCAGTTACTAGGGAATATGCCTTTATTGTAAGATATCTGAAACAGACGAGTCAGGACAGGAGCAAGTTCTGGTGCGCATTTTTTGAGAACAATTGCTGGGATCTCGTCAAGGCCAGAGGCTTTCCTGGTATTAAGAGAAGAGAGCATCTTTCGTACCTTTTTAGTTTGGAAAATGATATCAGTCATTTTATGCGCGACATTGGGGACTGTTGGTGGTTGAACATTTGGAGGTGGGTTGAGAGTAGAATTTCCGGCGAACAACGAAGCAAAAAGTTCAGCCTTGCCCCGGGCGGTAGAAACAATTTCATCACCTGAGACAAGAGGTGGGAACGTGCTCTTGCAGAAATTATTCCCAATAGACTTAGCAAGAGTCCAGAAGGTCTTGCCGCCGTTGGAGCTTGAGAGGACTTTGTTTTTGATGTGGTTATTAAACGAGTTTTTTGCCTCAGAAAGAATGCGGACATAGCGGTTTCTTGCGTCGTTGAATGCTTGACGATTTTCTTGACTGGGATTGTGTAGAAGCGTTTTGTGAGCTTTGACCTTTTCAAGTCTGGCCTTGTCACAGGATTTAGAGAACCAGGGCTTTTGAGTGGCTGAAGAGGTTTTCTGTGTACGTGGAATAAATAATTCCATGCCAGCTTGGATAATTTCGGTGACGTTTTGTGAGATATCAGAGGGGTCAGGATGAGAGAAGCAGACAGACGCCCATGGAAATGAGGAAAAGTAATCCCGCATTTCGTCCCAGTTTGCGGAGTTGTAGTGCCAGACGATACGTGGGTGTGATGACTGTGTGACCTCGGGTTGCATTGCACAGGAAGCAGTGACCATGCCGTGGTCTGAGCGACCAAGGGGGACGGTTTTTTCAGAAAGGTAGTCAAAGAGCTGTACAAAATTGTTGTCAGAAGGTGACCGGTAAATGCAACAGATGAATTTAGTTGCAGCCCTGAGAGAGAGTTTTATCCATAGTATGTCTTTTCTTCCAGCTTCTAAATTGGGAAGTCTGGTGCAGGGTAGATTGCTACGGACGTATGCGCACACGCCTCCATGCAATCTAAAGGCAGTAAGGAGCTCATACCCCGGGAAATTAAGGTGATTAGTGGCTGTTTTGGCACTGATTTGGGTTTCGGTGAGGAAGAGGAGTTGGGGCCTGTTAGCCTGGAGGAAATGGTGGACGGAGTTCAGGTTAGAATTTAGGCCACATATATTCGAAAAGGATATGTTAAATCTTGATGTTGGCGCCCCCTGTACACCCCTCTCCCGGAGATCCGAATGGAGGGGTATTTTGCCTCCGGAATATTTTATACAAGAGGAGCCATCATCATTTTTGCTTATAATTAATGAAATTCGGAAAAACTGATAAGTTGTAAAGATTGTGATCTTAAATACGTCTGACAAACAAAAAGATCTATTTGAATTAGATTCAAAGAACATTTAGCACTATTAAGATACAGTAATATTGATAGATCGTGCGTTGTCCGACCTGTCAGATAACAAAGTTATCCAATTAAAAAATGTTTTGTTTTCTGATGAGTGCAGTTTTACATTTTATGGTCATGCTAATAGTCAAAGTTGTCGCTACTGGTCCAAGGAAAATCTACACTGGATGAGAGAAGAATATACGCAGTACCCTGAAAAGGTTAATGTCTGCGTAGGAATAGTTGAAAACCATGTCATTGGTCTCTTTTATGTTGATGCCAATATGAATGGAGATAATTATTTAGACCTCCTCCATTATAACGCCATGCCAACTTTGGCGCAAGCTCATATCCTGATCGAGTAAACCCACAAGTTGAAGCGAATGTGATATGGTTCCAGCAGGATGGAGCACCAGCGCATTATCAAATCAATGTCCGACAGTACCTCGATTTGATGTTGCCCAATCGGTGGATGGGGACGCGAGTATACACTAGAAGGGAATTGAATGTATGGGTAAAGTTTTCACGTTGCAGGATATAATTTTTTAATCTAAAATTATCGTGTTTAGGAAATTTTTTATAAGTAAGCACAATAATTGAAGAATTGAATTGACATGATTATGTCAAAGTTTGGTAATTTTTGTATGGTTTCATTTAACCTACTTTTCCTAGACCCATTGTTTTAATGATGATCGATAGATGATCTATTTTTCGAGGCTGCGTCGTAACTTTGGAAGCGACGATTTAAGGTAATGTGGATGAGGATATCTGTTGAAGGTTTGTAAAATGTGAAAAATACACGTGTTATGACTTGCTGGAAGTGATTTTTCAGTTATTAGCGAATTAAAAAAAATTCGCGAATTAGATCTGTGTTATATATATATATATATATATATATATATATATATATATATATATATATATATATATATATATATATATATATATATATATATATATATATATATATATATCCGACCGATAACTCAAAAAATAATTGACCAATTTTAATCAAATTTGGTGAGTACTTTCCTTTTGCAAGTGACCAGGTTTTCTTTCTAAAAACATCATATCTCCGGAAATAACAAAGTAAGGGCAACCAAATTTGGTACGCGTGTTTGTATTATTGTATTATAAAGAATCTCTCTCTCTAGCTTTAAAGACAAAGAAGTTATGGGCAGTTAAAGAAACAAATTTTCTTCAAAACGTCAAATTCGCAATTTTAAACGTGAAAATTGGCAATGTTTAGGCAAAGAACGTAAAACAAATACGGATTGTGAAAAGGAAATGTTGTAAGAAGAGTGTTCCGCAAACCATTAAGTTTCAGATTTAACCGTCATTGCCCTTCATTTTACTAAAATATTTACAGAAAATTCATTTCAAATAGACCCTTTCTCTGATGCTTTGGCTGTCGGTTTAGTTAAGTTGATGCTTTCGCTGTAGGTTTAGTGAAGTTGATAGTTTAACGGTTTAGCTAATTCGTTAATGCATTTTTGAATTCTTTTATCGAAATGTGATGCGTTTGTAAGAAAAAAATCTGGACGCAGTAAGTTCATTTTGGTAGCGAATTTTCGGTAAATTTGCAGTTTAGTTCCCGAACGCTCTTCAAAAAACTGTTTTCAGAAACCTGCCTAGCCCCCCCCTGGATCCGCAAACCCCAAGAAAAATTCTTGTTCACACCCCCCAAGGAAGTCATGGGATCAGGAGTGAGTAGGGGTGCTGGACGGGGTAGGTAGTAAAAAGGAAATATGAGCAGAAAATGCAAATAAAACGGGCTTGAAAGCTGTCTTTTTCACATCTTGAAGCCATATCCCCCTTAAGCCCTGCCTACCCCGCACAGCACCCCTATCTACCCAGGTGCCGTAGGTTCCTTGGCGGGTAGGAACAAGACATTTTTCTTGTGGTTTATGCAGCGAGGGTGGTTGTATGCACGCGAGGGGAAGGAAAATCCCCACGACGAAGCAGCCACCCCGAACCCCCCACCTCTGCCGAAAGTCGAACCTGGGGGCGGGGTCCACATCGCTGTAGGCATTTTCCTTCCCCCCCTCGTGTGCATACAACTACCCTCGTTGCATAAACCACAAGAAAACTTTCTTGTTCATAACTCCCAAGGAAGTAACGTGAACTGGGGCAAATAGGGGTGCTGTGCGGGGTAGGCCGGGTTTAATGGGGATATGGCTTCAAATAGACAGCTTTCAAGCAGTTTTCTTCGCATTTTCTGCTCATATTTTATTTTTACTCCTTACCCCGCGCAGCATCCCTATTCACTCCCAGTCCCGTAACTTCCTTGGGGGTGTGAACAAGAAATTTTTCTTGTGGCTTGTGCATCCAGGTGGGGTCCTAGTAATGTTTCTGAAAACAATTTTTTGAAAAGCGTTCGGGAGCTAATCTGCAAATTTACCGAATTTTCATTAAATCCTTCA